>JADRCH010000030.1:6580844-6698426 GCA_019843965.1 Rhynchomys soricoides
TGTGGTGTGTGCTGGTCAAATGTGGTGTGTGCTGGTCAAATGTGGTGGATAAAAATGTTTTTAGGAAACCTTCTCTATGTGTCATGACTGCACACCAATTTTAAAAATAAAGAAAAACAAATTACCAGAAATTAATACGCAAAATAAACAAATAAATAAAATGTCTCATGGGGTAAGGTGGTGAGAATCACTTTCTTCTAGAAATCTCTGTTTATACAGTCATGACCCAGTTTTCGAGGCGCTTTTGAAAGCTGAATATATTTCCATGGTTTGAACTATTTCATAGTGTCCAATCTAACTTGTCCCAATGGTTATACCCTGAGAGGAGACATATACTTTTGAAACTATCATACTTCACCTTCTCTTGTATCTTTTCATTACCTGGACCTGGAAGTTTGCTTCTGGTCTACATGACTAAAAGGCCTTTTGCCTCCCTGTGTCTGAGCCCTTTGGAGTTCAGATCTACATGGTCCATCAAGCTTTTAGACAGCTTTGTGCTTGGCTGTTGTCATTCATACTACACTTGACCTTAGCCAAGAGGCCGAGAAGTGATGGTTGTTGTCTTTCATTAGAAGCTAGAATATGTTGCTCCTAGAACATTTTTAAAGATCAATTCATTATTTAGTCAGCAAACTAAGGGTATGAAGAAGACTCAAGAATTATAAAATAATGACAGATTTTCCAAGTATATGAATATTAAGTTAAATTTGTAATTGAAAACTATAAGAAGAAATTTTTCAAAAAGCCTTGATTTTTACAGTTTTTCTTTTTCTTTTTGTTTTTTTAATACATGTGTCTTTGTGGGGCTATATGCAAATGAGTACAAGTGCTGTGTAGGCCAGGAGAGGGGACAAGGTCCCTTTGAGATAGAGTTGCAGGACATTGTCAGCACCTGGACACTGTTGCTAAGAATAGAACTTGGGTCCTCTGGAAGAGCAGCAAGTGCTGTTAACGAGAATTCCCTCTTCAGTCCTAGACACAGTTTTGAAAAATTTCCTCTGTAATCAAAATACACATTACTGAATGTTAGCTGTGTGAAAGTCAACCCCTTTTGTGAGAGAATTTGAGGATCTTACCTCTCTTAAACCATCACAGCCTGTGTTCTGTGGGAAGCCAAATTCAAATAGAAAGATTTTATAGAACTCTAAATTAGTCACCATGTCCTCTGTCAGCAGGTGAGAATTCTGTTGCTGTTTCAATGCTAACACCTTCTTAGCACATTTTAGCTCTCTATGGAAGTTTCGAGTCTACAGCAAATTACTGGATGGATATGTTGATCTTAACAATGACAAATTCAAGTGTAAAGTTAATAAAACCATCTTGATAAAAATAAACGCGAAGATGTATGTGGAATTATCTAGAATTCTACTGAAAGTGGACAGATTTCCCAATAATCTATTCAATCTGCTCATTTAGACCTTGGCTTCCCTTACAATTGCAAAAGTTTATTTGGCTCATGTTTGACTTCTAACCTATTACCATATTTTCTTAAAAGTGTGCTAATGTTGGAAAACAAATAAAAACCAAAGCCTTGAGCCTTCTTATGAGGTATTTTTACAGCAGCCAGTGCCTCTATCTCTGAAAGCTGAGTGATGTTATCTCGAGCCCTTCTGCATGGTCTATTTTGATTTCTTCTGAGCCCATTCTACCAAGACCATCTTTTGTGTGACCTACTAGCAGAGTGACTGTCTTCACTACAGTCTTACCTGTTCCTTTCTAAACGGAAGGCATCACAGCTCCAAGCTTCCAATTTTCATTTGGTTGCTTTGGGAACCAGGATTAATTCAGATTCTTCTGAATGACACTAGAGTTTGTGAGTGGAACAGTCTATAATATTTATTGAAACATAATTTAATCTTGTTGAATGTTCTAAGGATGTAATAGTAAATATGCTAATTGTGTTTCACAGTAACCCAAAGCAGGGCAGACAAAGAAAAAGTGTGGCATTTATCCCTGGTATAAAATCTGCTGAAGGCAGTACTGTTGTTAACCACAGTTGCACGACAGTGACTTATGTTTTGTTTGTTCGTTATGTTATGAGTCAGGCCTCTCTAGTATGTAGCTCTCCTTAACCTAAAACCTGCTTTACCTAGAACCTGTTCTAAAACATGCTGGCTTTGAATGCAAAGCACTCAAAGAGATCTGCCTGCCTCAGTCCCAGAGTTCTGGTATTAAAACCCTGTACCACAAAACAAAGCATGCAGTGACTTCTGAATGAAAAAGATAAACACTCTCAGAGACTTCTGTATCACATGGATGCAAGATATTTCCCGTGGCTCATACATGAAGTGAATAGTACTATGTCTATGAGAATTCTACAGAGAATTCAGTGCTGTGATCTTGCTGACTCCTATGGTTGAATTAGGGAAAGGCTGGAAGAAGCTGAGGAGGAGGGTAACCCAGTAGGAGGACCAGCAGTCTCAATTAACCTGGACTCTTGAGATCTCTCAAACACTGGACCACCAACCAGGCAGCATACACCAGCTGATACGAGGCCCCCAACACATATACAGCAGAGGACAGTCAGGTCTGGGTTTAGTCAGAGAAGATGCACCTAACCCTCAAGAGACTGGAGGCCCCAGAGAGTTTAGAGGTATGGTTGGGTGGGTGGGGTTGGGGGTGGGAGCATTCTCGTGGAGACAGGGGCATGGGAAGGAAGTATGGGATGTAGAACAGTCTGAGGGTGGACCGGGGGGTGGGGATACAATCTGGAGTGCAAAAAAATAAATAACTGAATAATAGATTTTTAAAAAGGGAACGTAACTTCAAACAATGATTTAAGGTTTGTGATGAACGATGGCTCTGCAGACACACATAACAGAAGGCGAGAACCAAGTTCTACCCGTTGCCCTCTAATTCTCACATACCTATAATGGTTCATAACTTCATATTTTAAAGTCACTCCATTAACAATTTTTTGAGAAAGTATATATGTTACTGTTATGTGCTATTTAATTCAAATTTTAATTTTTTATTTGTTGGATTGATTTAAGGGATGCTTTTAAATTTCACTGGGATTTAGTTCCTAGAGTTCATATAACATATTTCATTTGAGGAGAGTAGTCAGAGCACAAAGAATGAATTGGTGCGTACTTTGCTTCTGGCTTAAATACAATTTCATTCAACACTCATGTGCTGGGCTCTCTGTAGAGATACTTTAAGCATTGTGAAAACCTGCAATGTTTAGGTATATTCAAGCACATATGAGATAAGAGACCATGTTTTTCAATCATTCTTTGCAGGTTTTAGCACTATTAGAAAGGAGTAGATATTGGTGCCTTATATTCATGGGTATAAATTGAAGAAATTCTTTCTTGAATGTATTGACAACAACTTTCAAATTATTTTAAAAATAGTCCAAACATGAGAACTTTGATTATGTTAATTATATTTAAAATCTAGAGAAATAGTCTGCTGATTATTGACAACCAAAAATCATAAGGCTAACTAGTAATTACCTAAATGAATTAGACAAAGTGTACCATTCTAATTATAAATTCTCAATTGTTCAGATATCATCTGCCAAGACATTGTTATGCATTATAAGCAAACGAGCTTCCAGTGAAAGCTGCCACATCACCAGCAGTATCTCTGTGTCCTTGTTCAGATTCTAATTAGCAAGGAGGACAAGTCAGCCCTTCTCAGACTGAGGCCCCTTTCCTCTCCTCTCCTTGTGCTCAGGCCTGTGGAGGGGCAGATGCTCAACTTGTCTTGTTACTGAGTGTTAGTTCAGGGTCTTGAGCACACTCTGAAGCAACCTTTCTTGGAGGCTCATCTTATTCCTTGGTTTTCTTGAGAAGAGACCTTGCTGTGTATCCATGTTCCTCTCATTGCTTCCTCCCCAGTACTGGGATCCTGAGCCTATAGTTCATGGAAGAGTTTGTTCAAAACAAAAACAACAGCACAATTGGAAAGACAAAATTTTCTTAATATCACATAACTATGATTCGATACACGTGAAACACTGTAAAATGTTCTATGTTTACTAAATTCTTGAAAGCAGATCCAACACTGACTTATATTTATTCCTCATGGAAAGTATTTCACTTAAAAAAAAAGGGCAAGTACCTAAAGATAGCCTTGCACCTAAAGACCAAGCCACCAAATGTCAATGTTAGGAATCATTTAGTCCTCCAGAGAAAAAAGAATTCTAATTGTAAAAGGTGTTTTAAAAATAAAGGCATAAAATAAAATTTCTTCAGAAAATCTGATAATTCTGTGTTTACTAAATCTGTGAGGCAGAAGCTCAGGTGAGAAGCATACCAGAGTCAATGGAAAAGCCTTTCAATATTTGGTCTGGAATAGAGGACCTATCACCCCTCAGTATCAAGATGATGCTAAGTTGTTTCTCTCGATAATCATTTTATGACAACTGTTTACCCCTGGCATGAGAATGTGATAATGACACTACAGGAAAACTAAACACAGTTAGATGGGACAACCTCCACCCCCTTATATGGATATAAAATCACAAAGTTTAGAGGACACACTGTTCTGATACAATATATCGTGTCTCAATAGGAATAATTCTAATTTTATTTGCTTCTTAACTACTAACCAAACTGTCATATTATTAGAACACAAGAGGAAATAAAGTTTATCATCATCATAATATATGCAGGAAAAGGACTGGCATAGGTCCACAAAAATGACGATATAACTTGTGATATAGTTATACAAATTTGAAATAAAGTCTATGGAAATATCTAATTGGACTCATAATTTTCATAAAACTCAAAAAAACATTTAGAAGAAAACTGAAGCAATACTTTGTATTTTACTATTCTATTTACATTAATTCATGAACAGGAAGAATCACCTGCATTATATTGGACAGCTGTTGTCTATCTTGCTAAAAAATTATAAAAATAAATAAATTAATGAAAAAAGTTATGAAAACATTAAATATTTTGATCGATTGGTAGTTACACTGGTACATGTATTTTTCAAAGCTCATCAAAATGTACAATTATTATGAATAAATATAATATACAATGTGCCTTAATATAAATAATGAAAAGTATTATGAACATTTTCCAGTGTAACAATTGACATAGGTTAGAATTAATCTCATGACTAGGCATTGAGATTATCTTATTACATGTGTATTGCATCAATTTTAAAAGATTTTGAGTAGTATTCTGGACTTGGACTTATATTGAGGTCTTAATCTTCTCCCTCTCCCATACCAAAATCACTCAGGTGAGGTTCTCCACCAATGCATTGAAACTTGGGTGTAATTCTGAAGAAAGGCACTCATCCATGGCCTGGCCTTGCCATCTGCTGACTGTATCTCTACCTATGCCTGAGGGCAAGGAGAGGAGATACAAAGGGGCCTCGGTTTGAGAAGGGTTGGCTTTTCCTTTCTAACTAGAACCTGGACATATTGACTCTGCCTGTGATGCAGCAGCTTTCACTAGAAGCTCATTTGCTTATCATTTGTAACATTTTCTTGTGGGCTGATATCTGAGCAATTGAGAAATTATAATTATTATGGCGCCCATTGCCAAATTAGTTTAGGTAATTACTATGTTGCCTTATGATTGTTCTGTTAATAATTAATCAGCAGCAATGTCTTCCTCTAGATACCTTTCATAAATACACATGTATGCAGTCATGCATCTGAAGTATCATTAATATTAATCAACTTGCTCAGATTTGAACTATTTTGAACATAATTTGAAGGTTGTTCCCATATATCCATGAAATAATCATCTCAATCAATACTGTATAAAATTTTTCCCTAATTATTTTTAATTAATTCCTGTATATCATCACTAGGTAATGTTGTATTACAGATTACTTTGAACTTACTGGCTTTTAATATAATTGAGTCCGATATTATGCTCTTATTGCCTGAATCCCAGCACAAAGATTTTGAGAAAAATAGGTGTATTTACAGTTGATTTCTCATTACTTACAAATAGTATTACACAAAGCAGTTGTTTATTACTATGTAAACTAAGGTACACAGTTGGTGAATTTGCATGCTTCAGACATACATGTGTATGATTTGTTTTACATTTTTTAAAGTATAACCTTCATGCACTAAACTGGAAATATTTAAAATTTTTGAAAATAATTTGAGCTTTCATTACCAACAGTCACTTGAACAATACCCTCTAAAAGTTGAGATATAAAAAGCAACATGATTGCTATGCCTTGGGACATTTTCTAGGATTTGAAAGATAGCTATGAAGTGGGAAGCACCATTATTGATACAAGGAAGCTGGCATACCAACTAAGATTGATAGAAATGACAGGGTCCTTAACAAAATGTTGGCAACACTTGTCTAGTGTATCCCAGGTATTTATATGAAAACACATATTATATCCATAACCAGTTATAAGACTGCAAAAGCACAGGTGAAAACTACAGATGTTCCTAATGCTGAATGGGTAAGAATCCTGCGAGCAAGGGAAGAGTAGGAATCTATAGTGTGGTGAACCATTATTGGCTGTCCAGTGCTTTTCCAGAACCCAGAAAGAATATGTTGCATGGACTAAGGACAATAGTGTAAGACAAATCTTATAATTCAAGAGTAAGCCAAAAACCCATGTAGTGATTCCTGACAAACTTTTTGAGGCTTCTGGCATTGATGAGTGTACCAGAACAAAAAGAAACGTTCCAGAGTTATGACACACAACCTGGAGTCTCAATATTTTGTGTTTATGACTTAAAATCTTAAGCATGACCCGCCCCGCTACTAGATATTTAAAGAAACAAGAGGGTGTGAGTGAGAAATAGTGATAAAACAGTTAATACAAAGATGAATCAATGAATGCGTCTTGCTTTAAAAACCTTTCATTTGAACTCTCACTTACATAATAAAGAAAGAAAAGTCTAGATAGCTGATAGATGATCAAGTTCTATAACAGTTATTAGACTTTCAACCTCAAATCAGTACTTTGAACGGGAAAATGTAATATGTGTCTGGATTAGTGAATCATTGCTGGGTATAAAATCAAACACAATGTTGCCAAAGATATTTGTGAAATTGAGGACAACTCAATGCCAAATATGCAGAGTGAGGCTGGACAGGAAGGTTACAAATGGGAAGAAGGGAGAGTAATGAGTTCACACACTGGACAAGTTCATTCTGGAGAAACACAGAGTACAGAAAGGCATACTTAGAGCAAAATCAATGCTCAAAGAGAAGATGAATGGATGGTTTCTCTGTGTTGTTACTTCTATTCACTCTGCAGAAGATAATCGTGTTCTTGACTTCATTTTCTTCTGGTACTTTAATATTTGTTCTTCTACAAGGTGAGCTAATTATTATTAATTGTAGTATATCCAGAATCAGTTAAGAAAAAAGGCCCCTCAAGGATTTACAATATTTGGAGCTTCAGTGTTTATCAGACTAAAATGGAACTCAATACAGCTTGTAAGAATTTTTCATGCATCCCTACTAAAGAGAGCTTCTCCCTTTTCACACCCATTCTTCTATTTTTGAGATTATTACCTGTGGAAAACATTGGTCTTCCACCTACACTGAGAAAACAAATAGTCATGTTCTTTCTCGTTTCTTCTACTTTAATATAAGCTACTCTGTAACCCTTTAGCTATATGTGGTTATGAACCATTTGAAACTGTAGAAGAATAAAGGAAATATGTAATTCAATGAGTAAGTTGGATTTAGGTTAGGATTTATAGTTGGTTCTAAAAGGAAACAGAAGACAATGCCTGCAGAGAAAGAGTAGCTTTACCATTCTCCAATATCCTGACAGTAAATTAGCTTTTCATTTGAATGTTACTTTCTTTCAGAAGACTTTGGTGCATTTTAAGTTGATGCATCCGTGCATGTTATTAAAGCCAGGAATCATAAATTATTCCTTAAATCATTGAGTCTTGGGAAAACAGAAAGCCAGTGAATGACATCCTACTTGCATATTGATTTGGTTTCTGTGAAGCCTACACTGGTTTTGGCCTGTTTGGCTCCAGCAGGTCTAAATGCTTTCTAATTTGTTTGAAAATTGCGTGAAAATATCCCCATGGCCCTCTTGTAAAATATGACAGCCTGACATTTTCTTTAATTACAAGACCTGATCTGTTTAATAGCATAAAATTGGCCTCCAATTTGACAGGCCTCCCCTTTAAAATCAATGGTTAGACTCTAGGGCACCAGCTTGGTCATCAAGATCAATATCAGAAAAAATATAGCCTGTCAAGACCTCTCAGCCTTTTATTGATTCAAATGGGGAGCTGCTCACAGACTGAATAATGGTGTTAGAGCTCAGATCCAACAGACACAAGCTTCTTGCTTGAGTTTCAGTTGGGAGGATGAATCAGTGCTAGATAATACAAGCAGGAAGAAATTATTCAAGACACAGTAGTAGTAAAATGCTGTGATTCCAGGAAAAATATAAACACACTTTCAAATATTTATCTATTATTGGCAAATATCAAATATATATATGTGTGTGTTTGTGTGTGTGTGTGTGTGTGTGTAGTATTCTGATCATAAAAACTACCCATTCTTACCTCTAACTTCATGACATCTCTAGCACATGCCCCCCATTTTCTATTCATGTCCTATGTTTTAAAAATAATTTTCAATATGTAAACATGATATGAAGCATATTAACTTTGTGCTTCGAAAGAAAAAGAACAAATCAAAGCACTGTATTTTTCTCTGGAAATTTCTCTCATTGGTATTCAACAAGGAATTCACTAAAAAAAAATTACCTAGAAAATACTTTTCTTCTAGTTTTGTGCTCAACAAGCACACTGCTGTCCTGTTAATTACACTGGGACAGGCCTTGGGTATCACACTCAGTTCTTTGAAGAACTAGTCTGTTGTCTCAAAGCAGTTGTCTAACTCTAAGGAATAAGTACCCATCTGTCAGTCAACAGTACTTTATGCTCTACTTCATTAGGGCTTGAGATGAGAATCATGGTGGCCACATTATTTTACTTTGCACGAATACTAAACAAGGATTAATGCAGATTAAAACACAGAGAAGAGGAAATTGAGGGTAGACTCACAAAGTACACCTATCTATAAAAAAGATACAAATCAAAAGTAAGAACTTTCTATTCTTTGAAAACCTAACATGTTGAGTGCTGAGCATCTCAGCATATAGTGATCATGGCAGTAGCCATGGTGACATGGCTATTTTGTCTCAATTAACTTTATGTGGAGAGAAAGAGAATTTTGTATCTTGAAGAGAATGTATCTCAACAATCCATGTCCTATGAAAACTTAAAAACAATGAGCAATAACTTGTGAATTTGTGACTCTGGAGAATACTCTAATGTGTGTCTAGTTATCAGCTCTGATCATAACTTTAGATACTTTACTACTTACTTCCTTTACCTGCTTTGCATATTTATGTGTTTATAATTTCTCTATATCTATGTACATTATTTAATCTGTGGCTGTATTTGTTTTATGAATGCACATAATCCAAAATGTAGAATTCTATAAAGATAAGAAATGAACCTAGTAAGTAAGTAAGTATAAGTTAATTCTTCCACACTAAGTGCACAGAAACTTAATGTCTTATCATCATCCACTTACATGCCATTTTCCTACTGTGATGCAAAGTTGGATATACTTTTGGCTGTCTTGGAGACCAAAGGTAACTCTTTTCTCTAATTAACTAAACTACAGGCTCCTAAGCCAAACTTTAAATAAAATTTCAACATTTCAAGGGAGTGTATGAAATTTTGGATTTTTAAAAAATACAACATTGATTTTTTACAGATAACTGCGAAAGCATATAAGCAATTCAGGGTGGGCAGAATTGGCAAGCTTCCCCTACTCACTGAGGAAGGTGAAGTGGCAAAAGCCACTTTCAGTGCCATTGAGTCTTTAAGTAGTCACTTTTTGAGACAAGAAGTGATTTTTCCCCTTTATCTTACAGACTAGATATAACAGGCTGAAATATGGAACAGATTTTAATACAACATATCAATCACAAAGACCCAGCATTCCTTTCCTTATTATCATAAATTTGAGGCACCAATAACCCAGAAAATTTTCTAACACTCAAAATCCTTAGTTTTCATTCAATTAAAACTTTACAGACCACCAAGTTTCTTTGCTAGTTAGACTGCAACATATGTTTCGGAACAGTCTTCTGTTAGGAAAAATACTAGGAATAGAAAATGTTTTCCCCAATGTTTTTAGTCTCACAGACTGCTTGATTTGTGTATTTACTTCCGCAAAGAATCCACCTGGCTGAGGTGCTGTAATGCTTGCTGTGATTTGTTTTGCTTCTGAGAGAAGGTAACATTTTGCTGCTGAAGTTATGCGTTTCACTGCTTTAAAATATTAGTGGATCATCTGAATCAGACCTATTAGCAAAGTTCATTAGCATGTATACTTAGGGGTCACTGAGTAGGAAAAGAAAAAGTGAGATCACTTGAACATTTTAGCTCAGATCCTTGGGCTGATGGAACTATTAACAACCACTACTGAGAAGTCCATTTTTTCTCATGACCAACCATTTCAGTTTGTTAAGTATAACATGACCACAGCCATAGTCAAAAGTGACCTTCAGTTCTTTGTCTACCTGGACTTAAGTGTTCTTTACCAAACAACACTTAGTGCTCACCTTATATCCCCAAAGACCATTAATGACACCAAATGGTGATACTGTCTCAGCAAGGTTATGACAAACAGCAACAACAAATCCTGTTTTCATTGGATAGCAGGGAATTTGATTTAAAGTGTCAGCATTAAATAATAAGTACAAAAGAAAGGGAGAGATGGCAGGACACCCAGTGGGTAGAGGGACTTGCCTCCAAAGGTGACAACCTGAGTTAAATCTCCAGACAGAAGACGTAAGAGGAAATCTGACTCTTAAAAGGTGTCCTCTGAGCTCACTGCACATTTTGGTAAGTGCATGTATGTGTATGTGTGCGTGAGTGTGTGCCAAACGTGAGTGTGTGTAAAAGGTTAAGGAAAACTTCTCATGATGGACTGAAACCTGCATCAAAGATATTACTGAATTTTCTAAACCCAAAGTTGAGTTTAAAATTTCATTGAATAGACTGAAATTAGGCATGAAAAAAACCTCAAATATATTTATTTAATTAGCCTCAGCATAAAGATTTTTTCCAATGGAACTTGAAATTATTTTTAATTTATTTATTTAAAGAAAGCTATTTATATCCTTCAATAATACATATGTATGTATTTGTATGTATGCATATATAATATATGTATGTTTATATTATATACTATATTACACATATATTAACATATTAGATATATACATGTATATAAATACCTACATATGAATATATAGAGAGGTGGTGAGTGCTCTTGTGGTTCTGAGGGCTTCTCTGGATGGGCTTATGTTTGGAAGGCACATTAAGGATTTCCATTTTAATACTGTAATTGTGATGAAATTTAGATTTTTGGAATTGTAGACATTGATCAGAATAGTATTCTTGCACAGTGCAAAGAGGCCATGTTTATTGATGGAGGAGGTTACAGAGAGAAAGGGATGTGTGAAAATACATATCTGACCTTGCTTTCTGGAGGATTCTGAACACTGAGATGGAGAAAGAAGTGATGGGGTCCTGCATGGAGGATGTTAAAACTTGTCAAGAACACATAATCTATAATACACATTTCCTGTGCTGAGTGATGTGTTTTTAATACTCAGATCAACTGCCAATTAACTGTAAGCTACTTTATGTGCCACAGTGTCCAGCATGTTAGAAAGATGGAGAAATGAGATTTTGTGTGGAGATAGGCATTTACATGCAAGAACTCCTGAGGGCCAACCAGAAGGCTTATCTTTGCTGAAGAGGATAAATGGAGTCAGCACATGCATGCGCAGTGGTGTGTTGATTAGAAACTATACTACTGTAAAGGGTGGTTGCATTGATCACAGAACTAATGGAGTCAGGTGGAGATGTGCGGGTGTCTTCAGCACCAGCCTGATTGGATGATTTTTAGTCTTCACATCCCTCACATCATATTTGCAGATTCCAGTGCCATCAGCAAGCACAATGTGGCTCATAGCCAAAGTAAGAATCTGGAGCAGCAAGGAGTGCCTCTCAAGCACTGTGAGCATCCCAGTTTGCAACATTGGGATTTTCTAACTAAAGACAGAAAGAAGCCAGCTGGTACTCAATGCTACCACTCTGAACTTTGAGGAGGGGTTGGGATAACTTATCTACTTGCGTCTTATGCTTTATATGCATGTGTCATGTCCTATGTTTGGTAGGTCACAAGCTAGATATAATTATGTTGTTCTTTAATAATTTGCCCTAATTTGCATTAAATTGCTTTGAAGATAAATGTATCTCAAATTTGTAATACTAATTAATAATTGTACACTGTTCATCTGCTTCAAGTCACGTGCTCTGTTCCTAAGGTTAGCATCTTATATTGTAACACTCTGTGGCTTTCTAAAGCAGGATTTAAAAGGTCTAGTGCTTTAGAAACTGATGAAGACACCAGCCTATTTCAATAAAGATACCTACTATTACATATATTATTAACATTTAAGAATTAAATCTCTGTTAATATCAATGTTTATATGTATAAAACATTGGATGCAAAGAAATACTATATTTTGTGTTAATAAACAAATTATAACTATGAACAATTATTTGCTATTTATATAATTTTATGTTTTACTTTTTTAGGAGCTACAAAATTTTATATTAAAAAATTCTGCCTTTTTCTTTAGAAATTATTTTGTATTTAAGGCATCTGGTATGCTGTGTATACTTTAACATAAACACAGAAGCACATGGAGTGCTGTCTTGCTTATTCTCTATAGTAACTGGGTATTCCATAAGCTACATTACAGCAAATACTAAGTAAAAGATATACACATGAATTGGAATAGTATCCTAAAGGATATTTAATATCTGCTTTGCTTAGAAATTTTCATATCTTTTAAAACTACAATGTAGTCTCATTTTAGGATTTCCATTTTATTTTGTAAAGCTCAACAATCTATTTGTCTTTCTTTCTATCCATCCATCTTATATCTTCTACCATCTACTGATATCCCTTCTTTCTTCTATCCTTACGTTCTTCCTACTTCCTTTCCTCTGCCCCTCCTCCCTCCTTCCCTCCCACCTTTTTTTAAATTAAATGTGCTTTTCAAATACAGGATTCTTAATGGTAGCTATCTCAAATGTCTTTCACGTCCTAGAATTTAGGTATTGTCAACATGTTCTTAGTGTTAATGAAGCTACTGATTTTGAAAACATTTCACTTTAAACTGAAAGTATTTTTTGTTTAATAATTTAATCTCTAAATTATCATATTCAAACTCCTCCTTTACTATCTCAATTTGGAGAGTCTGTTATCATATACTTTCAGCATTTACCCACGCTTCCTTGGTAATTTGAGAACATGTTTACTGCTAACCTAAAATATTTTGCTTTCTAAATTGAAAATCAGTGCCTGGACACTCTCTCTTACTTGAGCCCTCTTTCTGTGCACGTTGTGCATATCTCTATATCTAGTAGTTTTGTCACTTGTGGAACCTGGACCTTTAATGAACTTAACATGATAATTTTCAACCCATGTTTCTCTGCTCATAACCCCCAAACTCACCATTGTTAGCTGTAAGAGTGTGGGAATCTCCTGTGGTTATTATATTTCTTGGGTTGTTTATATGAGTAACAATCCCCTGAGATAATTTTTGCACTTGTTTTCCTGCAGCACACAACCATTGCTATGTCCATTGCTGTTATCTTTTCTCTCCCAGCTATTGTGTTTTATGAAACTGTCTTCACAGGGGGCATGTGTGGGTCAGCATAATTTCGTTCTGAATCAGCAATTATTTAGAAATCTCCATTAAGCAGCTAGTTCTGTACGTCTACCATGGGACATCAGTTTACAGGAAAGGTTCAGCTTTCACCTCTGGCTTGCTTAAGATGCCTTTTGTCAGCTGGAGGTTAAAAGCTGATGTCATCTCCTTCCCAGGGTTTGCTTTGGGCTTGCTTATAGGATAAAGTTGATTTTGTTACAATCCTCTATGGTGGTTTGCTGCTCTATGCTTTACTTAAATAATTGGACCAGCTCTAAACTTAACGGAGCTGAGGATACTGCCACAGGCAATGGAGATGCTATAATGCAATGGAGATGTTATAGTGCCTGGTTGTTAGACACTAGCAACTAGCTTTTCACATCGAAGCTCAGTCCAATCCAAAAACATCTGGTATTTTCTAAAACTAGAGATTTACATGAAATATGAAAATTTTAAATATATGTATATAATTTGTACTTTGTAGGTCTTGTTTCTCATTGGTCTACTTCTGTGGTTCGTTTTCTTCCTACTCTGCATGCATTCTTGCATCTTTTTTTTTTTTTTGGTTAGTGTGCCAAGAAGATGGAGAGAAGTGGGACAGGTGTAATTCTAAGTTAAGGCAGCATCCAAAGAAACATTACTTGCTAGCCATGACAGGGCTACTGCACACACACACACACACACACACACACACACACACACACACACACAGCCTTATGACTCCCAGCATGGATAGAAGACAGACTGGTCAAGTGGCAGCCTTGGTGTATTTTCAGTCGTCACTCTCAAATTTCCTCCTAGCTCAAACAATTCTCTTGAGCAGTTTGCTCTTCTTTTGTCCTGAGTCTGTATCCATTTTCTACTCCACAAACACTTCACCATTTGAAGTCCTAGTTCAACCTTAATTTTGACTTCACACCATCTTTGATTCTTAATGCTCAAATGTTCTACTTTATGTTAGGGAGGGCTTGAGACAGTACCCCAGGCTTCCCTTGAACTCCTGGCAATAGCCCTGAAGTGCTAGGATTACACGTCTATGACTTCATGAATATTTTGCTCTATGTATTTAATCTAACTGAGAAGATGTATCCCCCCAGAATCCATCTGCCTGTGACACATTTCCACATTTTACTGACTCTTCACCTTTCAAGTCCCAGAAAATATCTGCTAACATGGAAACTCTAGTTTTAAAATATTTACCTTCTACGTATGTGTGTGTGTGTGTGTGAATGTATGCTGTATGTTTGCATCATGTACATTTGTTTTTATGTTTGTTGGTGTGTTTACGTGTTCACTTATGTTCCTGTGTGTTTGTGTGTGAAGGTGTGTACATGTACTTTGTATCTGTGAGTGCATGTGTATGCATATGTATTTGTGCATGTAAGTGTGTCTATGTGTGTGACTGCATGTTTGTATACGTGCGTACTTGTGTGTATGTATGCTTGGCTATATGACCTTGTGGGTATATATATACATGTGTTAATGTGTCTGTGAGTGTATCTGTGTGTACATATGTGTACAAGTATATTTGTGTGTTTATGTCTGTATGTGTGTATGTGTTCATGTGTGGTGTGTGAAAAAATGTTTATGTGTTTCTGCCTGTGATTCTGTGTGTGCACATGTAGGTGTGTGTGTGTGTGTGCATGTTCATGGCACAGGTGTGGACCAGGAGACAATTTTTAGGAGTTCATTCTCTCCTTCTACAACTTGTCAGTCTTGGCAGTTGGTGCCTTTACCCACTGATCCATCTCTCCAGCCCATAGGAATTCTATTTTTCCTTACAAAGCTTCAGCATTGTTCCATTTGATATTGTAGACAGCCTGTTCACTTCTAGTAATTGAGATAGCCGTGGCTGTATAGACTGTTTACTTTAGAAAAACTGAAAGTGACAGCCACGTATAAAAGTTATTATGAAGGGTCATTTCTAGCAAACATATAATTTTCTAAATTTGACATTTCAAGATGCACTTCCCTGTCCTTATCACCTCATAAAATAACACAGGAAGTTAGCTCATCAGCTTGCAGCCCAATCCCTGCAAAAAAAATAGAGAGCAACAGTAGCATTGATCCACTTTGCAAAGTCACAGCATGGCTAGGGATTTACACACCGTCGGTCCATTTGTACCCCCTCTCACCTGCCTTTTTCTTGGTATGAATAAATCTTCAGAGCAGATGGGAGAAGACTGTCAATAAAAGGCGTTGTTAGCCTCAGTGTGAATTCACTATTCTCAGACAACACCACTGCCTAGCCACCTGCTCACTTATCACATTCAAAACAACCTTTTTAGAAAACAGTTAAATTCCTTTTTTTCACTTGCACAGTGAAAAAAAAAAAAGCCTAAGTTTATTTACACTTCACATGCAGCCTCAGGTTACACAGTATGTGTAAATTGCAATTTTCATGTTAAATAAACTCTGTTTTGGTTATTATTATTTTCTCCAGCTTAAAATTTCAGGTGTACTCAGAGCGTTTTGAGGAAATCTGAAATTTACCTCTAGCTAACTGAACCTGAGGTACTTAGAAGATACAAAAATACTATAAAAAAATTCAATATTAAAATGTTATTTTTAACATTTTACTTGCTATGGATTATAATTTTGTTAGCAGATGTTACATTTCAGTGTATTAAGAATACCATTTGGGTCAGTCTGGTATTACTGTAATTGATAAAGTATTAAGGGAGAAATCCTTTGAAAATTTCTCCCTTAAATCCTTCATTAAATAAATTAAGAAAATGAAAATCAAGAAATGTTAATCTAATTGCTAAATAATGCAAATAATTTTTATGGAAAATGCTTTAATAAAATAGCTTTTTGTATTTTAAAGTGTGGTTATATTACATATCAAATAGAATTTTATTTTTCAATTCTAGGTTTTTATATTAACGTAAAAATTAGTTATATGTTTGGGCTGAGGGCTAGGAATAGCTGTGAGTATAAAAAATAAGTAAGGGGACATTAATTGAGTGGCATAGATTCAAAGACAAAGTGTCCTGCGTAGAGTGCCCAAACTGATGTTATTCTCTGATAACAATCTCATGTATAGATGATATTAAATTGTCAATTTTACTGAAAACATAACTTTAATGAGTCCATTCAAAATTAGCAAACCTTCATAAAGCCAATATTTCTTTAATGGTTAAGATAGGAAATAGTTAAGCATGAAAATTGGTGTATATGAAACATTTTTGTAGCAAGAGAGAGACAATCAATAGACAATTGTTGGTGTACTATTGGTATTGTAATACCTCCGAGTAGGCTGGATTGAGACTCTGCCAAGTGATCCTTTTGAATAATGTGTCTTTATTTACAACACAGAACAGAGATGCAAGCAGCAGTAGGCTCCCAGTTCCCTCTTATCCAGCATCCTTCCAAATGAATAAAGCAACCTGGATCTTAAAATGACAACTCTTCCTTTTTCCTTGTACCATCACAGCACAGACATCTTTGAATAGCTCAGCTCCAGGAGGAAACACTTCTGGTAACCTGGAGGACCCAAGTCCTTGTGTTTATCTACTTACCAGAGGACAGTAAGCATCTGGGAAGTCTGTGGCTAATTTGTCTTTCTAGTCGCCCAAATGCACTCAGTTTTCCAAAAATAGAAGGTCCTCCACATCTGCCTCACAGCCACAAGTGCAGCATTTTTGTCCAATGATTGCTATTTCACTTGTTTCCCCAAACTGAGGATGGCTTTCTATTTTCTTTTTAATAAAAAGGAGAACAATGCTCGCCTTCCCTGCACCTTATTTAACTCATTTACTACTTTGCCTTACACTTGATAAAAGTTCTGTAATTGAAAGTTGCAAGTTTTCTTTTTCTAATTTCTTTCTAAAATTATTTTTATTTTTATGATATTCTGATATATCTGTACATATGTTTTGTTCTTATTTCCCCTTCACTGCCACACCCCCCCATGCCCCACTTCCTGACACACTGATGCTCTTCCCAGGAAAATATTCTTTTGTCTTCAGTCCATCCACATTCCATTGCCCTGGATTGCTGTGCTTATGCTCTTCCATGAGACCTCCCCCTACCCTTTCGTAGTCCTCTTATACTTTGATGTACCTAATACAAACACACATTCACACACACAAACACACATGCACACACACACACACACACATTTATATCTATGTTCTGCCTATGAGAGAGGAATTCTAACTTTAATTTGAAAAACAATAAATTCAACAGCATTGAAAAGAAATTCAGTGTTTACTTGTTATGTATTTAAACGTAGCAGAATTCTATTATAACATAAAAATCAAAGGATAGGTAAAAACCCAAATAGCAGATAAAAGTGCATCTGTCAGTAGTGTGACTTTACAAGTCTGTAATCACACATGTGAGCAAACGTTACATGTCCAACCAAGAAGAATACAGGAAGAGAGCTGTCCCATTCAAAGCTACATAAAGGTTTGTCGATGCCATGGGTAAGATAGTCATATTTTAATGCATTTATTGGAAATGCTAAGAAATATTAAATGATCTTTATCAAATGACTGACATTTGTTAAGTGCTGTCTTTAAACAGGAAATATTCATGAAGAGAGTGTCACCCCATGACTGCATAGGCAGATGAGTTGCAACTGCTACATCTACTTCATTTTTTCTCTTGTGAGAATTCAGTATTTCACTGGATCCACTGTGTTTTGCATGTTTAATAAATCCTAGTGTGGATCAGAAATAAGAAGGCATCCAAGAGGAGGTTACTCTACCAGAATCTAGGGAGGATTAAGACCTTGGAGACTCTCAAGAAGCAACCAATTGCATGATTAGAGCAAATGCATCCATTCATGAGAGAGAAATGAGAGAAAAGACAGAAGGAAATTCTCTGTGGAACTCTGGAGGAAAAGGAGAGCTATTACTACAGAGTTTCAGGAAACAACAATGAAATTGTCCTCCTTGAGCTGAGTAAAGAAGCCTGCGATAGTAAAGAATATGCACATGATACACAATTTGATGCTGAAGAAGACATTGGTGAAGATTTTGAATCTGAAGACTCAGAAATTGGCACACTGGTGAGGAAATGGCATCTTCTACGGATGCGGAACGTACAGAATTCATTAATATTCAGATTGAGAATTACATTGCCAAGCTTTCTTTTCACTATTTTTAAAATCACAGTTTAAATACATTATGTGGGTGTTTGTGTATGTTAAGGCACATAGATGTAGGTCAAAGGACAACCTTTGGGAGTTAGTTCTTTCTTTCCACAGCGGGTGTCCTAGGACCTAACACAAGTCTTCAGAGTTTGTGGAGAGTGCCTTTATGGACTGAGCCATCTCGGTAGCTTATGGACTTTGTATAGAGAGGAAAAATTTTACAATATATATAATATAGGCTGACTTAAATTTATAATACTATTTTCTCAAAATTCTTAGTCCTTAATGTTTCAATAACTATGTACTACCATGCTGTGTAGTAAGTAAATCACTACATGTTACAAGATTGGAAACTCTTTTTAAAATCTTGTAATAGTGTTATTTTAATAAAAATTGTTTTAGAGCATTTAACATAAAGAAAAAAAACTGTTTTGCTATCAGGCAGGGCTCATCCTGAGAGTAAATAAAATTTAATCCTCTTACTGAAAAGACAAGATACGTGTGCAATTCATTTTTCTGTGCTTTGATAAAGCCCTATAACTAAGACACCTTAAGAAAGAATGAGTTTATTTTTGCTTCATGTTTGAGAGGCTTGGGGTTTATCATGGCAAGGAAGCATGGCAGCAGGCAGTACCCACAGCTGCTGAGCAGGAGTCTAAGAACGCACACCCCAACTACAAGTGCAAAGCAAAAAGAGTGACCTCAAAGTGACTTAAAGCTTTAACTTCAGATTCACCTCCAGTGAGATGCTTCCTGAACCAAGGCTACCTCTATGACCTCCCAAAACAGTACCAGCTGGGCTCCAAGTCTTCAAATACGCAAGACTATGGTTGACAATTGTTATCTAAGCCATCAGAACATATAAAAGTGGTCCGGTGGAGTAAACATTGTTCCATAAGAGGAAACAGGGACAGTTAATCAGAAGTCAAAATGATCAGATGAGAAAGCATTTGAAGACAAAGTATCTCAATATATAGTTTGATGGCTTTAGCACATTTACAATCACAGAGAGAGTGAATACATTCATTGAGACCAAAGTATTTCTAACATTTGATGAAGAAGAAATTGAAGATAAGAAAATGTTTCCAATGATGGGCAAAGATTTTCTAGTGAGAAGGAAGGAATGAAGGAAGGACCTAATCCCTAGTGTGTGCATAGTAGGCTGTTAATAAAATTATTCTCCTCTGCACAGACCTGAGAGTGCTCCAGTGTATACTGTGCATAATTATTTTAAGTTTTTTTATGAGTAAAAGAAATGAAAACTCATTTCCTAAAGAAATAAATTCTAGTTCTTTCTAATGAGCCGAAAGTATGTGAATATATAACCAGTTCTAATAAATATAAAACAATTAATGGGCTATAGATCTGGCAAAAATAAGTGACACAATTACAGAGCAGGAAAGAAAATGATATATGGAACCTTTAAACCCCTCAGTCAATGTGTTAACTAAGCTCATATATATTGTCACATTGTAAGATAACTTAGAGCAGTGGCTCTCAACCTTCCTAACTCTGCAAGCCGTTAATACAGTTCCTCAGGTTGTGGTGACCCCAACCATAAAATTATTTCATTGCTACTTCAAAACTGTAAGTTTGATACTGTTATAAATTGTAAATATCTGATATGCAGGATATCTGACATGAGATCCCAAAGGACTTGCAATTACTCACCCACAGGCTGAGAACTAGACTTAGATGGTGTGGTTATTACCTCAGTTGTGTAGGACTTCAATGATCAGTTTTTTGGTTTTTTTTTTTAATGAAAAAAATAAGAATCAGCAGTGAAACCAAAATACACTGGTGATGTTTCATGCGTGTATGTACATATGTCTTCACCTATCAATCACCAATCTATTTTTCCATCTACACATCTTCCTGTTTAAACATTAGTCAGCAAAATGTCCAGTACTCAATATACACTTTTGTTATATAGAGTACTGTTATAAGCCTTCATGGAATTCCAGGTCCCACCGAGGATACTAGTATGTTATGAAGATGATAAATTAAGGCAGAAATCCACCTGCTAGTGAGACTCTGACTTAGATATATTAGCTCTTTGAAATATCAAGTAAATAAGTCTTATGTATTTTCTTTACGTTATCACCTTATTTTAAACAAAGGTATTTTAATGAAATTTGTTTTAATAAGGGCTTTTCAGAAAATTTAGTTTTCATGTTAAGTACGAGACTTGACAGGCACAGAGACTTGTATTTTTATAATCATTTTCAGATAATGAAACAGAAATAGCATCGCACTAATCAAAACTAGAGTCACATTAAAGCTCTAGCCATCCACTTGGTGATTATACAGCTTGACAAATGCCTGCTAAGCAAATTATGTATCTTGACATTGACATGAAGTAGCTAGAGATGTCACCTCATTGGAAAGCTCAAGGTAGAATCCAATGTGGGGGTATTGGTCTGGTCTAAAGAACTTGTTGGAAAGGGATTAAGTGACTGTATTCTTTCCACAGATGAACATTATGATGAATGACACTATTTTCAAACCCATAATATCATTTGCACATTCGAGAAAATTTCTTGCAGAAATGTTGACAGAGTTGACTGTCTAATTTGGTAAATATGAGTTAGCTGTAGCAATTGTCTAAGTTCAGCAATGTTCTAATGATAATATAGTTTTGTTAAAAAAAAAAAAAAGAATTTCTATAACAATTTACCTTCATTTGTTCCACCAGTTAATTGCACATCCTTATCTGGTTCACTGTTGCTTACACTGAGATGGCACAGATGAAAATAGAAAGAAGATAGTTTTCCTGATCATTATACCATGCAAGCTTTGTCTTAAGCTGCACAACGCTGACAGCACACACTGAACAGATCAATGTGAAGAGGAGGATAAAGGGCCTCAGAACATGACAACTACCGAAGAAGAGCTCTCTCCTTCACATGTGTGGCTCTAATTATTATCACACCTCACTTTATCTAATATTTTATCTAATTATTATCAACCCACACTTTATGGTGTGGGTTGGTCATATTAAAACCATTTTCAAAACAGTAATGATGGTGTGAAATCGTATGATCTAGCCATGTTTTCACTAATTGGTACTGTGCACAAATATTCATATTATATATGGATAAATGGAAAAAAAGAAGTGGTTTAGCATCAGCTCATGAAACTGGAAAGATGGCTCAGGGTTAGTATAGGTTACTACTCCTGCAGCGTCTCCAGGTTTTCATCCTAGCAATTCTGAAGAGCAGCTCATAACCACATGTAACTCCAGTACCAAAGGATTTAGTGATTCTGGCCTCTGTGGACACCATCACATACATTCATATGAACACACACAAAACTACACACATATGATTGAAGATAAAGTAATTCTTCAAAAATGTGAATTGGGTAAGCGTGTCTCTGCTCCTTTTTCGAATCTCTGCATTAACCCAACTTTCACCCACAGAAAGATTTGAGGAAGCTTCAATTTGAACAGACACTAGCTTTAAGGTTATTGTTTTCTTATCTTTGATTTAATTTGTTTGTCTCTAAGAAGACTTAGGAAGACGATTCAGAGAACGATCTTGGGAAGTAGAACTTCACTCTTCCCAAGTGAAGGGAAGGGCTTCTTACTTTCCCTAACAAAGAACAAAGTTCCTTTGTTTGCTTGTTTTAGTGACTCATTTATTTCAATTGGTATAATATTCGAGAGGCTTATCCATACAGTAACATGTTACCAGAAGTTTTATAAAGGCATCATAACATCTCACCATGTATAGACAATGGTTTAGGTATTCATTTGTAGCCATTTGTATAGCTTCTATATTTTGATTACCGTAACTAATGCAGGTATGAACATAGCTGAGCAAACTCTCCTAAAATGTTTTATAAACTTCTCAGCCATATCTTTATGTTTTGTGCTTGCTGTCCGTAAACACACACAATGATAGTATTTTATCTTTGTGAAATAAAATGCATTATCTAATCAGAAGCATAAAACACAGAGCATCAGAAATGTCAACAAGTTCCACCATGGATCTGAGTGTTCTTCTGACAATATCCCAGATTTCTACAAATGTTCTTTAAATGTTCCAATGAAAAGAACTCATTACCTTACTGTCTCTCCACATGACAGCCTTTTAAATATTTAAAGACAGTTATTATATTTCCATAAAGCCCCTCTTTCCAGGCAACACACACATATATAATTCTCTCAAAAGTTCAAAATTGTCATTGAAAAAGATTCCTTTGACATATTTCAAATCTAGAGAACACCAGAGGCAACACTATTACAGGATCTTCAGAATTGTCAAAACAGCAAATCTTACTCAGGGGGCTTTGCAAGTTTTATAATAAGATGTATTTTTTGTGAATAGACCAAGAAAAAATTCACATTTTTACTTCAATTTAGCTTAAATCATCTGGCATATCATGGAACATGTTGTGAGGTATTTTCTCAGAAAAGTGTTTACATTACATTTGCTTCAACCGGTGAACTGAAATGTATTTCCAAGTGCCATTTGGGTATTCTTGAAGAGATGTGTTACGACCTGGCTTCACGTATTGCTATGTTTCATAATATTGATCTACAATTCCAGAGATTTTGATACTGTTGATATCATATGTAATTTAAAGTATCTTCAGGAAATGGTTACATGTAAGTATTATGTTTCTCATTTAGAAAAATCAAAGTACTGTTCTGAAAAAATATATATAAGTATAAAAAGCAAGGAACTAATGTATGTATATATTTATTTGGAGAATATCTATGTGCCTCAGGATTGGCTTAAATCTTAAAATCATTCTGCCCAGACTCCTTAGTGCTGGTATTATAAGCATGGATTTCTAAATCCTGCTTAAAATGATATTAACAGATACATAAAACCAAAGGCTTCTACATCTATTGGGTTCCATGTAATGGTTTAGGGCATGTATTAATTGCATAAAGTCTCAATCAGTTTAGCTATAAGTATGTTCACAAATAGTGTTGAGTTTTTATTGTGAGGATATTCAAAATGTATTCTTTTATTTTTAGAAACAGCAGCATTTTTAGAAACATTCAGCAGTTGTCCACTACACCACCCCATGGTGTATCATGAAACATAGAGCTCCAACTTCCTTGGCACAGTGATCATTGAACACCCTTTTTGTATCAACACTCCCAAGCTCACTCCTGGCTCTGGCCATCATCAATGACATTCTCAGTTCTAAGAGAGAGACTAATTCAGATTGGAGGTTCGTGAGGTCATAGGGTCTTTGTCTTTAGAGTTGTGCATCTTTGCTCACTTAATATAATAACATCCAGTTCCATTCACTTTGTCACAAATATTTTGATGAATAAACAGTATTGTATGGTCTATATACACACACCATTATTTTTATGTTTATCACTAAAGGGACTGCTTCCATTTCTTGACTATTATGTCTGTTGCTATAATAGATATGGGTGTCCACAGGTCTGTTCTAGATGGCAAGACTGATGTATTACAATCTCATTCTGTACTTAATTTGTGGAAAGATACTCCATCCTGTTCTCTAAATGATGCCCATTCCCACTGGCATAGTAAAGTGACTACTGCTGTGAGTAAAGACCATTTCAAAAACCACTTGGTCAGGAAAGGGCTAATTATGCTTAAGCTTCCGTGTTACAGTTCATCAACAAAGAATTCGGGGAAGGAACTAAAACAGGAACCTGGCAGAGGAGCTGAAGAGGGCATGGATGATTTCTGTTTATTGGCTTGCTTATTCTGGCTTGCTCAGTCTGCTTTCTTATAGAAACTAGGTCCACCAGCCCAGAGGTAAAACCAACAATAGTCTGGGCCATCCCCTATCAACTACTAATTAAGAAAATTCTCTAAAAGCCTGCCTACAGCTTGACTTTATGAAGACATTTTATCAGCTGAGGTTACCTTTTCTCAAATGACTCTAGCCTGTGTCATGTTGTAAAAAAATTAGGTAGGGTAACAACCCACAGTGTACAAGGCTTTTCCGCTCTCCACGTCCTGTCTAGAAGTGATAAAATTTTATGAAGGACACCATCGGGAAGGGGTGGTGGTCGTGGTGAGAAGGTTGGGAGGGAGAAGGAAAGTTGGTGGTGGTAGGCCTGTCTGGGACAAGCCAGAAACCTGGGGCAGGGGAGGCTCCTTGGAATCTATGGGAGTGACCCCAGCTGAGACTCTTAGCAGTTGGGGATATAGAAGCTAATGTGGCCACCTCATGTAGCCAGGAGGGACTTCCAGTGGAGGGAGAAGTGCACCAGTCCATTCACAAAACCTTCATCCCCACATTTATCTTGCTTTCAAGATGAGTAGCAATAAAGACAGAGCAGAGACTGAAGGAATGACCAACCGATGACTGACCCAATTTGAGACTATCCCATGGGAGAGAGCCAATCTCTGATACAACTAATGATACTCTGGTATGCCTAGAAACAGAAGACTAGCTTAACTGTCCTCTGAGAGGCTTCACACAGCAGCTGATGGAAACAGATAAGGAGACCCATAGCCAAACCTTAGACAGAGCTCAGAGAGTCTTGTGGAAGAGTGGGAAGAAGGATTGAAAGAGAAAAAGAATGTCAAGGACACAACAGGATGATCTATAGAATCAACCTGGGTGGGGGCTCCCAGAGACTGATCCACCCACCTATGAGTACGTACAGGCTGGACCTATGGCCCCTACACATATGTAGTGGATGTGCAACATGGTCTCCATGTGTATCCCCTATTAATTGGAGTGGGAGATGACTCTGACTGTTGCTTCCCTTTAAATCCCTTTCCTCTAGCTGGCTACCTTGTCTGGCCTCAGTGGGAGAGGATGCTTCTACTTCTGCTGCAACTTGATCTGCCAGGGAAAGACCCATGGAGGTCCTTTCATCATCATAGAAGGGGAAGGGAGAATTGGGGATGGGTTCAGTTCATGTTTGAGAACTTAGATAACACTAGGGCTTTCTAATATGAAACATCATTCTCTCCTGCATACATTCTATATATAATGCTTCTGCACATGGAAGAGATGATAGTTTAGTACAATTTTAAATTTATAAGCACTTAGAAGATTTCACAGGACCCCACAAAGATGTAAAACCAATTTCACAATATTTCCAAGGTACATATGTATATAAAAATGGTTTTCACATGCTATTTCTAAATCTAATATTACTATTTCTGATACATCGAGAGTTACTTCCTCCACTACTTTGGACTTAATTGCATTATATTAGTATTTCTGAAATTTTATATACATCCACAGGTACTGAGAACACTGAAGTACCATTTTGATATGACAAGGCTGTATTTACACATTATAAAATGTAACAGAACTGCCAACATATGCTAAATTGTGAGTTCTATTACAGAATCTATAAAAATATAATAAAAATAATTATATGAGCATTTTGATGGAAATATATATTATGACTGAATAAAGATACCTCATCATAACGTCTTTCTGCTTTGAGTCCAGCTCTCCATGCAGTTCTTTGCTTTACAACCACGCGGTTCTTTGCTTTACACATGTTGAGATCTATAAGGTCTCCTAATTATATTTTCTCTTAGACCCTTCCAAAAGACCCAAAATGTAGATTTTCAATTTTATTACAAAAAATCAAATGTAGACTTTAATTTTATTATAAGAAAGTTCAGCATTTTTACTAGAAGAAGTTGACATCAAGCATTAATATTTTTTGATACTTTATTTACATTTCAAATGTTTCCGCTAACAACTCTCAGCAGATTGCACCTGGATCTTTAACAATTCTACATTAACTATGACTCATCTGACAAATGACTGAATGTAACAGTCTCATGCTAAAGATAGAAACTAAATGGTTGTCTTACTGCACTATTATTTGTTTTTGTCAGAGAAGAAAACCCGACCAAAATATTGGCAGGTCTCTAAGCCAGGAAATAAGGCAAGATATTTAATAAACACACATATTAGCAAAGTTTAAATTAAGATGAAAATTCAGAGGAAACACAAATGGACATTTTTTTTTACATTTAAAAAGTTTCATTTCTCGAGTATATATCTCATGAAGACTGGGAAAAATGTTTAAGACAATGCCTGGCTTATATATGCAGTAGGACTCTTTAAAGCCATTAAGAAGAATGAAGTTATGATGTTTTCAAGAAAAACAGAAAACTGGAGATCATGTCATTAAGCCAATTAAACCCAGTTTCAGAAATACAAATTGCATGTTCTCTCTCATTTGTGGGTCCCAGAACTTATATAGATACATAAGGTAATGCATTTATATATGACAAGAAATTAGAAGTGAAACAGTTCAGGAAGAAATGGTCATGAACATAGAAAGAGGAGATAAGAGGGAGAGTGTGAGGTTGAGGAATATACATGTACACACACACACACACATACACACACACACACACACACAGGAACAATGAAAAATTAACTGCATGTATTCCATGCTTTCAGTTTCATAATATATTTTGGTTGACATGGTCTGATGTGAAGCCATCTCCCAGTCTTTACTCACCCAGTGTTTTCAGAGTGGCACAAGTAAACACACTACACTGATGGATAAGTGTGAACTTCTCTTTCTGTCCAGAGCTACTATTGTAGTAAATGTTCCAGTTAGTTTCAATGGAGCTCATGTAAGAGACTCTATGCATCTACATTTCTTCTACCATGGAGAAGCTCGTGTGTGTGTGTGTGTGTGTGTGTGTGTGTGTGTGTGTGTGTATGTGTACGCATACATTTAGTATAGCAAATTATTTCATTTAAGATAAAATGAATTTTAATTTTATCCTCAAACAATATATAAATTAATCTTAAGTAAGAATTGATAAATTATTTTAAAATTTCCTTGTAAATTTTGTGGCTCTTATAGATCTTCTTCTTCTTACTCTTCCTCTTCTCCTTCTTCCTCTTCTTTTTCTTTTTCTCTTTTTCCATCCTCAAATTTCCTCAGTACTGTGTCTTTCACTCATCTCCCAGCAGTAGTCTTCATTCTCCACCTAAGCCTCATTACTACATTATCAAATTATCTAGCCTTGGCTAAGTATGGTTATATGGAAAACTGATTATCTATCCTTAAAAATAATGTATATTTGGCACAATAACTGGGGTGCCCCTTACTCTCAGCTGTTTTTGTATAAGTGAGATATGATAGCATCCAATTTAGTTCTGAGGCCTGCCTTATTTGTTTCATCTAAGTCTTGGACTTTATTCACAAGGTATCATCAAGGAAGGGACTGACTCAACAGATAGGAACACTTGATTCTCTTTCAGAGGACCTGAGTGCAATTTCCAGCACCGAGCTTACAAACACCTGTAACTCCAGCCTAGTGATCCAGTGGTCTCGTCTGACATTTGCATTTCAAGCATACATGTGATGCACATTTACACAAGCAGGCAAAACACTCATAAGCATAAAGTACAAACAAAGATATATTAAAAGCATTTCTGAGAATGTAATTTTTTGTTGCTGCACTGAAATTTGTCAGGTTTTAATTTTAGTATATATGAATTGAAGCAAATGTTACATAATTATTTGGAACTTTATTTTTTGATAGATTTCAAAGGGAATAACATCATGTTTTTAACATTGATTTTACCTAAGTGTGACAAATGCAATTTATGTTGATAAAAATGATCAGATGTTAAAACATAACATCATTTTTCTTCTTCTTTTCTCTTCCTCCAACTCCTTCCATGACTTTTCTTGTGCTCTCAATTTATGCCTTCATTTTCTTTAATTCTGTGGTTACAACAATGTATAAAGGCATAAGTATGTATAAACTGGTTTAGTCCATTTTATGTAAAATATATTTATGATAATTCAGGCCTGGCATTGGATATGTACCCAATTTTCCAAGTCTAGTGAGGTACTGGATCTTATAGGAGAACCATCTACCACAACTTTAGTAGGACAAGGTAATGTCTAATCACATTCTATATAGGTACCCATAAACTAGCAGATAAGTGAAGCTCTCACTCCTCATCAAAGAAAATACTTCATGTAGCAGATGGAGACCAATACAAAATGCCAAGTCAAATTCAGTAAACAACACATGAGTACATCTATAACACAACTCCTGTAGTTAAGGTTCAGGGAACATTCTGGAAGAGGAACAGAGAGATTTTAAGAGCCAGAAGACAAAAAAAATGTGCTGTGAGACGAAGTCTCCCAGATATAACCATGATATACTAATAAGATCCTGACAAAACGAGACTAGAAAAGTCTAAAACCAATAGATATGCTAACAAGGAAGGCAGAAATCTCACAGGTTTCCACCCATAAAGGAAGAACTGCAGGTAACTAATAAATGCTGAGATCAGCAGAAAGAAGCTTTTCCAGAGACAAGCCCTTGAGTCTCTAATCCAAATTGGTTAGCTCTGCATTTTCATTCATACAAGCAACACTAATTGCTATATGAAACATAGGAGAAAATATATAGTGAGGTGAGCACCAGCATATACATACATACACACACACGCACACACACGTATATACAAACACACACACATATATACAAACACACACACACACATATATATATTCATATGGCTCACTCTGTAGATATAGATTAGCTATAGATATAGCTAGATAATGATTACATATAGACATACATATAGATATATTCATGTGCTTATATGCAAAGTAGATTTCCTGGTATTATTTTGTATTTGTGTTCCTAAATTTGATTCTAGTTATTACCTCTTAAATTATTTTTGATGTCTTCATTCATGTGTATTTCCTTCATTATCAGTCTTCAGCTTTGTAGTTCATATTCCTTGATTGCTAAACTCGCAATCTTTAATAATAAATGAAAAAGTTCATTTGATTCTGTTTTTAAATGTCCTTTTTTCTTCCTCTTTTCATTACATTGATCATATATATTGTAAATATATAATTACTTCTGGACTTAATTTATTCAGATATTATTTCTGCTTCTATTATTCAGATATCACTACATTAGGGTCCAGAAAGTTGAGCTGAGAACCAGCATTCTTCCCACTATGTCTCCCAACTTCGGACATATGTGAACAACTTCTTCAAGCTCCTGCCTCTATAACTTTACCACAGTCGGCGGTACCTTCTTCTATCCCTTCCTTCTCTGAGCCATAATTAGCTTCAAATTTCTCTGTTGTGTATTTTGTCACAGCAACAAGATTGGTAACTAATATAAGATCTATAGCTGTGACTTAAACCAAATCTTTTCTATGTGATCCTCTGATTCACTGTTTTGCTATTAAAATGGTTAATTTAGATGTAAGTCTTTTCTTTCTCTCCTGACAATTCTCACTGATAATAGTCATTTCCTAGCTGTGAATTTTGTTTACTCAGTTTTGGTTTGGGGGCTCCATTGTTCATCTTTATATAAATCTTATGAAGGAACAAACCCTTTACCTTTATTGTTCATGTTAATATAGCCATTTCTTAAGTGGGAGGCATAAAATAGAGTAACCAAATATGCTATGTAATAAAATACCTGAAATGATTCATAAACAGTCTATTTTCAAATCAACAGATTTTTTAATAACTAAAGAAAGCTATATTAGATTGAAAACCCCATTTTGTAATTTTTGTCCTTTCTAAGGAGAGTGTTAAAAAACAGACCCATAATACTCCATTGCCTAGAAACTTGTGACACAGATATTTAAGCCTTCAACCCCTCATGGAAGTTGGGGGAAACTCTAAATCAACTGTGATTACGGAAAATGCACATGGGGCAGGAGTTACGTGTAACTGGGCAAGGCTCCCAACAAAGCAGGCTGATGGTGTGGTGAAAATTGAAGGAATAACATTTAAAATTTGCAACTGCATCCTCACAAACAAGGGGGAGCTTTTGAGAGACTACATGATAATATGAACTTATTTAATTATTAAGGTATCTTCTAAAGTTTGCTGAAGTTAAAATTTGCACATGCTAGATGATTTAACAGCACCCCTATCAACTAGACCCAATCCAAAGCTGCCCAGCAAGTCAGTTAAGCCAATTTGCAAATGTCAAGTATGTCCCTTTAAATTGGTTCATTAACTCACTTTTGGAAAGCTATGTCAAGAACCAGGAGCTACTGGCATTGCTTATTAGCAGATCTCTTGAACAGGGTAAATAGGTTTAGACAGAATTAGATTGATTAGTCTACCTTAAAATTCAGCACAGTCTAACTTGTTCCAACTGCTTTTTGTCTGGTGGTAAGACTGAGACATTTCCAACCATGTAGGTTTTAACAAGCACCAGGGAATATCTCAGCCAATCTGTATACTGGGGTTCACTAGCAGAGACACATACGTTTTGTTATAGCTTTTATTTCTGTTTTGAGCCACAACAGCAACATTTTGAACCAAAAATGGGAAGTAGGCAGTGCATTAGACTCAGTGGAAAAATGAAATGTATCAGAGAATGAACAACACTTAGAGAAAATATATAGTAGCAAATTAGAAAATTGTGGCCTATCAGGATGGCCAAGACACCATATTTTGAGATGCATGTTTTTAGCATGAGGATTCCTCCCGGGATCCTTCATTTCCACTCATTCCAAAACTGCAGGATGTTTGCTAATTGTGCCACTAACCTGAGAAAGAGGAGCCCACATTGAAACCAGAAGGAAGTCTCACTCCATTGATTCCTGTCATAAATATAGACCCTGGGAACCAACAGCATGATTTAATTTACTTTTAGAAAAATGAAGCAATATTAAGAAATACAGTACTTCATAGTTTGGTGCTACAATTAGCAATCATCCTACAGATTTGTAATGAGAGAGTGAAAATAAACTCTAGTCATGAGTTTCACACACAATATCCCAGGAAGAAAACAATAGGCTCTGCCTATTTCAAAGATTAAAACAATAGGCTTTCCCATGTCTTTGCATGGCAGTCTAGTGAGGAACAAGCTGGATGGACACTCGGATTCTTTCAGGTCCAACTGGAAGTGTCCCAAAGGTACGCGACAGGGTAGAATCAACTCTGAAAAATGGCTACACAGAGTAACAAAGGTGAAAACCAGACGAAGCGGGGCTGCTTACGCTTTTATGTGCTGTACAGAACACAGAAAGAATAGGCTGTGAGGAGTGATTTCACGATGGAACACATTTAATTGGTGGAAAAAACAGTTGCCTAGAACCTTTTAGAAAGATGTTTCCAGAATTTTTCGTAGGCACTCCATTCAAATGAGTGTGTTGCAACACCTAGGTAGAACACTTGTGATCCTCCATGGACATAATTACCAAGGGCTTGCAACATAGTAGTGTGTATGGCACTTTAGAAAATAAAGCCCTTCCGTTACTAGTCAGAAGGTAAACAGGCAAACAAAAATATATGGATCTAACAATAAAATTTAAAAACAAACAAACTCTTCTCATAACTCTGATTGACTTTTGGAATTATTTGAACAATACAAAATGCCCACACAAAGATCTTGATTTTTAGAACTATGTCTTTAAAGGAAGATTATTAGAAAAGCCTCAAGTATTTTGTAGTAATAGATAATAGACTAAACTATGGTACATATATTAGTAAAAATGTTGCTCATTATTTTTAGCAGTATTCAGCAATATTTATATAATATATACTCTACATTTATATACATTAGGCATGTATGTATGTGTATTTCAAGCACACATACATACTTATAAAAATCTCCTTACTCAAAGTCTTTCATGCACTATTTCCTAATCTTGTTGGCATACTTGTATTTACTAAAATAATTTAAAGTTTCTCAGGCATTTCTTAAAGAGTATATATTTAATATTTATATTGATATTTTACATATTCTCATTTTTATTCTGAAAGGCAATTCACATTACTATTCTCAACTATCATATAGAAAGTGTAATTTTCTTTGGCCACTAAGTGAGAGATGTGCTGGCTCACACCCATAATTCCAGCACTTGAGAGGCTGAAGCGGGAGGATCACAGCCAGTTTGAAGCCATTCTAGCCTACAGATAGAATTCCATGCTCGGTTAACAGTTAAACCTTTCACCAAAATATAAACCAACAAACCAAACAAATAGACTAAAAAGCAAGAGAGAAGCCTAGAGAGACGGCAGCTCCGTGGTCCAGAGCCCTCACTGCAAAATGATGAGGAATGAGCTACCGCCTAGCCAGCTAGATAACCCATGTACCACTAAGCCCAGATTGAGGGGATATCGACAGGGAGACTACTGAGATGTTCTCCATTCATCCTGGCCAAGAAAACAGAAGCCAAGGTTCAGAGAGAGGATCTGTCTCAAACAAGTAGGGTTGAAGAGTGATAGAAGACACTTGATATTCTCCTTTGCCCTTTATACCCTGACTACACAGAGAGAGAGAGAGAGAGAGAGAGAGAGAGAGAGAGAGAGAGAGAGAGGAGGGAGAAGAGACAGACACCATCATTAATAAATAAACAAGGGCATGACAAGAATTCTTGTTTCTGAAGAGTTTAAATTTATTAATTATTTGAAAGATGAAGCTGCTGGTCAAATTTTAAATATGGAGCTGTACTTGTAAATGTTTATCACATCATAATAACAAATGTTGAATTCTTTCAATAGATAAGTATGTTTTGTTATATACCCTAGTTAACTGAAGACATGAGAAATCAAAGCAATTATTTAAAATTTGTGATGATACTTTTTAGCTAGAATAAGGCTATGTCAAGAGAATGCTAGTTTTTGGTATAAAATAAGAGCACATGCCAGGAGAGATAGAGGAAGTAAGCTAAGTGGGTTTGCAGTAGGAAACAAAGCAATGCATTTTTCCATCACTGGGGAAAAGCTTTCCACAAAGACCTCACATTTTCAGCTCACAAGAGAATGATGGGACAGAAGTATGGATCTGTCTTCCTACAGTAGATATTCTCAAAAAAAGGACTTACTTATTTCACAACCTTTAATTATGACTCTGCAGCATGACTTAACAAAATAATAAACTTTGGTCTCTTTTTAATTTTGTCAAACATAATACAAAACAATGTGCCCTTTCTGATCTGAAACATTCCGAGTCTTGAAACACATTCTTGTCTTACAAGGTGCTTGTTAAACGGCCAAGAGTACACACACCTTCTAACATACTCTCTGGTCAGAGCCACAGAGGCCATAAGCCATAAGAATAGTCAAACACAGGTAAAGTAGCATGAGAATGCTGCCAAGATCCGATGACATGGCCACCCAATCAGAGTTTCCATATATGTAGAGGGAAACACTTGTGTCATGAGCAATAATAAGTTGTTAACATTTTAACTAAATTACTTTTAGAAAAATAGCTAATACTGCACATTTGTAATACTTTTAAGCACTCAAACCCTTTTAATTAGATATTTATTATCAGAAAAATATGCAAACAACTACATAAACAGAAAGAATAAAATCTGAAAGTATAGCAATTTAATTAACAGTAATGCATGTTAGTAAAGTACATCGTGTTTGGGTCATACAGAAAAGGAAATAGTACATTGGGACTAGAAATATATTTGAGAAAGAGCTAAAATGGGTTTCAGTAGGAATGCCCCCATAGTCTATTAGAGTTGACTATTATTATTATTGAATGCTTACTGTGTCTCTATTAGGAGGTATGGCCTTGAACGAGTAGGTATGAACTTTTGGAGAAAGTGTGTTACTGGCTTTGAGGTTTAAAATTCTCAAGCCAGGCCTACTGTCTCTCTCTCATTTCCAGATGCCTGCCAATCAAGATGCAGAACTCAACTCCCTGTCCAGCACCATGTCTGCTTGTGTGCTGCAGTGCTTCCTACCATGATGACAGTGGAATAAACCTCTGAATGTAAGCCAGCTCCAATTAAATGTGTTCTTTTATAAGAGTTGCTGTGGCCATGGCATCTCTTCACTGAGATAGAAACTCTAAGACAAACCAGAACACAAAATGATTAATGCATTTTGATGAAATAATCTTTTGCTGAATGGATCTTTAGACACTGGTATAAAGTATGTGAAAAGGTACAGTATGCCATAAGTGTAGACAACTTACTGATTTTTCATTCATGTATATTAAATATTTTAATTATTATATATGAACAAATATATAGATTTATTTAGGTCCTAAACATTATCTCAAATTAAAAATTACATAAAAGTCTGTATATCTTCATAGCTTATTGTATCAGAAAATATTTCCAAATTACAGTATGTTAAAGTTTATTTTTAAGGGATTATAATACTTTTGCTAATGTTGATTATTTTATCAAACATGCAAGCAGGGCTATCATGCTGGTATGTATGAGCATATTTCCTCACAATGCCTAGAAACTGTTGTGTTTCTACTTACTGATGTGAGAAATGTGAAAGACAGTTTTTAAGCCTCACAACTATGAACTAGATGAGGACTCACAAAGGCATGCTCACAACATACATTTACCTATTGGGCCATAGTATATGAGCAGTGACTCATGAGCACAATGTTCTTTAGATGGGAATTTAAAGCATAAACTATCAGCAAATCTTATCTCCATAAGGTTTGTCTTTATCAGTTTTCCATGAGTCTCTGTGAATTTAACATATTTTTTGTCCTTTTGCTTTTGAAGCAGGTTGTCTTTGTTCATCCAGACTGGCTTCATTCTTGGACCAATGCAATCTTTCTGCTTCAGGTTTCCAGGCAGCTGAGAGTACAGTGCATTCCACTATGCCTTGCTTCAGCTAGACAATGTGGTTGGCTTTTACAGTTCTGAGTGACATAAGCTAAAGATTTTTTCCCCTTAAGTAAGACAGATGTTTACTCTGCTCACTGGATCTATGCTTTGTTAAAAACAAAAACATAATTAAATATTTAATAATCTTACCAAGATTATAGGCAAGCTTGAGAAAACATGAGCATGTATTTTTGAGATTAGCTTGCAATTCTTGAAATCAATTCAGGGTTTACTTCCAGCAGGCAAAAGTATCACAAAGAAGATGGCATGATTCCTATGGAACTGGAACTGGCCTTCAACTTCTTTTAAGGCCCTGATGTGAGCAGATAAAGCAGCAATGCTCAACACAACTTTCCAGGATGAACGAAGAGTTTACCATAATCTGTCTGGTCCTATATGCAAGCCAGCATCCAGGTGAAGGTAGTGATCTCAAGCGCAATTAGTGCTACTTGGAAACATATTTTTTGGTTTAAATCGTTCAAATGTAAATATAAAGGGCAATACAAGACTATGGTCAATAGATAAGGACTGATCAACACTAAGACTTCTGTATTTGTGTGCTTGTGTGTTTCTGTGTGTGTGCACGTGTGTGCTTGTGCATGTGCATGTGTGTATGTAGGTATGCTTGTACTTTAAGACAAGTTCTCATATAATCTACCCTAGCATTAAACCGCATAAGTACCTGAAGATGATCTTGAACTCCTGATCCTCCAGCTCTATTTCCTAAATGCTGGGAATGCTTGGGAATGCAGCTGTCTACCACTGCACCCAGCTTAGGATCAGTTATAGACAATATCCTACAAAAGGCCATCATGAGAAAACATGAGTTTTTACACTCAACAAAGACAAAATAAATCATTAAAAATAAATAATTGCAAATCTTTTATGTCTTGAAGATAGTGTGACTATTTACAAATGTCTAACACCTAAATAGATTTTTGGCGGAGTTTGTTGTTAAACTGAATAATATCCATAAATAAAAGCGAAGAGCACATAAATAAAAGTCAAATGACTCAAACACATAAATAAAAGTCAAATGACTCAAATATCTCAAATTTCCTCCAGAACAAAAGCATTAGTTATAGTTTCAGCTGGCAAAGATGGTGAGCTTTAGGGATGATTTATTTTTCCTGTGAGACATGTGGTGTCATAACCTGGAAGGGAGAGTTTGTTTTTCAATCTGATCATCTTTCAGTTCAGTGTAAAGGCAGGAAGACACAAACACCAGGAGGAAGGCAAAATCAATACTTTTCATCCTTCAAGAAAAATGGTTCCATTGACATGATGCTGAATCCTCATTTTGGGACATACTAGAGAAGTAAACCAGGAGTTTGATGACATTTGACAATAAGTTTAAGTAAACTGACATTTCTTGTTGAGAAATATCTTACACAGTGGAAAGTTAATTTTGCTGCTTCTATTCCATGAATGTGAGTGGATATGACTGAGATTAGAGAATGAGATCCCAAGGATGCTTCCTCAAGTTTTAAGCATGGATATCAACAATGCCACCTCCTACCTCCCACCTGCAGGACTAATGAATATCACCAGTGGATTTCCTATATGTTGACTTTATTATAATAGCATAGCTGAAACAGCAAGCACAGTCCCTGTCCACCGAGAAGGTCGATTTAAAACAATTTGGAGTCTTTTTCAGTGTTATTATGCAATCTAATACACACATCACTCAAGCAATACAAATCTCTGAATTTGCTTTGAATAGAAAATTGTATAGAGAGTCCCTTCTTTAAATGTTGTTTGGTAACATCTTCCTTTGATAAATCATGTGGGCATCGTTCCTGACAAAGATGCAGGAATTCACATTTCTGTAGATCGTAATGTAATTTTAACTGATTAATGATGCAAAATAACTAGGGATATTTAACAGTCAAAAGATTAGTTATTTTCTAAAGTCACATTTGAATTGGCCTAGACATGTGTTTTTGATTTTTGTTTAAAATAATTAAACATTGAAAGTATTTTTAACATAAGGTACATGGTACAAATTATTTCTGAGATTATAAACAGCTGGCCAGTTTCCATGCTGAGTGAATATATGAATAAAAAGAAATAATTGAAATTATACATAGTTTGGAAGAGTTATAATTCAGTAGAGAACATTTGTCTTTAAGATAAAAATGTTTGCATTTGTTTTCCTTCTTAAAAGCCTTCAGTGGCAAAATCTCAAATAAGTGAACAAATCAGATTAAAGAGAAAAATATCTTTATTTCACTAGATCCCTGTTGGTTCTGCAACGTACCAAGCTACAGAGGTTTTGCAGTTTAATACATGTTTTAGAGCCAGTTTACCCAAAGTCAATGTGCAATCCCACACCAGCCTTGTGATATTAGGATAGACTCTTAATGAGAAATTCTGTTTCACTATGAAGCAATGGACTGGCTGTAAAAACTTCCTCATTAAGGAGCTGTGAGTGTTAAAGATGGACTTAGCATTGCCTGGAACAAGAGGTGTTTCATCATAATTTTAGAATATGACTGTGGAGTCTTTCTGGGTATGGACTATATATGGCAACTTGCTTCTAACAGACTTCTTTTATTCTTTTCTCTTGCATCAGTCTGGGGAAGGTGATTGCTTAGTTATAAGGTTGCTCAACAGATCTAAGTAGAGGCCTGTGTAGTAACTAACTGTCCATGTACCCTGACAGTAGCTAGCTAGAACTTTTGGTTTCCTATACATGCTACATAGGTAAAGAATCTAGAGTGTGACATTCAGGTCTATGAAGGCTCTTGTGTCATTGTGACCTTGGGTGTCTCTTTGAGTTGAAGGATCCTTTCCCAGCAATATTTACATACATTGTTTCATATTTGTGTTTTTAAAAGGTAGACAGTGCTAAATCTCTGGGCTTTGGAATGACTTGAGAGTCAGTGGCTAATAGCAAATGGAAGACTTAGTCGTGATGATTCAATGATTTTATCGGATGATAAGTGTTATCTGAAGATGAATAGCATTTGTAGCATTTGTTACTAATTCTTTTCCCATACTCTAAATAAAACTACTTCAGCTGTGCTGACACTTTCAATCATTTCCATTAACATTTTCATCAGAGGAGTTTTACTATGACAGCGATTCAAAGGCCCTATGCTGTGGTAAGTTCTTTCCTCAAATTAATAAAGTTAGAGCAAACCAAGTGTATTTTCTATAAATGTTTTCTATCATGTCTGCAAGTACCTAACTTCCTCAGTTCAAGGTCTGCAAGTTTAATTATATATTTTATATCTCAGAGGAAGACTTATTGTAACTGGAGGTATTTTCATACAATCTAACAAAAAATCTAAATCTAAAAAGCTAACATGTCTAATTTTCGAGGTCATTCATCTATCATTGAGCACATACTATGTTCCACACACAACTGTGTACAGAGAAAGTATGAGCATGAGGCCAAGGACCACAGATGGGGTCTATACACCTGGACAGTAACTCAGATTAAACTCTCAACAACCCAGGAGAAACTATCATCAAATCATACTCTTTAGGTTTAAGGTGAAAATACAGGGTTTGTAAGGTGGCTCACTGCCTCAAGGCCCTCTCCCCACCAAACATGAGGAACAACTTCAGAACCCACATGGTAAAAGAAAAGAGCTGACTCATGCATATTGTCCTTTGACCTCTGTGAACTTTGGCACACACACATTCAACAAATGAGCAATGAAATGAAAGAAAATTCAAAAAAAGTAAGCTCACTTTGGTAAGGACTTTTCCATACATAAGTTAATGATGTCCAGACACACAGAAGCTACCATGATTGTATTGTTAGCAAGCTTCAGACTTCATTAGAAACAAACATTTATATGAAAGTATAACACTGAAACAGTACAATATTAGGAACACCAGCACAGTCTTTCTGTATAAAATTCCCATTAACTTATTTTGGAATTTGTAAAGTTTTGTTAACAGAAATAAAGCTTGTGTTCTCCAAATGAAGATGAAACTGGATATATTTGGAGAGATATCATACATAGAAATCTGTACTGAAGAGAAATATCAAAGTATCCAGCGTATTAACTCAGAGATTAGAGGGATAGGTCATTTTAAATTAAATGTGCTTTCTGTGAAAGAATCCAGAATGGGTCTTAACTGATTCTAATGTTGCTGTAATAAAGGGAATGAGTTTTGGGAAAATTAACAGTTTTGCAATATTGTTAGAATCACAGAGTAATAGTGCAGACACTGCTGCTATGCTCAAAAATTGAAGTGTACAGACTTCTCTGAAAAGGTTTCTCTAACACACTCTCTGATTTGTAAACTATTCCAGATACCTGCTTGATTCTGCCTTTAAAATTTCTTGCATGTATGTTTATTAAACACCTTTCAGAGCATCATATAAAACTTCAAGCTGTTTCCTTGGAGTCTTGTCAGACATAGAAATGAAGTGGAGGGGAGATATTAAGACAGAAGTCTAGCAAGACAAGGAGAGTGAGGGGGACTCATACGCTCGTCTGGACTAGCCATGAGTAGGACTGGACTATAGTTCTGAAATGTTTATTATATTTTGATCTCTAGGTGGATAAATGTCATATTTCAGAAAAACCTAAAATTTATAAAGTACAATTATCTAACAAAAGCAAATTGGGCACTCTATGATTTTTATGGGATTATTTTTGCTTATGAAGCATAATGATCATAAAAAATTCTCTTGTAAGCATATAATTATCTCATGTATGCATACTTTTCACATCACATCATTCTCCAGGGGGTCAAAAGAATTAGGTCCAATGTTAATGCAATCAGTCAAGGAGACAATATGCATAAATAGTAAAGGAATGCTCAAATTCTAATGATGGCCAAGCTTATGAAGGACCTTCTTTATTACACAAACAATGCAAGATTGTCTCTTGTTTGCAAATATGTACACATTTACAACTCTCCTTTAAGAAGTTCAGGGTCAAATATCAAACATAAACAAATTGATCAGCTCTATCGAGCCTGCTATTTTTCAAACAAATCTGTCAATATTCTTACCTTTAGTAAAAGATGTTAATGAATGGACTCACATCGATATTCTAGGATTATATCTCTTAAAATATTAGTTTAATTGATAGAACAGAATGAATATAATGCAGGAAGTAATCATTAATTATTCAGGCCAAAAACAAAGAACATAGAAATGGGCTTAAGTAAGGGCACTTAGTGAGTTTCTAACAACATGGGATATAAGAATGAAGAGCCCAACCATTCTCTGGCGGCCAGCATCTTGAGGGTTTGGCACTTGGGTGGATGATTAACTCTGACAGGTTAAATTAACACGAACATAAAACAGGGGAAATCTATCTTTGCAATTCTTTCTGCCAGGAAATACAAGCCTGTAATTGCTGTGATCCAACTCTTCAGTAGGAAGCTAGCCTGCTGCTTACATCAGGTGATTGATTTGATAGTTCAAGAGTCTATATCAGTTCTAGGGCAAATGGGGATTACTGTCTTTTCACAATCATGTTTTCTTTTACATTCTAGCCACGTAAAGCGCCCATATAAATAAATACCACTTTTTATCTACACACAAGCATCTTTATTAATGTCTCTGTTTTATTATTTTGGTTTTTACTTTGTAGCCAAAGATATCTGAGAACTCAATACCATGCAGGCTAGCCACTCTTCATTTTTGTGGTCTGAGGAGATGATAGAGATCACACATTAAGCTTCTTTAACTATAAACAGAATTGTTTAGACCACCAGGTCTTCTCCTCAGAAAATTTTGCAAAATTAATTGTACTCCCATTAAGATGCTTCTTAATTATTTGGGAGGAGAGATCCTAAAAGTAACTGTCCTAAGCATGTGATAGGAATTAGGTCCTTTTATCCTGTAACAACTCTTACATGAGAAAATTACAGTTTAGATACAATAAACATGTTACATAACACCAAATAGCTAAAAGAAAACAAACAAACAAACAAATAGCATAAAATTTTATCTGGAAATACATAAGAAATAAAAGTCATTTGTCAACTCTGGTGCTGTTGGTTAAATTTTCCCCCATGAAGCACTGGACTCTACCTAGTCTCAAGGCAAGACACTTGAGAGAGGAACACAAAGCTCATCCTGAAAACTCAGAGCTCATTAGAAAGTTAAATAAATGAATCCATGGAGAGAGATGCTAATCCATTTCTTAATGTTTTCAACTGACTTAATGGGCAGCAATGGTGGGGTTGGTGCCCTTTCATCAAAAAGAAGACGCAGCCTATTTAAAGGTTTAATTGTTGGGGTTAGGAACTGATTTGCTTTTATCTGATCAATATTGCTTTGACCAAGTATCAATTAAGCTGAGGAGGCTGCTGCTATTGAATGAAGGAAGGGCTTTAATTAAATCCTGTTCCCTGGCTTTCATCATGATGGAGAGAATCAGTGTTTGCTGCATTTTTGAACTAACTGCACACAGGCTGTAACTTAGGACTGAAAATCCAAGTCTTCAGTCTGACTGGCATTTACATAAAAGGGGCACCCTGTAAAGAGGGATGTGTCTCTTCTATTTGTTTGCTATATATATCCTACTCCACTTCAATAATTACGTACTCAAGGATATTTGCTAATGGTTAAACAGTTTCTTATTGCTGGTCATTCCTCACTATTCTCCTCCATGATATTTTAAGACAGTGCTTCTCAATCTTCCTAATGCTGTGACCCTTTAATCCCAGTTCTGAATGGTGTAGGGACCCCCAAGCATAACATTCTTTTGTTGGTACTTCATAAATGTAATTTCGATATTCTTATAAATCATAATGTAAATATTTTGGTGGAAGGAACTTGGCAAAGGGGTTGCAACACGTAGGGAATTTACAATTTCGACCTTCTTTTCCTCTCAGGAATCACAGGATGCAGCATAGAGCTTTTAATACAACACTTGAAAATAAATCCTTGCTCTTCCCAGCTCTGCACTGAGCTAACTGCAGATGCTCTGGAAATACCACGTGACTTGGAGTTTTGCTATATTAAGGCTGCCCACTCTCCTGTGTGCCTCTCATGAGTTGGCTTTGTCCCATTAGCTTAGCTAGCAAAGGGTTGTTCACTCAGAGAGAAATAGCTCACCACTAGCTTGCTCCTGAACTTGCATTTGCCCTTCGCTATTCAGGGATATATTCATACTCTCCCTGTAGTTGTAAGTTTATTTCCCAAACCACAAAACAAACCACATTCTGTCAAAGTATTTATGCATTAGTTTAAATACATAAAATTCAAATTCAACAATTTAACAATAACAATAATGTTATTTATCTTTCTACAGTGTGTATCAAATTTAGATTTTAGTGTAAGCTACAGTAGTCACATGATACTTTCTCCCTCTTCCGCTTCTCTTCCCCCTTCCCTCCCTATCCTGCCCCTTCTGTGTGTGTGTGTGTATGTGTGTATGTGCGTGTGTGTGAGTGTGAGTGTGTGTATGTGTGTGTGAGTGTGTGTGAGTGTGTGTGTATGTGTGTGTATGTGTATGAGTGTATGTGTGTGTGTGTATCTGTGTGTGTGTGAGTGTATGTGTATGTGTATGAGTGTATGTGTGTGTGTGTGTATGTGTGTGTATGTGTATCTGTGTGTGTGTGTGTGTATGTGAGAGAGAGAGAGAGAGAGAGAGAGAGAGAGAGAGAGAGAGAGCGCACCATGCTGGTTTCAACTTTCAGGTATCTACTCTATAATGCTCCATCTTATGTTTTCATGCCAGCTTCTCTTCCCAGTCAGGAGATAGATGTTTCAGCTCCACAGATGACGATCAAACTCTCATGATCTCCCTGCTTTTGCCTCTACCACTGAGATTACAGATATAAGAAGCATCTCCCAGGTCTTATGTGTATGTTGGTAATCTGAACTCCATTGCTCAGGTCTGTGCACATTACACATTATGCCATTTCCTCATTCCTCGAGGATTCTATTTTAATACTTCCTCTATTCAATATGGTTGTAAACTGTATTATGGGAGAGAAGTAGAAAGCATTACTGTCTTACTAACTAATGATTTGTTTTGCAAAATATGAATATTTGAATTTCAAACATGAGTGGACTTTAATTAATCAAAGCAGCCAAGTTGTTCCTGAATTGCTTACAATAACAAGCCAAAGTGAAGCCATCTATTGATTTTAGACAACAGAGAAGGGAAGTCCTTCCAGAAGACTCAAAATATGTCGCCCTTTCTATTGTAAGCTACAATATATTAAATTATTTTGTTGGAAGTTTTAATCATATGATTTCTTTTCTTTCTAGATTTTTCTGTCCTAGGCCATATGATACACTAAGCCAAATAATTAGTACCAAATAATAATGCCACAATTCCAAATTAAACTTCAATCTTCTTACTCTGTTGCCGGTGGCAAACATAAGGATAACAGTGGTAAAACTCAATGCCTCCTTGCTATCTACCCATAAAATGAATGATTTCATTAGAATAGTTTCCAAGTTCATTCCTAAAATACACACCATCATTCTCATTACTATAGACCTGTATGCAGCAAACTTATTCTTCTCCAGAATTCATTCTGCTATATCTGCCTCCATTAATTTAAGTTTTTGTGTCTCTTTCAAATTAAGGATTTCATCCTGAATTTGTCTGGAAATGGCAGAGCTAGTTTATAACTTCCATTAACTTGAAAATCCTACATTTTCATGATTTAAGTTTATTATATCAATGAATGATTTGGTATTTGTCAAAAATGAGTAGAGACATGTAGAATTCAGTAGTAGAGCACGGGAACTGAATTTGTAAGAAAGTAAATTCAATACCACACACATCATACATACATAAACAGATAAATTGTAGCTTGAATATGATAGACTCATATATAGGAAGGGTGATGATTGATTTAGATCTAGATATATATGTATATATTATGTATGTATGTATTCATGGATATATGTGTGTATGTGTGCACATGCATACAAATAACCTTGCAGTTATTGATCTAGTAATCTTTGCCACATCTTTGTTTCTAGATACATGAAGAATTAACTGATCTTACCTACCCTGCTGTATCAAATTTACTATGAATAATTAGCATACAATAATAATAATAATTGTACAAGAAAAGAAACAAGAAATTTAATTTCAACTGACTAAAGAAATTGTTCTCAACTACCATGGAGGCTAGCTTTGTTTCTAAAATACAAGTTTTTATTCAGGATACATTAGTTATGAGAAAAGGTTTCCAAAAGACTGCTTTGTTTTATCATTAAAGCAGACCTATTCACACATAAAAAAATTTTCCAACTTTTCAGGGGTCATAGCTTCTTTTTATCTTGAAACTTGTCATGTCATTGCATTCATAATAAAAGATGTCATCACCAGATAATGTCAGGGTAAAATTGTGTAGTGACAAATGATACCTAGTGAGGCACAGAAATGGATGTGCACAAAATTCATTTCATGTGCCCAATACATTAGGAGCAAATGCAGGAAGAATAAGAAAATCTCATATTACATTTAATATAAATATTCAATTGAGATTTTAATTAAATTATATCATCTGCAATATTCTGTTTATAATGTAAACAAAATCAAACAGCATTTCAATAGTCCATATTTATATACTTTAATATATGAAAAGCCAGATCTTTAACCTGTTTATAATTACATTTGATATGTTCAGGCTTTAAATAGTTTACCTTTATTTATTTTATTTTATGTGTATGAGTGCTTTACTCGTATGTACGTGTGTGTGTGTGCATGTGTGTGTATATCTGGAGTCCATGGAAATCAGAAGAAAATCTATTAGATCCCCAAAACTGAAGTTATGGGTGTATGTGAGCCACCATGTGAGTGCTGAGAAGTGAATTTGAGTTTTCCATAAGAGTAGCATGTGCTTTTAACTGCTGAGACTTCTCTTCATCCACCTCAGATTTATTTTCAATTTGACCAATTTACATATACATACATGCACATACATATGTATTAGACATGATATAGCACACACACACACACACACATATTCAACATATGTCAAGAAATATAACAATGGTATATATAATAGACCCTTGATTCTTAAGGAAAATATAATGTATCACCGTGCTATCTTGGAAAATTCCTAATAATCTGTTGTTTGAGAACAATTGCCTTTGTACTTGAAATCCTCTTGCATGAAGAATGTGGATTCTACTACATATAAATATATCTATTATTTTTCATAATCTTCACAACACTTATCAGCATAACAAATTGTTTTGTGGGAAGGCAAAGTTTAAGTAACCCTTAATTTGATATTCTATGATACAACTGAGGTTGAAATATGAAACACAAAATTATTCTAATATAGAGTCTCCATAGGCAAAATCACAAGAAAGTTGATAATCAGCATACTTTGATCAGTTACTATAACTATACACCCATCTATCTAGCCCCTGAACAGCCTTTCTCGAATTCCACTTGCTCTGAAGTCTCCTGAAGAATCTAAAATTAAGATTTATTTCCTATATGAACCTGGGGCTTAGACAACGTTGCTGATCCTATGAGCCCTGTGAAGCCTTGCCTTTTAGTATAGCATTTGACAATTCTTAACACAATGCTCGTAGGAAAGGTAACTAATCTTCTCGCCACCTTTCCTTTCCTTTTCTCTCTTTTTTTTGCTCATTTGTGTGTGTGTGTGTGTGTGTGTGTGTGTGTGTGTGTTTTACACACCATAATGCATGAGTAACAAATGACAGCTTTCAGGAGTAGCTTCTATCCTACCACCTGAGTCGCTTGTGATCAACCACAGGTCATTAGACTTGACAGCAGGTGCTTTTGCCTGCTGAGCCTGATCATAGGGCTTTCATAATCAGAATGAGAACAATAATTTACATCCAACTCTTAATATGCAATTTGGAAAAGTTCAAAGCAGATTAATTTTTTTTTTTGTTCTTTTTGGTTTTTTGTTTTTTTTTGATACAGGGTTTCTCTGTGTAGCTCTGGGTGTCCTGGAACTCACTCTGTATACAAGGCTGGCCTCGAACTCAGAAATCTGCCTGTCTCTGCCTCCCAAGTGCTGGGATTAATGGTGTGTGCCACCACTGCCTGGCAAAGCAGATTAAATTTTTAGAAAAAATGGATAGTTATTTTTCTCAATAGCATGTTAGTACTGAACATATTCTTGCATCAATTCTCTTTTCTATCTCTTGTATTCTGTTGGTGATGCTTGTGTCTATGACTCCTGATCTCTTTCCTAGGTTTTCTATCTCCAGTGGTGTCTACCTTTATAATTTCATTATTGTTTTTATTTCATGTTTTAGATACCAGAAGGTTTTGTTCAATTCCTTCACTTGTTTGATCATATTTTTCTGTAATTCTTTAAGGGATTTTTGTGTTTCCTCTTTAAAGGCTTCTACCTATTTACCTGTGATTTCATGTATTTCTTTAAGGGAGTTATTTATGTCCTTCTTAAAGTCCTCTATTATCATCATCATGAGATATAATTTTACATCCGAATTTTGCTTTTCCTGTGTGTTGGGATATCTGGGACTTTCTGTAGTGGAAGAACTGGGTTCTGATGATACTAGATAGCCTTGGCTTCTATTGCTTATGTTGTTGCACTTGTCTCTCACCATCTGGTTATCTCTGGTGCTACCTGCCCTTGCTGTCTCTGACTGGAGCTTTTTGGCTGGGTGGGGTGATTCCCAATGCCCCAATGCTCCCAATCAGAGCCAGTTGTGGTCAGGCTTCTTTTAGTCTTCATGTGGGACACTGCAAACAGGTTATGCATAACATAATTAGCATGAGAACATAAGCTGCTACATACTATAGTGTTACCTTGATCATTTTGGGTTTCTAGTAGCTATCACCTTGGAATAAATTATTAAAGCACATCTAATTTCTCATAAGGAAAACCTTCTTGATCTTTGTAAAGACACTGAACGTATATGTAGAACATTTTATCCATTAAATTGGTGATCAAAAATAATGAGTTGCTATATAGAAACCCACCAGATCATCTCCTGTTTAAAGCAATTTAGGGGAAAAGATGCATCAATGGTGTCTTAGGGCTGGGACAGAGCTCAGTAGAATTGGGGTGTGTTTTGTGCATCACAACCTATCTTAAGCAATCAAATGCCCATATAAAAAGCCAGCTGCTGTCCAAGAATCTGAATTTGACATTTGGAAGGTAAGTGGTTTAGATAAATGACTTCTTTATGTTAAATTGATGTGTTTGTATATTAAAAAGTTTCTAACGCAACCTCATTTCTAATTGTTAATGTCATATTTTTATCAAGAGGCTTTTTATCGCAAACAGCATAATATTTTTTTTTCATTAAGACATGTAAAACATCTGTTTCTCATGAGTCTTTTACTATGTTTGGATTAGTCTGCTTTCCTGGTACAAATCTTACTTACTCTAATATGTTCTAAACATTTAAAAAGAAGCTTCTGAATAAATATATAAAAATATTATTAAAAACTACAGAATGTCATGAAGACTGTATTTCGACTGTAAAATTCAATAATTCAATGTGAACAATATATATAAATAAATTTATACTTTTATTTTAATTACTATCATTAACTTAATAGTAACCATTGAGGTAAATCTTCCGAGGAGAATCTTGAATGGTGGAGAAACACTTACATCCTTACTCATCACGGAAATACAAATCAAAATGATCCTGAGACTCCACTTTTCACCAATCAGAATTGCTAAGATCAAAAACTCATATGACAGCATGCTGTCTAGGATTTGGAGAAAGAGGAACACGCCTTCATTACTGGTGGGAGCACAAACTTGTACAAGCACTCTGGAAATCAATCTGGCATTTTCTCAGAAAACTGGAAATAGGTCTACCTGAGGACCCAGTTATATTGCTTCTGGGCTAATACCCAAACGATGCTCTACCCTACCCCAAGGGCTTGTGCTACACTGTGTACATTGCAGCGTTATTTGTAATAGCCAGAGTCTGGAAGCATCCCAGATGTCCTTCAGATAAAGAATGGATATATAAATTGTGGTTCAGTTACACAATAGAATACTATTCAGCTATTTATAAAAAGGAAATCATGAATTTTTCAGGCAAATGGATGGAAGTAGAAAATATCATCCTGAGTGAGATAACTGAGAACCAAAAGGACATGCATGGTATGTATTCTTTCATAAGTGGATATTAGCCAAAAAGTACAGCATATCCATGATATACCCCACAGACCTAAAGAAGGTAAACAAACAGGAAGGCCAAAGTAAGAATGTTTAAATTCCATTTAGAAGAGGGAATACAATAATCATGGGATCCAGAAGAGAAGGTAGGAGGAGGGAGAAAGGGGCAAGATCAGGTATGCGAAGAGAAAGGAGAGACACCCAGAGGACCAGGAGAATAAATGAAAATATGAAGCTCTAAGAATGCGGGTTAGGGGAAATCTCTAAGATGTCCCAGGGACCTGAGGTGGGGGTGACTTTCCAGACTCACTGTGGGTCACATTAGCTAAAAAGCCCAACAGTGGGGATATGGAACCTGAAGAGACCACCTCCAGTAACCAAACAGGATCCAATGTGGAATCCATCCCATGGGTGGGCACCAATCCCTGACACTATTGCTGATGCTATATTGTGCTTGCAAAAAGAAGACTAGGATGGCTGTCCTGTGAGAGACTCTACCAGCAGCTGACTCAGTCAGATGCAAATACTTATAGCCAACCATCGTACTGTGGTAGGGAACCCCTATGGAAGAGTTAGGGTAAGGACTGAAGGAACTGAAGGGTATGGTAACCCCATAGGAAGAACAAAAATGTCAAATAACCTGGACTCCTGGGAGCTCACAGAGGCTAAGCCAAAACCAAAGTGTACAGGGGTTGGTCCGAGGCCCTGGCACATATGACTGCCGTGTCTGGCCTCAGTGGGAGAGGATGCACCTAATCCTGTTGAGACTTGATGTCCCTGGGGTGGGGGAAGGAACACTCTCAGAGGTGAAGGGGAGGGGAATGGGCAGAAGAACTCTGCCTGGAGTAGGGCAGGATGGGGCACATTTGGCATGCAAATAAAATGATTAAATAATTTTAAAAATGAGAAAAGTTTATATGCCTCCTTTGTATACTGAATCATCAACAGAATTATCACTATATATGATTTCAGTAAAATTTAAATTTAGAGTAGCCTTTAATCATTTTTATTATGAATCAAAAATTAAAAAAAATATTTCTAGGGAATTATAAAATGTTATAAATTATATCATATGAACCATACCAAAATTTTAATTACTAATTCTTCAGACTAAATGGCAAATATAAGAATATTTGAGCTGTAATAAGATCTTTATTTTTGTAGTAAATAAGAAATTTAGATCCAGGTTGGACATACCATTTCTTCCAACGAAACTGAAAAAAATAAATGGAAACAGTATTAATGTAGAAAATAAAAAAATTATATCCCAGAAAGGACGAGTAGTTTTCAATAAGTGATTTTATTAACAATTTGGTAATAGAGATATGTATCTACCCAAAGTAAACCATTTTTATTACATTTTTGCTATCATAACATCATGTCTTCCATGGATAGCTGTCTGAGAGTTAAATATATGCATTCTGTTGGATCAGTAAACTCAATCACACAAAGACAAAATCTAACAACTATATCAGAACAATAAACTTTTATATTTATATTAAATTCAACAAAAACATCAGAATTAAAAGTAAAAATAATTATAACAAAGAAATAGTGAACTTTTTCATTTCCTTAGATTTTTAAATAAAGTTGCATACAGTTTTATTAGAATGGACACTGCTGTCAAAGCTATAACAAGTGATGCTCACACACCTATTTAAAATACATAAGTAGATTAAGAATTTATCATATCTAAGCATTTTTAGGGTTTAATATCCTCATATATTTCCTGGTATTGCGCAGACTTTGGACATTAATCAACATCCAATGAATTTATAATATGGAGTAATGACTAAGTGAGCTCAGCTCTGCAAGGCTATTCCAAAGTGTTCTCTGTAGAGTGTGGTAGTCTGCCATTCAGGCAGTGAAGCTGAGTAATTGATTATGGGAACAGAAGAGCCATCACTGTTTGCAGCTCTATCTACTATATTCATGTCAAGGTAATGTCAATATTCCTTCTCAATGAAGCCATCACAATGATGTAAGACCACACTGTGGTCCAGCATTGAGAAACTACTCAGGCCTCTAGAGTTTTGACTCCACATTCTAGAAGGCAGACAGCCAAATTAGCATGCTGCTCAACCACATGAACCCCATTTTGGGGTTATGATACATTATCACAGTCTGTCTAAATGCACAATGTGTAACCCTGCCTTAGTAGGTATGTCTAGCTGTGTTTCTTATTCATAGAGATTTGGGGCATACTATCCATGATCACAACATTCATTCATCACAACTAAAAACTTGAATAGAATTCAGTAAGTGTATGAATTATTTTTCTCTTGGGTTAAATATTACTGTCTTAAATATTAAATTTGATATATTAGATTTTCACCTCAGTTACTCCACATATCAAAAGAGGAAACTTTTCTCTACAGAGAAATATTTTGAATTTTGAATAATGTAGTAAGCTTTTAAAGAATGAGAACATTCTTGGCATGTAATTCATGCTCAATGATTCGCTGTAATAATTACATTGTTGTGTCTTTCAGTATTCCTGATAAAGTTTGTCTTCTTTTGCCAGTTAATTATCACAGTTACTGCATACTTACTATGTCTTTTTCATTGTACTGAGCATGTCAAGATTTTGACACATCCGTTCTCACCACCTGCATCCTTTTATTTAATGGTAAAAAAGGGCAGAGTTGGGTAACTACAATGTCCAGGAAGTCCTTGTGGCCACTTCCTCTTCACATTGACACTGTTATTGTCTCCCCACACATATCAATTTCATTAATGAAAAAACGAAGCTCGGAAAACTTTAAAAAAATCCCCCCAATCAGGGTCATAGATAAATATGTATACCTCATGCCCAACTGTGTGCTTCTGTTGTCATAGCTACAACATCCTCTAACTACTCACACAGTGATAGGAAATGTTGACAGCCCCAGGAATTGATCTGAAGAACCTCTGTAAAGCACACTCTCATTTATAAAAGAGGATCAAGAATGCAGAAAATTATATTTGAGTATACTATTGAAATGTGTCATTGGATCTTTCTGATTTTTCTTTTTCTTTTTGGTCCTAATGAAGGAATTCTTAAAACATGTATCAGGTGACTGGAAAGATGGCTGTATGGTTTTGCAGAGGACGTGAGTTATTGAAATCAACTTAGCACAGAAACGCTACCAAAGAAACACTAACTCCCAAACCTGATGTTAACAAGCTGACTAGCTCTTTACACTAAATATAAATAAAATTTAAATTAAGTATGGGCATTGACTATTTTATTTCCCCTTTTGAGTGAGATTCAAGGATCCTCTCTTCAGCCCTCCTTGTTATTTGGCTTCTTTGGGTCAGTGGATTGTAACATGGGTCATCTTATACTTTGTGGCTAATATTCACTTATAAGAGAGCACACACCATGCATGTCTTTTTGGGTCTGGATTACCTCACTCAAGATGATATTTTCTAGTCCCATCCATTTGTCTGCAAATTTCATGATATCCTTGTTTGATCGAGTTCTGGGAGTCTTCCAAAAGAATTGTGGGAAGGATTGAGGGACCTGAATGGGAAGAGAATTCCACAAGAAGACCAATAGAACCAACTAATGTGGACTCTTAGGGGCCAGAGACTGAATCACCATCCAAAGAGCAAGCATGGGGTGGATCGAGGACCCCAAACATATGTAGCAGATGTAAAACTTGGTCTTCATGTGGGTCACCCAACAACTGGAGCACAGGCAGTCCCTGATACTGTTGCTTGCCTGTAGATCCTGTTCCCTACTGGGCTGTCTTCTCTGGCCTTAGCAGGAGAGAATACACCTAGTCCTGAAGTGATTTGATATGTCAGGGTCAGTTGACACCCAGGGGGGTTTTCCCTCTTCTCAAAACACAAAAATGGACCGGTCTTTGTAGGGAGGACCAGGAGGAGATGGAGTGGTTATGATTGAGCTATAAAGTGAATAAATAAATTAATATAAAAAATAAATATTGTATTGAAAAAAGGTAATATTTGATAAAAACAAGTTTTTGGCACTCACATAGGAAGGTAGCCCATGACTACCCATAACCAGAGAAGGGTCTGACATTGCCTTCCTGCCTCTATGTTCACACAAATGGTGTATAATCACATAGATACACAGGCATGCAAATAATTCAAAATATAATAAATTGTTAAATAAAAGACCTGGCAGCCTCAAATTTAACAGAAATCAACAGTGTGTGTGCTGTTACTATGTTTATACTCCAATTTAATGCAAAGATAATCTAATTCTTTAAAGAGATTGCTAAAAATTATTCAAAACTTAAAATAATATTCAATGAACTCTAAACTGTTGTACTTTTACTTTTCAGGATCTTTTCATGGGTAGCCTAGTCTCTGATTAACAAAGACTCTTGCTTTTGTCAAGTATTACCTTTTGTCAATGCAATACTTAATTGTACACTTTGAATTATATTTATATTTAGTGTAAGGAGCCAGTCATGTTTGCTAACATCAGGTTTAGGTATTAGTGTCTCTTTAGTAGTGATTCTGTGCTAAGTCTTTTTCCATACAGACCTTTGATAACCAAGGATATACACATAACCTTATAATCTGGTATCTGTTGGGGTTCTTGGCCATCATCACTGTGCACAATGCTTTTGTAGACATTTTAGGGACAGAGAAAACTTCCTTTTTGATATCATGGCTGCTTTCCAGGGATCTGTATCTCACCTTGATGCATTGGTATTCTACTAAATGATAGTTAACTGTCATATGGCAATCTATGTCTGATTATACTATTAAATTGCAAGCTTTCGCCATTAATATGTAAACCTCTGGCACTAGAGCCAACTTGATCACACAGTCAACCTTCCAGTTCCAGAAGGGTCTGGTGAATAGTGGTCATAGACTGTCTTTTCTTTGTCAGGTATTTTATAATGAGAGTCAATCATATGTGGAAAGGGTAATCAATATTATTGTGCTGTCTGATTTTGAAAAATAACTCATTCTGGCAGAATTAACTGATTTGAATGAAATGTAAAATGTGGTCCCTGGATGGTGACACTGTTCAAACCAAGTATATGATGTGAAGAGATTACTTAGAGCTACATACAATTATGGTCAGCTATTTGCTGGGTAACAGACAGATAGTTTGGGTCCAGTTTATCAAGTTAATGAATACAAAGATGACATAAAGCCACATTACTCTTTTCCATATGACTGTGTCGTGGACCAGGAAATAACAGTCTCATCCTTCAGATCAGATGTTTCTTAACATGGTCCATTTCATTCTCTAGAGAACATTTTCGCTGTTATAAGTTGTGGGATTCTGCTGAGAACCCAGTGAACAGAGGTAGAAAATTCCCCCAAATATCTTTCAAAACAACCGTTTCCTACATAAACTTCACAAAGACTTATCTGACTCCGAATCTTAATAATAATGTAGATGGTGATAACTGCAATTTGTATGAGCAAATACAATTGAACTTTGGGCTGGTTAGATAGCTCAGTGAGTAACAGCACTTGCTGCTAACCATGATGACCAAAGTTCAATGCTTAGGACACACATGGTGCAAGGAAAGAATAGATTACTTCAAGTTGTCCTCTGTTTCCTATATAAGCATTGTGGCCTATGGCATTTCTTGCCATGATAATACCTGAAATGAAATTTGAACTTTAGTCAATGAACTCCAAGGATTATAGTCAGAATTTTGTGCTATCTGCTGTTCAAAGGGGTTTTCTCATCACCCCTGTCCAATGTTTGGATAAATATCCATGCAATTAAAAACAAAGTCAAACATATACAGAATGGAACATTATTACAATTTCATATGCATCATAGGAGATGAGTTTATTCGAGCTTTTATCAGGGATAATAACTCTTACAAACATTTAAAGATCAACACTAAAACTGTGTACTTTTACATTAAACACATATTGAAGTAATTAATAACTTTAATGTATATAATAACATTAATATTTGCATAAAATATAACATTTTTATAATTGACTGCAAATATTCTATAATTATGAGGTTTTAATGAAATTTAACTAGGAGTCTCATTTCTTATTCACAGTTAATCATTCAGTATTTGCCAAGTGTGACCTAAGGGCTCAACAGCAGCCTCTCCCTTCTCTGAAAGGCTGTGTTGAAAATGAAGGCTCTCAGACCACTGAGAAAGACATGCTTGAGACACTCTAGTGAGATCCACTTAAGCCCGTCAGAATGACACAGGGCAACAATTCTCACATGTTTACGAGCTTGTGAATCACTTGAATGTTACCTCTTACAAAATGATGGGCACCAAAGAATTTAGTTTAGGAGAAGTGAATGGGACCTTAAAGTGCACATTTTTAAACAATCCTTTTGGTAATGTGCTGATGACCAGCAACAGTTTCAGGAATACTGGCTTAGCCTTAGAGCTCCCTGGGTGCAATACTTAAAGTCATGAATGATTCAAAAGGGAAAAGATGAAGGCTTGTGTATTATACAAAGGATTGTTCACTTATTAGCTTAACATGTGTCTGCAAGGTGTAGGTGGCATTAAGGTTACAGTTATGAATGAACATAGAAAGCGTCGTTTATCCTGATAAGCCTTATACTACAGTAAGAGGAGACAACCAATATGTTGCTAACATCATGCAGAATTTGTAGTAGAAGCTGTTAAAGTTGGGTGGAGTAACTTAAGATTTATTTAACATGTTTTAACTTTTTTTTTTACATTGAAATGTTTCTTCAGCGTATGTCTCCATGAGAACTCAATTCTGTCATACACTACTGAAATGCTCATGGATACCAGAATAATGAACCCAGGTTTGTTCTTCAAACAATATCAAATCTTAGTCTAAAAAAATTATTGCTACAAGTAATGCCAATATAACTTCTAGGCAACAACCCTGCCGTGTTTTCATTTTCATTAATGAAAAAAATATGTGGTTTTTATGCTGACTGCGCTAATGCTTCCTTGTGAAAAATCACACTTTCAGAATTAATTATAATTCTGCATTTTTTTTGTAATGTTACTATTACTTAACAATAGTTATTTCAAGTTTATTTTAGTGATGAAAATAAGCTGTAGGGGGGTTGTGTTAATACTGTTTTTTATTTATTTGTTGTTAATATAGGACCATAAACTTCAAAGAGTTGACAAGTATAAATAAAATAAGATTCTATTTTACAATAAACTATGTCTTCACATTTTATATTTATATTGTTTTGTAAAATAAAGTCAATTAAGTAATGCACAGGATCTGGAAAGCAACAAAATGTAAAGTTTAAACACATTTATTTACTATAGACTTTCTTAGAATATTTTTTTTTTTTTTATATGGCTGGAGAGACAGCCGTGGGTGCTGGGAACCGAACTCTTATATTTTTGGTTGAGAGCCTAGCCTTTAACGGCTGAGCCATCTCTCCAGCCCAGAATATTTTATATTTGACTACAATAGTAGTGTTTAAGGAGATCATAATCCAACACGATTGTATTTAGCCATAAATTGTTTCTCATAATTGAGAGAAGGACTTTGTGCAATGAAACAACTTAGAAAATAGAAAAATAACCCAAACAAACCTGACAAACCCTGTTGAAAACAACATCATTTTATTTATCCATCTTAATACATTTAAACATAATTTGCAATTCCACCTAGGTCAACATTTCAATTAGTAGGAACATCAAAAGCAGAAAATGCACTTTTCTGCTGAATGTTAAATTTTAGTGATCTTCCTCCTAATATTTTGCCCTAAAGAACTAATTTTTACATTTATACCTCTTATTGGGTGGTTCATCTCACCCAATGGAGCATAACTAAGTTCCCATAATCAAAGCATGAAAACCAAGTCTAGGAAAGGAAATAGCATCACAAAGAAGGGATGACAAGAACAGAAGGAGTCACCTGTGTGAATCTGAAAGCACTGCCTTGCATTGTGTTCAAGGCATGGAGGAAAAGAAAAGAAAAGAAATCATGTCCTGAGGGTGTAGGCTGGCAGGGTGGAATCATGTGTAGCTAAGCAAAGTGATGGAGCAATGATGGGGGATTCTCTTATTGACAATTGTGGATTACAAGATACAATGATTTGCTATTCAGAAAACTTCAGTGAATCTGGTATTGTGTTTGTTCATGTATTGACAGTAAAGAATAGGCAGCATAAATATTAAATTAAGAATATTTAAACTTTTGTTTTTCTCCTTATCTCTATACTTTAAAGGGTTTTCTTTTTCAGTTATGATGAACACATACTTATTCCAAAAGGCTGTATGTGTGCCTGCAAGAATAAGGTGCTAATATATTAAAATCTGTAAACCAACAGTTTGTATGGTGAAACGCCCTTATATATGAAATCCAGAGAGAAAAAGTGGGGTCCTTATGGTAATTACAGAGGCAAGAACAGCATGTCCAATCCCCAGAAGCTGGAGTGACAGGTGGCCATGAGATATCATAAGTGGATACTGAGACCCAAACATAAATGCTGAGCCTTCTGTCTAGCCTTAAAATATTACCTACCAGTTTTTACCATTTAAGATTGAGATATATAAGTAAAATAATAATAACCCCTAAAGAATCTTACTGAATCTAAAATTTTACTTTATTTTCTACTGAAAATGTATGGAGGGGGATGAGTGGGAGGAGGGAGGGCAAAGGGGAGAGTGGACCTGTGTTTCTCCTTGTTACGTAGGTCGTAGGGTCAAAGGTGGCTTTGAACATGATTTCATAGTTGTAGAAAGTAGGAAAATGTTTTCTTCCATGTCTGGGAGCAACTGTGTTGTGAGTCAGTCAGCTAAGGAGCTCAATGCAATCTTCTTTGATAGAGAAGATAACATGGGTGTACATCCAGCTATCAAGTAATCATGGTTCCCTCTTCTTTAAGTTGTGGATGATTTTGTATTATTTTTCCTAGTTTTCTCCAAACTTTTCTTCTACACTTTACAGAGATGGGCTCTCATGTAGCTCAGGCGGTAACCAAATCTCTGTCTTTGAACGACTCTTCTGCGTCAGCCTGCAAGTGACCTGGATGCAGAGGTACCACTGCCTTGGGTTCTATTATCAACATTACATGGACTATAAAGGCAACTTCTGTTGAAACTCGTACTGTTTTACATGGAACTTTAACATGTGAGCATCAGGGACTTCAGAAAGCAACACAAAGCGAGAAAGAAAACTACATTACAGCAGGGAAGATGGATCAGGTTTAATCATAAATATTAATAAGACTGAAGACCCATGTCTAATTATTAGTATGCACAGTATATAAGATAGAACTGACTCCTAGACATCGTCCATGGAACTCTGTAAGAGTATTGTAACTCCCCCACATACACTGATTAATAAATGTTATGTAAGAAGAAAGAAACTACATATAACTCACTCTTTAGTTTGTGATAGAAGATAAGTACAACACTAATTTGGACATGCATGTGACACAGTGTTAGACATTATTCAACTAGGAATAAGAATCCTAGCTTGAAATATGCATAGAACTGTTAGTAGTAAACCAAAGAGCAAAATTGTAACTATGATCATTTTATATATTTTCCTAGTCTCTAATACGACTGTTCAGACTTCTGATTTCATGAGGGTTGACATAATTTGATTAATCTGCAATGAGCTTTAAGAACAGATAGTAGTGGCTATTATTCACATAGCTTACTATTTAGAAATTCATGATTGGTCTATAAAATTAATTTCCTCAAGGAATTTTCCATCCATCAACAATTTAAAAGCAATTTATATGTAAAAATAGAGGTAACCTAGAATGCATAGAATAGTATAACTATAAGAATACTTTCCTTTTCTCCATTACAGACTAAATCATCCTAACATCATTGATCCATAGTGAAATTATGCTTCAATAAATATATAATCATTTGAACCTCTAAGAAAATAGAAAAATAATTTCAGTTAATTAATCCTGACTAAATTCTTAATTTAGTTTCCGGCTTCTATTATTAGAAACCAATCTTTAGGCTATGTCAGCCACAGCTGGTTAAATGTTTGTGAAGCCTCACAGCATCGAGTGTGTGCAGGCAAGTTTGCATACCTGTCATCAGATGTATTGGATGCAGGGCACTGACTTCCTATAGGTTCTTTCTTCAATTACTTTTCCTTATGTTTTGAGGCAGCATCATTCACTGAACTGATTGGCTAGACAGGCTAAGTGGCAAGATAAATATTAGGGATCTGTCTCCTAATCCCTGTCCAGAACTGCGGTTAGAATTATAAGCTGCATCGTCTTACATATACGTTGTGACTAAGAACTGACCTCTGGCATTCATATGTTCATAGTAAGCACCTTAACATTTCCTACCTTGACAGAGGAAATTATTTTAAAATTATATGTTAAATCTGCCTGATAAGAAGATCTTTCTATTAAAAATATACAGATAATTTATTTAAGATTAGAAATAAGTCCAAGAAGACAAATAATAAATATATTACTTAGAATCTTTTATTAGAATATGGGTTTTTTAAATCTCTGTGTAAGTGTAAGTTCACGTTACTTTTGATTTATCTGTCATATTTTTCATTTGATCATGTTTTCTCTATTCTCAAGATTAAGGGTTGGTAAAGTAATTGAATAGGATTGCATTGTGTATTATTCAGCTGTTAAAGACAAGGGCATCATGAATTTTGCAGGCAAATAGATGGAACCAGAAAATATCATCCTGATTGAGGTAACCCAGACCCAAAAGGACAGGCATAGTATGTACACACTGATAAGCAGATATTAGCCAAAAAGTCCAGACTCCCACCCCACAGACTCTAAGAAGTTAAACAAGAAGGAAATCCCAAGTGAGGATTCTTCTATTCCATCTAGAAAGGGGAGCAAAATAATTATGGGAGGCAGAGGAAGAGAGGGACCTGTATGGGATAGGTGATGTGGAAGCAGGGCAGGATCAGATATTGAGAGGAAGCAAGAGAGAAGCCCAGAGGGCCTGAGGAACGAATGGAAATCTGCAGCTGTTGGGGTTGAGGTGCTGGGAGTCGAGAGAAACCTCTAGAAAGTCCCCAGAGACCTGGGATGGGGAAGGCTCCCAGGACTCAATGCTGGTGACTTTACCTGAAATGCCCAACAGTGAAAGCTGAAGAGCCCACCCCCAGTAGTTAGACAGGGACCCTCGTGGAGGTATGGTGATACCAACCCACCTTCAAAATTGTTCCTGTCTAAAAGAAATGCAAGGACAAAAATGAAGCAGAGACTGAACAAATGGCTCACTTGGGATCTGTCCAATGGGTGGGCAACAAAACCTCACATATACTTGACGCTATGCTGTGCATGCAGAAACGAGCCTTGCATGGTTATCTTTTAAGAAGCTACACTCAGCAGGTGACTGAGACAGATGCAGATACTCACAGACAACCATTGGATTACGGTTAGGGCCCCCTATGGAATAGTTAGAAGAAAGATTGAAGGAACTGAAGGGGATTGCAATCGCATAGGAAGACAAACAGTTTCAAGTAACCTAGATCCCTGGGAGCTCTCAGAGACTAAGCTACCAAGCAACGAACATACAGGTTTGGTCCAAGGCTCCTGCTCATATGTAAGAGAGGGCTGTGCTGTCTGGCCTTAGTGAGAGAGGATGTGCCACTCTGTTGAGACTTGATGCCCAAGGGAAGGGAGTGCCCTCAGAGGTGAGGAGAGTGGGAATTGTGGGACAAACTCTACAGGAGGGGTACAGAGGGCAACATTTGGGATGTAAATAAATAAAATAAATAATTAATAATAATAAATGGTAGACTATATTCTTTTCAATATAGTTCTGTATACTACTTTTGTTTTTTTTTTTTTTACTTTATTAAAAATCAGTTTTGTGATATAAAAGTTTTTTGGACAGCTACATCAAGTTCATTTGAAGTCCACATTGCTCATATATCCTGGTAGAATATATTTATTATCAATTATAACCTTTCTCAGAAATATGTTACTCATATTTGTGAAAGCAGTGAAAAATTACAAACTATATTTTAGCATAGTAACAGGATAATTAGACTCTTTAGTCACAAACTGTTTTCTTGCCAAGTTAGGCAACATTCCAAAAACTGCAAGGCTTCCACATTTGGTGATGTGATTATAAAATTTTCATTTAAAGAGACAAAATGAATTTCTCAATCTATGTTCCTTCAAAATATTTTTCTTTGGCTGCTACTGTATGAGATTTTCAAAGCTGGAGACATACACCAAGAAAGAGTAGACAACTCTGGAACATGACTTCAATGAATCTGGAAGTTGAAGCAATGTAGGCTTGATTTCTATTTTGTCCCCAGTCAGCTAATTCTTTCTATTGTGTGATTCCTAAAGGCTATGAGGGTGAAGGAGAAAAGTGAATTGAGAAAAGTCACACGGTAGGCGATGAAGTCTGATAAGACAGAAGCCAGCAGCAGCATCTATGCACAGCACAGAAGAGAGGGAACTGCCAAACGAGAACTTACACATAGTCCATGAAAAATGTGCAAAGGCTTAGTGGAGAAGTCAGAGAAAGACAAGTAGATGAAAATGCTGACTGTTCTGGTCAGCATGCATCATCAGTTCAGTAAGACATCACACTCATGTATTATATCCAATTATTATGTGTTCAGCAATACTTAAAAAAAATTCTCCATGGGTTAACAAGCCAAGGATAAAGTTCTTTGTTTTCCTCAGAACTCAATTTTTCTCCCAAATGTTATTACTGGTTCTACCACAGGCATTAAGACAACTATGACACCACCTCCAAATACCTCAGAAAGTTCATATCCTGTTACTCTCAATTAATACAGGATCCCACTGTGATGCGTGTGTAGTATGATGCCTGGTTCTCTTTCCCTGTTATTTAATTTTGCATATATTTTCATTCACAAATTACTTTAGAAAACATTACATACTACTTCTAAGACAGCAATGTTACAAGTTTTATAAATGTGAATTTGGAAGTTTGATATAATTATTTTGCTATAAAGTTATTATCATAATGTACAACCTCAGGAAAACTGCATTAGAATGATGATGAGTTAGAGCTTAACTGATTCCTTTCTGGTCTTTGTTCCATGGATAGTATCAAAGAATGAAATATAATGCAAATTTGAAATGAAATTAACACTTATAATTGCTTATAAGATTGGAGCTATAATTAGATCAAATAGTTTAAAAACAAAATGATCTTTGTTCAATCTCTGTTTTATGTTGTGTGTGTTTGTTTGTTTGTCTGTGTGTCTGTGCATGATTATTATGCTTGTTCTTTGTGCATGGGGATGGAGGCCAGAAAATATGTGATATGATGGAGCTACAGTTTTAGAGACTGGAACTCGTCTCCTCTGGAAAAGCAGCAAGTTTTCTCAACTGCTGAGCTATTTCTCTAACTAGTACACATTTATATTTTAAATTACAGAAAACTATCTGGAATGTAAAAGGCTTTTAGGAAATATTAAGAAAGCCAGTGACTCCATCAGTGGATAAAATATCTCAGTGAAAGAGGAAGAGCCTCTCTTCCAATAAAATAAATAATATCCATCTCCTAAGTGTTGAACCATCAGAAGGAATCCAATAAATGTAGTGAAGTTTAATAAGATCAATGGCATACATAAAAGCACATGAATAGAAATACTTTAAAGTTACTTGAGTAGAAACATTTTTTTCAATATTAGGGCTTAGTACTGGTAGCTGAAGTAAAGTTTAAATTGAATCCACTAGAAATTATTGTGAGTTAAATATAAAAACATGTGCAATAATTAACCAAAATTATTTTTTCTGAGTTAATGAGAGGCATGAAATAAAGAGAAAAGATCACTATAAAATAGATATTATATGATCATATTTTAAAGAAGCATAGAAATTATATAGGGAAGTATAATTTGCTGTCCAAATATAAGATGATATTGACAACAGAGCAAAATAGCAGTGCAAACTGGATACTAGGTTCAGTGAAAATCAAGATAAACCTGAGAATGGCTAAGTTTCAATTAGAGAACTAAAACATAGAATCAGAAAATATTTGTAAAGAATAAGTTGTGATGTACAGCACACATGTGAAGGCAGTAATCCCTCCACAACATGTGAAGTTGCTCCAGTTAGTATTCTGCTACTCTCTCCCAGGACATGGAGTTTATATCTCTATTCCTTGACTCTTGAGTGGCCTTTCCAACTTGTGTTAGAGCCAGACTGCTCACAAATATGACACAATGTGAAGAATTTCCCTTGCTGGTTGCTCTTACTACACAGGGACTACAAGGTGTCTGAACTTAACTGTGCAGAATCTATGTGGGAAAAAATAACGACTCTTCTGGCTGTGGGGGAGTAAGCTAATGGTTTGTCTCCAGTGGAGTCACCAGGATCTATACTCATCAGTGACACAAGGCACCAGAGCTCCACAGTGATGACTGGTACTAAGTAGTGCTAGTGTGGTGTTCATGCCCAATGTCCTACTCTCCAGCACTGTCTACATCTAAGATATCCATTTAGAGGGAGTTTCCTGTACAATGATAGCCGACAAGTTGCAAAATCAAAAATATGTGTTTTACTTTTGTAACTTAAATCACAGAAGTAATGAGTTAGTAGGAAGCTCTTGGTTGTTTTAATGAGGTGAGTTATGGTTTTACTTTAGTTTGAACATAAATGTGAAAACTCAGACCCTCTCAGTTATGTCCACATTAAACATAGATTAAACATAACAGCTAAAACTAGAAGCAAGTGTAGGTACATTTGCATAAGGTCTCTGTACATGTAAGACTAAAACTATCAATATCATTCTGTAAGAGCACCATTGCTAATTGTCACTAAGAACACATCCGAGTCAGTGAAATATCAGACAGTCCAATAGATTAATGCAATCAAAGCTTGTGTTTGCAGGATTTTGGAACAGAAATTTCCAATTCTAAAGATTATATATTTAAACAACATAGAAAGCCAAGGATTCTACAGAATGGTTATACCCAACACACACATATACTTCTGTTTAAATATTAAAAATTAAATATTAGTTGAAAACATATTTTAAAAGTATGCCTAACTTTTGGTTGACCAGTCCCCATTCTAGTTATAGACTTTATCAAAATATTTGAAAACCTCCATCCATTTGGAGCATTATGAGATTATAGCAGTATTGTTTGGCACAGATCATTTAGAAAAATGAATGTCATTAAGGACCAATATAATGGAAAATTATTATACCATTAAACAGCACATTAACAATGCATGTTAATGATCTGTGTCAGTATTCACCATAATGGCTAAATTAAAGTAGTCAAAATAATTGTGAAGCAAAATAATTACGAAGCAAAAATTGAGAGTGTAAAAACAGTGTGCTGAGGGAGAACACTGTATCCACTATATTTCTGAGTATTGCAAGAGTCTCCTTTGGTGTGTACTAAACCCTACCTGGGATGCAAGCATGAATTACTTGACTTTGGTATCAATAGTGACATTAGTCTTATGATTAATGATGCTAAAGTCTTACTTTATGACATAAAAAACTAGGCAGTTTGGACATACTAATTAACTGTCTCAAAAATTCCAGAAGAGTAATACTGTTGTCGCTTTTGCTTCATCAAGAAGGTGAGAGAATCTGTACTAAATCCTTGAGAAGATTCATATAGTGAATAACTGAGCTATCCCATCCAGGTATGTTTTCATGCTTGTTCCTGTGTCCCTATGAAATGACAAAATGCCATTTTTGAAAAAAACAATGTTAGTTTACATCCACAGATATATTTTACTTTTCATCACATAGGAGCTTGTAAGTTTTTTAAATATATTATTACATGGCTCCAGATAGAAAGAGCTGGGAAGTATGCCTCTTGTATCTCAAAGGAGGCAGCATTATCAAACAAGATGACCTGAAGAGAAATTAACTATTCACACTCAAAATAGAGAATAAAGGAACTATTAAATAAGTAAATAAGTGAGAAGAAAAATGAAACATGAGGTGGAAAGAAGTGAAAAGAACAAGATGAGGAAATGGGAGGGGGAAGAGGGAGAAGAAGAGAGAGACAAACTTTCAATATTTAAGCTGGCAAATTAATTCAGTTTGCTTTAGAGACCTGGGGCACTCCTGCACTTATTCCATCAGGACATATATGGCACAATACTGCATTCTATGTGTTGGTTGAGAATATATTTTGACCACAGTGCATATGTTTTTTTTTTCTATTTATAATATTTTGTTGTCTAGACTAATAGCACGTTATCTCTGAAGTTCATCTAGAGTTCCTTTGCTTATTTAACTTTTAGTCCACGTGGTTTCTCCCTTGTGCAGAAGGCACACCTCATCTGCTGCTATGTTTGACAGACATCCCACATTCATGGCATCTCCAATATCCTAGAGCCTCATCACACCATGGCCTTGCTCTTACAGCTTTAAGCACTATTGTCTTAGAGTTTGTCTGAAAATATATTAATCCTGTCACAGGGGACAAGATAAAATCTGGTCAAAGTATCAGAAGGCAGAAAGTCTCTTTGCAGCTGTGCAGACCTAGGGCAAACTGGAGCTCTTGTCTCAAAGCTAAATTTTCAAATGAGCTTACATCCTCATAACAGTGACCTTTTGATCGCTGGGGACAGGACAATCTGGAGAAGATATCAGAGTATTTCCTCCCCTGTCTCAGAACAAAGCTCCTAGTTGCTTCACAGGGGTGATAACCACATTGGCTCCCAAGACTTCTATGACTTTTAAATGTGCTACTTCTCTGGCTCAACTTCATATTTTTAAGTTCTTTATTCCCTATGATTATTCTTTGATCACTGCTTTCAATGTAAACTTGAAAAAGAATCATCCACCAAGATCTACACCATAGCCTCAAATTAACCATATTTTGAGACTTCCTCCAAAAACTTATTATTCCAGTATGTAAATATTATCGATCATCAAAGTGATGGACTTGGGAAATCACAGGTAAATTCTTTGCATGAATGTTGTCTTGTGTATTCCCAAGAATCCTCATTTCAAAGTCTTCACTCAATCTGAAAATTTTGAGTATAGTGATCATAGTCAGTGTTCTTACTAATTTTCTGATCTATTCCTCCAGAACCACACACAAAGCTGAGTTTGTAGCATTCTGGGGCTCTAGTCTAATCCTGCACACCAATGTAAATCTTCATCATTGTAATATGTAATTTTATTTAATCTGAAATAAATTAGATTAAGTATGTTTAAACTTCAAATTAATAATATTCATTTAAATATATCAACTATCATATTTATAACATATTTTAAATATAATATGTAATACTTTTATCTTTACAATATTTATAAGTAAAATACAAATAATATTAATAGTTTGTTTTACTGTTTCGATATAATTGAACCAACATTTTGTTTGTGTGTTTGTGAATACTGACACAGGACCACTGAAACACTGTTTTTAAGCTTCAAGACACTGACATTTGGTGTCCCTGTGCACTCACATATTCTCTGTATAATCATCGGTATACAGATGCCACAATTGTCAGTGCCTATGACACAGTAGCACAACACAACACTTGCTGTTTGATTTTAACTCTTACAGTGACCAGCATCTCCCACCCTTCCCTCTGATTCTTAGTCTCTGTTTACTACTGTGACTTTCTCGTTTTCAACAAAATTGACATACGCAGTTTCAAATTGTCCTTTCTATTAAGGCAAACCACATAGACAGGAAGACCCCACTGCCATGAGGTAGGGAGGCTGCTAAGCTGGGTTTGTGCTGACACTCTGGCCTGAAATGGGCACTGAACTCAAGTCATTGAAACATGTTTTCTGTTTTTGGAAACATGAGTTCTTCCAAGGTGCCCTGGGGAAAGCCCTTTAAGCTTTTTATTATTTCCTCTAAATGTTTAAATTCGTGTCTTGCTTATGCATTCTGACTAGCAATTTCTTTCCAGGAAACAAAATATGCTCTACTCTTTCTCCCTGTTTATTGGCCTCATGCTGTCTCTTGATTTCTTTATAATTTGGAACTTAGTTTTAACTTTCAAGTGGTAAAAATAATTTGAGTCTATTTTCAAGATAAAAAATCCGATAAATTAATATTGAAAGAGATAAAAGAACTATGGGATAATGAGTGATAGTCATTTATACTAAAAATTACAGTATCACTTATAAATTGGCAAGGGTCATATTTCATTAATATAGCTTTAATCCTGTAAGCGTTTGTTAAACTTAATAAACAGCAGTATTCTCAATGTGTTATTTAAAACTCAGGGTTTAGTAAAGCTTTTGGCTAAAATAAACAATAGTAAAATATAAAAATATGCATTTATTTATTCAATATAACATGAAAGTGTCATCTGACTTGTTTAGGTATTTAATGACATTACAAAGAGACCACCATATAATTGAAGAAAATTAAAGGTAGTGTGTTAGTATTGTGTTTGTATGCATTTGTAACCCTAATATAAATGTGAACACCAGAAGAAAATATTTTGAAGACTGTTTTCCTCTTTCCCTTTGTGGATTACTGGTATTGGGCTGAGGTCATCTCTTAGATTCATGGCCTGCTCCCTCTGAGCCATCTAGCCAGAACTCAAATAATATTTATAAAATACTAATTATATGAAATTATGAGTGGTCTGTAGAAGATACATTTATAATGAAATAGAGGTCCAAGTGGTATCAGGAGACATTTTTGGAAGATATATAAAACAACATGTAAGTATTCTGTAAACTATAAGCAATTAGAAGGAAACAGAATCCACATATGGCAATAAATAAATTGAAAGTCATATACAAACCACAATACCATTATTTAAAAATTGATATATCAGGCTGGAGGGATCTCAGCAGTTAAACGCACTGGCTGTTCATGCAGAAAGCCCAGGTTTTATCCCAAGAACCCACATGGTGGTTAACCATTGTCTCTAATTCCACCTCTGGGGGTCTGAGGCACTTTCTGGAATCTGCAGGCAGTATGTGCATGTGATGAAAAGAAGTCACCTCTACTGGCAAAATTTCCATTCACATAAAATAAAATAATTAAAAAATTAAATATTGACATATATTTGCCACAAATATATCACGTGAAAATCATATATGAGTAAATAAAATATAAATTTTGATAATAACAATAGAAACACATGTGATGTCTTAACTTATAAAAGCAATATTTGAGGCAAAATATACATAAAGTTTAGGAGAAAGCATATATTAGTGTACTTCCTTCCCTCCCTCTCTCCCTCTTTCCTCTCTCCTCTTCCTTCCTTCCTTCCCTCCTGTCTTTCTTCCACCATGCCTTCATTTTTACATACCTTGCTTCATTTTTAAGTTCTAAAAATTTGTTTATTTTTATGTATAGAAGCATTTTGCATATATATGTATATATATGGGATAGAAAATGGCATCAGATTCAGTTGTGCTGGAGTTAAGTATGGTTGTAAGAAACTATGCAGGTGCTAGGACAGAATCCTAGTTCTCTACAAAAGCAATAAGCATTAGGCCACAAAAGGTCTCTTGAGTTTCATTTTCTACCATTTTACATATGGGCATGATCTTTGCTATCTGTTCTCTCAGGGACTTATATGGCATTAATTAAATTATAAACTACAACCATTCATCATATATTTAAAACTGTTTAGTTACCAATTTTAATTTTAATTTCAATTTTTATAAATCTAAATAAATATATTATCAATGGATTATAAGAATTGAAGGTGAAATTTAAACGTTTTCCTTTATGCCTTAGGGAACTATGCTTATTTATTTGTATTTTACATAATTATTAAAAGCTTATTGGACCTGTATTGCATTAAAGCATTATTTCAATTTTTAAAGCTTATAAAAATAAAATAATGATAAAATATGAAGTATGTTTTTATAGCAACAATCAAAACAAAGGTATATGCCAATTTCCCATAGAACTTATGAATTAGTAATCCTAGACTAAAAGTATTCCTCTCTGAAATAATATGAAATTCATAATATGCAAGAATAATATCAAAGTGTATATTTATTTAATTCTAATTTTTAAAGAGTTATTGATCTTAATCTGCATTCCTTGGTCATAGAATGTTAAAATAACAATGGCTGGATCCTGTGCCACAGCTCATCATACTCAAATACAGCCAGGAGAAAACTGGTCTACCATAAGTGCTGACAGACCTGTGTGAACAAGTGAGACAACCACTTCTGCTCCAAGGGACCCACTAGGAGCCCTCAGTACAAAGGAACTAAAGAGCAGCCTGGGACAGGATCCTTCCAGTTTCCTTCTGTGTCCCGGAGCTGATCCTCTGCCACAATTCTCCATACCCAAATTCCTCCCAGAGAGAACTGGTCTCCCAGGAGTGCTGACACCCAGGCTCGCAGCAGGAGGGACAAGCCATAGTCAGAGACAGTAATACCAGCTAACACCAGAGATAACCAGAAGGCTAGAGGCATGGGCAAGATCATTAGCAACAGAAACCAAGCCTACCTGGCACTATCAGCACCCAGTTCTTCCAACACAGCTAGCCCTGGATAGCCCAACACACCAGAAAAACAAGACTCTGATTTAAAATCACATCTCATGATGATTATAGAGGACTTTAAGAATAAATACCCCCCTTAAAGAAATACAGGAGAACTCAGGTAAACAGGTAGAAGCCCTTAAAGAGGAAACACAAAAATCACTTAAAGAATTACAGGAAAACATAACTATATAGGTGAAGAAATTGAACAAAACTATCCAGGATCTAAAAATGGAAATAGAACCAATAAAGAGATTACAAAGTGAGACAACCCTGAAGAGAGAAAATCTAGGAAAAAGATCAGGAGTCATCACCAACAGAATACAAGAGACAGAAGCGAGAATCTCAGGTGCAGAAGATACCATAGAAAATATTGACACAATAGTCAAAGAAAATGCAAAATGCAAATCCAGGAAATCCAGGACACAATGAGTAGGCCAAAGCTATAGATATTAGATGTAGAAGAGAGCTACGATTTCCAACTTAAAGGGCCAGTAAAAATCTTCAAGAAAATTATAGAAGAAAACTTCCCTACCCTAAAGAAAGAGATGCGTATAAACATATAAGAGGCCTACAGAACTCCAAATAGATTGAACCAGAAAAGAAATTCCTTCAGTCACATAATAATCACAACACTAAATGTACAAAACAAAGAATAAATATTAAAAGCAGTGAGGAAAAATGGTCAAGTAACATAAACAGGCAGACCTATCAGAATTATACCAAACTTCTCAGCAGACTTTACTACGAAAGCTAAAAGATCCTGGGCAGATGTCATACAGACCCTAAAAGAACACAAAGGCCATCCCAGGCTTCTATACCCAGAAAACTCTCAATTACCACAGATGGACAAACCAAGATATTCCATAACAAAACCAAATTTACACAATATCTTCCTACAAATCCAGTCCTACAAAGGATAATAGATGGAAAACTCCAACACAGGATAGAAATTACATCCTAGAAAAAGCAAGAAAGTAATCTTTCAACAAACACAAAAGAAGATAGCCAAATAAACATAAAAATAATATAAAAAATAACATGAAGCAACAATCACTACTCCATAATATCTCTTAACATCAGTGAACTCAATTCCCCAATAAAAAGGCATAGACTAACAGACTTGATACATAAACAGGACCCAGCCTTTTGCTGCATTCAGGAAATGAACCGCAGTGTCAAAGACAGACACAACCTCAGAGTTGGCTGGAATAGCCTTTTTGTTCTTGAATAAAATCGACTTTCAACCAAAATTATCAAAAAAGGTAAGAAAGGACACTTCATACTCACCAAATGAAAAATCTACCAAGAAGAACTCTCAATGCTGAACATCTATGCTCCAAATGCAAGAGCACACATATTCATAAGAAAGAAAAAAAAACTTTACTAAAGCTCAAAACACACATTACACCTCACACAATAATAGTGGGAGACTTCAACACTCCACTCTCATCAATGGACAGATCACAGAAACAGAAACTAAATATAGACACAGTAAAGCAAACAGAAGTTATGGACCAAATGGATTTAACAGATATCTATATAACATTTTACCCTAAAAGAAAAGAATATACCTTCTTCTCAACATCTCATGGTGCCTTCCCCAAAACTGACCATATAATCAGTCACAAAACAGGCCTCAGCAGATAGAGGAAGATTAAAATAATCCCTTGCATCCTATCAGATGGCCACTGATTAATGCTGGTCTTCAATAACAACAAAAACAACAGAAAGCCCACATACACATTGAAGCTGAACAATGCTCTACTCAATGATAACTTGGTCAATGAAGAAATAAAGAAAGAAATTGAAGAGTTTTTAGAATTTAATGAAAATGAAGGCCCAACATACCCAAACTTATGGAAAACAATGAAAGCAGTGCTAAGAGGAAAATTAAGAGTTCTAAGTGCCTCCAAAAACAAACTGGAGAGAGCATACACTAGCAACTTAATAGCACACATGAAAGCTCTAGAACAAAAAGAAGCAAATAAACCCAAGAGGAGTAGACAGCAGGATATAATCAAACTCAGGGCTGAAATTAGCCAAGTAGAAACAGAAAGAACTATAGGAAGAATCAACCAAACCAGGAGCTGGTTCTTTGAGAAAATCACCAAGATAAATAAACCCTTAGCCAAACTAAAAAAAGTGCACAGAGACATTATCCAAATTAATAAAATCAGAAATAAAAAGGGATAAACAGAATATATAAACAGAAACTGAGGAAATACAAAAAAATCATCAGATTCTACTGCAAAAGCCTATACTCAACAAAACTGGAAAATCTGGATGAAATGGACAATTTTCTAGACAGATACCCGATATCAAAGTTAAATCAGGATCAGATAAACCATCTAAAAAGCCCCATAACCCCTAAAGCAATACAGTCAGTCATTAAAAGTCTCCCAACCAATAAAAGCCTAGGACCAGATAGGTTTAGTGCAGAAGTCTATCTGACCTTGAAAGAAGAGCTACTACCAATACTCTTCAAAATATTCCACAAAAGAGAAACAGGAAGAAATCTACTGAATTCATTGTATAAAGCCACAGTTATGCTGATACCAAAACAACACAAAGACCTAACAAAGATAGAGAACTTAAGAACAACTTTCCATATGAATGTTGATGCAAAAATACTCAATAAAATTCTCGCAAACCAAGACCAAGAACACATCAAAATGATCATTCACCACTATCAAGCAGTATTCATTCCAGGGATGCAGGGATGGCTCAATACACGGAAATCCATCAATGTAATCCACTACATAAACAAACTCAAAGAAAAAAACCACATGGTCATTTTTTTAGATGCTGAAAAATCATTTGACTCAATTCAACATCCCTTCATGTTAAAAGTCATGGAAAGATCAGGAATTCAAGGCCCATTCATAAATATAGTAAAAGACATATACAGCAAACCAGTAGCCAACATCAAACTAAATGGAGAGAAACTTGAAGCAATCCCACTAAAACCAGGGACTAGACAAAGCTGTCCACTGTCTCTATATCTATTCAGTATAGTGTTTGAAGGTCTCCCTAGAAAAATGAGGTCAAAGGGATACAATTTGGAAAGGAAGGAGTCAAAATATCACTCTTTGCACATGAATTGATAGTATATTAAATGACTCCAAAAATTCCACTAGAGAACTGCTACAGCTGATAAACAACTTCAGCAAAGTGGCTCGATCTAAAATGAACTCAAATAAGTAGCCTTTCTATTCTCAAAGGATAAACAGTCTGAGAAAGAAATTAGGGAAATAACACCCTTCACAACAGTCACAAAAAATATAAAATGTCATGTTGTGGCCCTAAGCAAACCAGTGAACGTCCAGTAAGACAAGAACTTCAAGTCTCTGAAGAAAGATATCAAATAAGATCTCAGAAGATGGAAAGATCTTCCATGTTCATGGATTGGCAGGATTAATAATATTAAGAATGGCCATCTTGCCAAAAGCAATTTATAAATTCAATTCAATTCCATCAAAATTCCAAGTCAATTCTCCATAGAGTTAGAAAAAGCAATTCTCAAATTCATTTGGAATAACAAAAAACCCAGTATAGTGAAAATTATTCTGAAAAAATAAAAGAACTTCTCAGAGAATCAGAATCCCCAACCTCAAGATCTATTGCAGAGCAATAGTGATAAAAACTATCTGGTATTGGTAGAAAGACAGGCAGAAGATCAGTAGAATAGAACTGAAGATCCAGAAATGAATCCACACACTGTCTATTGATCTTTGACAAAAGAACTAAAAAAATCCAGTAGAGAAAAAAAAAAAAACCCAGCATTTTTAACAAATGGTGCTGGTCCAACTGGAGGTCAGCATGTGGATGAACGCAAAATGACCCATTCTTATCTCCCTGTAAAAAAGCTAAAGTCCAAGTGACTAAGGAACTCCACATAAAACCAGATACACTGAATCTAATAGAAGAGAAAGGAGGAAAAATCCTGCAATACATGGGCACAGGGGAAATTTTCCTGAACAGAAAAATCAATGATTTATGCTCTAAGATCTAGAATTGACAAAGGGGACCTCATAAAATTGCAAAGCTTCTGTAAGACAAAGGACACTATCAATAGGTCTAACCAGCAACCAACAAATTTGGAAAATATCTTTACTAATCCTACATCTGATAGAGGACTAATCTCTAATATATACAAATAACTCAAGAAGTTAGATTCCAGAGAACCAAATAACCCTATTAAAAAATGGGGTACAGAGATAAACAAAGAATTCTCAATAGTGGATGGTTGAGAAGCACCTAAAGAAATGTTCAACATCCTTAGTCATCAGGGAAATGAAAATCAAAACAAGCTGGTACAACCACTCTGGAAATCAGTCTGGTGGTTACTCAGAAAATTGAATATAATACTACCTGAGAATCCAGTTTTATCACTCCTGGGCATGTTTTCCAGAAGATGCTCCAACATGTAATAAAGACACATGTTCCACTACATTCATAGCAGCCATATTTATAATAGCCAGAAGCTGGAAACCACCCAGGTGTCCCTCAACAGAGGAATGGATACAGAAAATGTGGTACATTTGCACAATGGAATACTACTCAGCTATTAAAAGCAATGACTTCATGAAATTGTAGGCAAATGGATGGAACTTGAAAATATCATCCTGAGTAAAGTAACCCAGTCACAAAAGAACACAGTTAGTTGGTATGCACTCACTAATAAGTGCATATTAGCCCAAAAGCTTAGAATACCCAGCATATAATTCACAGACCACATGAAGCTCATAAAGAAGGAAGACCAAAGTGTGGATACTTCAGTGTTTCTGTGTGGGGGGAACAAAATACTCACAGGAGGAAATATGGAGACAAGTGTGGAACAGAAACTAATGGAAAGCCCTTCCAAAGACTGCCTCACCTGGGGATCCATCCCATATACAGTTACCAAACCTAGACACTATAGTGGATACTGGGAAGTGTTCGCTGACAGAAGCCTGGTATGGCTGTCTCCTTAGAGGCTCTGCCAGAGCCTGACATGTACAGAGGCAGATGCTTACAGCCAACCATTAGACTGAGCGGGGGGTCCCCAGTGGAGGAGTTGGAGAAAGTACAGAAGGAGCTGAGGGGGTTTGCAGCCTCATGGGGGAGCACAACAGTGAAAACTTGCCAGGCCCCACAGAGCTCCCTGGGACTGAACCACCAACCAAAGAATATGCATGGAGGGTCCCATGGCTCCAGATGACTTTGTAGCAGAGGATGGCCCTGTTGCACACCATCGGGAGTGGCAGCCCTTGGTCCTCTGGGTATTCGCTGCCCAGTGTAGTGGAATGCCAGGGCAGGAAAGCAGGAGTTGGTGGGAGAGTGGGGGAGAACCTTCATATAGGCAGGGGGAGGGTGATGGGATAGGGAGTTTCTGGAGGGGAGACCTGGAAAGGGGATAACATTTGAAAAGCAAATAAAGAATATATCCAATAAGAGGAAAAAAAATGGTCATCAGTCTCTCAAAATATTTATTAGTTTTTATGTGTATGAATGTTGTACCTGCGTATATGTAAGTGTGTTGTGTGTATGTAGTGCCCATGATGTCCGAACAGAGCATCAGAACACCTGGAGCTGTAATACAGGTGATTATGGTTACAATTTACATGCTGGGAACTGATATCAGATCATCCCAGAAGCAGCAAATGCTCTTAACCTCTGAGGCATCTGGCCAGACTAGATTTTTTTATCTCTTTTTATTCAATATCCTTTATTAATTATTTAAACATTTTAAGTAATTGAATACATTAGCAGTATATTTACATCTCCACTCCTCTCTGGGTACTTCTTCATAAACCGTTAATCATTATAAAATAATAAAAATAAGGTATTAGATCACAACCTGCAAAGACATCCCAATTTTATGAGTACTTAAGATATTCATGGTTTTTTTGGAATGCGTGTGACATTTATGTTATGTTTGAGACACCAAATCAAATCCAGGTAACAATTCAGGTTATGTATACAGACTGTATTTCCTAGCATTTACACAGCAACCAAGCATGTTCTTCAATAAGACTTTTCTCTGAATTTCAGAGAAAAGTTGATTTCACTGTCTGTTGTCTGTGTCTTCGAACACAAGAAAATTCAATTATCAACTCAGATAAATTCTCCATTTTTGATGAGAAAGATATCCCTTAAAAGCCACATTAATATAACTCAGAACATTTAAAGTGGTTGATGGATAGAGAAAATTATCCGGAAGGTATGTGAAAACTCACTGGACTCTGGAATTATAGTGATATTGAGTCTGGTAACAACTACCATTTAACAGTTGTTTGTATGCAATGAAAATTATAAATCTCAGTTCCCTGATTATAACTCATCAAGTTACTTCTCACAATCCCCTTTTTGTCACTGGAGCCTTACCATGTAACCCAGGTGGCCCATGAACTCACTGTGTAGTGCTAGTTGCCCTCTGTCAATTTTTCTCCCCCACAAGAATGCAATTCTGGGAGTAGGCCTGAAAGTCTCATCTCTTTTCTGGAAAAGTATAGAATTAAAACATGCAGTTATTTAACTTGCATTACACATTACACCTTTCTCCCCAGGCAAAGAGGTCAAATGCCGATATGACAGAGTGAAAATTTGGAACACAAAACTCTGACCATGGTTCTTGCATCATAATATGTTGAAATTATTTCTGTTATCAAATTATCAAATGTACAGATGGATTTGTTTTGTTTGGTTCGTTTTACTGGTAAACAGGAAAAGTTGAACTGGTTGTTTTGCTGTTAATGTTTGAGCTACAGGGCACGAATGTTGTCCATTTGCCTAGCCACGGTGTGTAATAGGTGATACAAATGGCTCATCAATACACTCTATATTTTATCTCTCATTAACAAGTAGCACCTTGCGATGATATGGGAATAAATATATTTAGTAAGGAAAACATCAAGCAATGGGAACTCATCTTAACTTGTGTTAATGAGGAAGACATTTTTAAGGCCATGTTGCTTTATTCTACACAATTATAATGTCCAAGTAAATAAAGCCTTAAAGGGCAGGACTGTGACTGGTTCTCAAGAGCAAGAGAGAAAAATCTGCACATTGAAAAAATTGTCTGGGTTCTCGCCTCTGAAAAACTCTACATGAGCTTAGAGGTATGTCGGGATTCACTGAGCTATACCAGCAAGGAAGGCAGTGACACTGGAAAGTCACCTGGCAAGCTACAGGGTGAGTTTGTTTATTTAGATCAACTTGGGATTCTACTGTCCTCTTCCTTTAGATGTTGGTAATAATTGCTCAGGTGTGCTCCTTCCTCTGCCCTGTGTTCTTTGCACTCTGTTCTACAGCATTCTTCACATTTACATGTAGTGGCAACCCTTTAAAACCTATTGCATGGAGGCTGGAGAGTGGATTAAACGATTCAAGCCCTTACTGCTCTTGTAGAGTAGCTGACTTCAGTTTTCAGCACCCATTTTAGGAGGCTCACAACTACTTCTGATTCCCACTACTGTGAATCTGAGAGTCCCTCATCTGACCTCCACTGGCACATGTATCCATATGCCTACATCTCCCATAAAAGCACACACATAATAAACATGATAAGGAAATCATTAAAAACTATCTCAGTATATTTAAAATGGAAAAAGTTAAAAATTTCAAAATTCTGTGGAATTTTCTGCTTCCTCTCTGTTTATTATTTGAATAACTTATATCATTTGTTACCATAAATAGGTTATTAGTATAGTATAGTATCATAGAATAGTTTATTAGAAAATATTGATGAGCTTATATCTCCCAGCATGTTATATTAAATAATCCTCTATTCTGTTCACCAATACAACCTTATCAGTGTCAAGAATTTAATAAATATTCCTTAAAATATAAATGAATGCCAATGTCCTTGAACTGAGAAGTCTGGGCTCAGAAGTGATGTTTATTCTATTAACAAGGGACAGTAAAATTACATGATATCTTTCACACAAACGTAAGCATTTTGGAAACATCGTTGGTGATTCTTCAGATAATCCTAGCCTTCTAACCTCTGCACTGTTTTTTTTAAAAAAAACAAATATATGTTCCACTAAAGGATTTTAAATGACTTAAAAATTTATCACCTGTGATGGAAATAGAACATAATAAAAGAAATAAAAGTATACTATATTTAAGAAACCACATCTTAAAAATTGTACACATCAATTCATCCTATTTATTACAGTGCAAATGCTATCTCTTTGCCATTTACAACTGCAAATGCAGATTATAAATGGGTTCTTATTCTAGAAATTTTTCTGAGTGGAAATCCAGAAATCCAACATTGAAGAAGAATGGTAAAAATTGGCCTTTGAAGACACCATCTTCTTTGTCCCAAATGCTAAGTGCTTAGGGCCAACTTATCAATCATACATATGTGTGGTCATAACTGCTCTCTTGTTAGCATAAGGTGATCAAGGCTTTCTTCATATGCAAACATGTTCAAGTTTGGAAAGTAAATTAGTTGTTTGGATACAGTTCTGTAGGTCAGTGGGAAGATCTGGCCAAGGTAGAGTCGTTACAGCCATGACTTCTATGAAGTAACCCGGATGGAAGACACAAGAGACTTTAGGAATTGTTTCTAAAATAGTTTGAAATTTAAAGGTCAAAGAGTCTTAAAAGTGAGCAAAAAGGCAAGGAAGACAAGCCAGTTAAGTCAGAGGAAAATCAAAGCAAATTCAGAGTCACAGGGGTCAATGGAAGAGCATGTTTCAAAAAGAAATCCGTAAATGATCCTGGCAACTGAGGGGAAATGAGGATTGAGGAGGTGCCATCAGAGGCAGCAATAGAAAGATCATCCGTGACTTAAGAACAGCCTTTCTGCAGGAGCCATCACAATTGGAGAGAATGAAATTGCAGAAAAGAAATATGTGTTCTTCTTATGAGGTTAACTTAGAAAATCTGCAAAGGATAAATTTGTAAAGGAGTTAGCAACATGATATTTCCCAAGCCAGGTTAAAACTCAGCATGTCAGTGCTGAAGTGTGATTCAATCAAAAGTGCACATAAGTGATGCTTAAAGAGGAGACAGCAATTATAGCATTGCTGCCTAGAGCAAGGGGAGGAAATAAATACACATTAGGTTGCCCAAGAAACTTCTGGGGTTTGTTTCTGAAATTATAAAAATTAATTTTAACCTGATATATAAAGTCTAAGAATGTACAGAATTATGAGTCCTATATGATGTTTCCAGACATATCAATGGGACATAAATAAATACATACATACATATATACATACATACATACATGTAAACAAACATACATATATACTTACATACATATTACATACATACATATAGATAGGCTTGAAATGCTTGGTCACCAGGAAATGGAACTATTGAAATGATTACAAAGATTAGAAAATGTGGTCTTTGAGTTGGAGTGTTACTGGGGGTGGCTTTTGAAATTTCAGTACCACATAATAGTGCCTCTGTGTTTCTCCTGTCCCTCTGTCTCTCTCTGTCTGTCTGCCTGTCTGTCTGCCTGTCTGTATGTCTGTGTCTGTATGTCTCTGTCACTGTCTCCCCTGTCCCCTGCCATGGATCAGGATGTAGTTCTCAGCTACTGCTCCATGCCTGCCGATATACCACCATGCTCCCAACCATAATGATAATGGCCTAAACTTCTGAAACTGTAAAGACACCCCAATTTGAATTCTTTCTTTCATAAGAGTTGGCCTGGTCTTGATGTAGCTTCATAGCAAGAGAACAATGATTAAGATGTGTGATAGTATAAGCCATTGGTGTTCTGTTTAGGAAATTTTCCCCTTTGCCCATGTGTCTGAGGATCTTACCCACTTTCTTCTCTATAAGTTTCAGTGTATCTGGTTTTATGCGAAGGTCCTTGATCTACTTGAACTTGAGCTTTGTATAAGGAGATAAGAATGAGTCAATTTGCATACTTCTACATACTGACCTCCAGTTGAACCAGCACCATTTGTTAAAAATGCTGTCTTTTTTCCAGTGCATGGTTTTAGATCCTTTGTCAAGTACCAAGTGACCATAGGTGTGTGGGTTCATTTCTGGGTCTTCAATTCTTGATCTTCTGTCTCTGTACCAATACCATACAGGTTTTGTCACTATTACTTTGTAATACAGCTTGAGGTCAGGGATGTTAATTCTCCCAGGAGTTCTTTATTGTTGAGAGTAATTTTTGCTATAGTGGTTTTTTTTTGTTATTCCAAATGAACTTGAGAATTGCTCCTTCTAAGACTATGGAGAACTGTATTGGAATTTTGATGAGGATTCCACTGAATCTGTAGATTGCTTTTGGCAGGATGATCTTTTTTACTATGTTAATCCTGCCAATCCATGAGCATGGAAGATCTTTCCATCTTATGAGATCTTCTTTGATTTCTTTCTTCAGAGACTTGAAGTTCTTGTCTTACAGGTCTTTCACTTGTTTGCTTAGGGTCACAACATGACATTTTATATTTTTTGTGACTGTTGTGAAGGGTGTTATTTCCCTAATTTCTTTCTCAGACTGTTTATCCTTTGACTATAGGAAGGCTAAGATTTATTTGAGATCATTTTAAATCAAGCCACTTTGCTGAAGTTGTTCATCAATTGTAGGAATTCTCTGGTGGAGTTTTTGGGTTCACTTAAGTATACTATCATATCATCTCCAAATAGTGATATTTTGACTCCTTCCTTTTCAACTTGTATCCCTTTGACCTCCTTTTGTCAATAGAGCAAAACAGCAACCAACAGATTTAGAAAAGATCCTTATGAATCCTACACCCAAGAGAGGGCTAATCTCCAATATATACAAAGAACTCAAGAAGTTAGATTACAGAGAACCAAATAACCCGATTAAAAAATGGGACACAGAGCTCAACTAAGAATTTTCAACTGAGGAATATCAAATGGCTGAGAAGCACCTAAAGAAATGTTCAGTATCCTTAGTCATCAGGGAAATGCAAATCAAAACAACCCTGAGATTTCACCTTACACCAGTCAGAATGGCTAAGATCAAAAACTCAGGTGACAGCAGATACTGGTGAGGATGTGGAGAAAGACGGACACTCCTCTATTGCTGGTGGGATTGCAAGCTGGTACAACCTCTCTGGAAATCAATCTGGCGGCTCCTCAGAAAATTGGCCATAGTATTACCTGAGGACCCAACTATACCACTCATGGGCATATATCCAAATGATTCTCCAACATATAACAAGGACACATACTCCACTATGTTCATAGCATCCTTATTTATAATAGCCAGAAAATGAAAATAACCCAGATGTCAACAGAGGAATAGATACAGAAAATGTGGTACATTTACAATGGAATTCTACTTAGCTAAAAACAATGACTTCATGAAATTGCAGGCAAATGGATGGAACTTGAAAATATCATCCTGAGTGAGATAACTCAGTCACAAAAGAACAAACATGTTATGTACTCACTAATAAGTGCATATTAGCCCAGAAGCTTAGAATACCCAGCATATAATTCACAGACCACATGAAGCTCATAAAGAAGGAAGATCAAAGTGTGGATGCTTCAGTTCTTTCTAGAAAGGGAAACAAAATACTCAAGGGAACATATTTAAAGACAAAGTGTGGAGCAGAGACTGAAGGAAAGGCAGTCCAGAAACTGTTTCACCTGGGAATTCATCCCATATACAGTCACCAAAGGCAGACACTATTGTGAATGCCAAGAAGTGCTTGCTGAAAGGAGCCTGATATAGCTGTCTCCTGAAAGGCACTTCCAGAGCCCTACAAATGTGGAGGCAGATGTTTGCAGGACCAAGCACAGGATCCCCAATGGAGGAGGTAAAGAAAGGACTGAAGGAGCTGAAGGGGTTTGCTACCTCATAGGAAGAACAATATCAACCAACCAGAGTCCCCAGAGATCCCAGGGACTAAACCACCAACCATGGAGTATACACAGAAGAACCCATGGCTCCAGCCGCATATGTAGCAGAGGATGGCCTTGTTGGGCATCAATGGGAGGAGGGGTCCTTGGTCCTGTGAAGGCTCAGTGGATTCCCCAATGTAGGGAAATTGGAGGGCGGGGAGGCAGGAATGGTTGTGTGGGTGGGGACACACCCTCGTAGAAGCAGGGGGAATGGGAATGGGAATGGGATAGGAGGTTTCAGGTGGGATCTGGAAAGGGGATAACATTTGAAATGTTAATAAAGAAAATATCCAATAAAAAGAAAGAGTTTTCAACTAAAAACACAAAATCAAGGTGTCATTGTTTGTTAAGCAGTTAATGTACTCATGCTTTATGCATGCCTTTCTGTATATTTTTACTCTTCTTTGAAGGTTCTTGGCAGATTCTGGTTTGTTGAAAATGCCTTAGACCACTGAGTCCAAAGTAAATGAACATTTAGGTATGTTCCAAAGAAAGCCTACTGGCTGCTGAGCAGGGCATGTAGCAAACAACTCTCAGTTAATTTACTTTCTATTTTATCTGTTGGTTGCCTTTAATGTTTTATGCACGTGTATATTCATGTATATATGCGTATATGTGTGGTGATATATATATATATGCATATATGTATCCACATAATAAAACAGATGTGTGAGAGTGCAGATTTGTGTGTTTGTGTGTGTGTGTGTATATATATGTGTCCGCGTGTGTACATGCGTGTGTGCACGTGTGCATGTGGTGTGTTTATGGTAAAGATATTCAAAATCTTCTACCTTTCAGAGCAAACATTGCCTAATTGTTGCATTGTACTTTCCCTGCTGTGGCCAGTTCAGTTAATATCTGACTGAAATCATATTTTTCCCCATTTCCTTCTCCCTCTAGCCTCCAGAAACCCTGATTTCACTCTCAATTCTCTGCAGACCAACTTCCATGTGGATGTGCATGCCAACTAAGGTCATATTCCATACTGGGTCTGGATTATTCCATTTAAGTTCTCTGCACTTCCCTCTGTACTCTCAATAATAATACCGTCCCATCAGTTGTCATGTATTAAATAACGTTTATTTTGTTTATGTACCAGTTCACTTCATTTGATGGGAAGAATCCTTCAAAAACTCCTTCATGGGCATGGCTTTGAGCACCTTCCTTATAGGTAGAAGTAATTCTAGAACAAGGTAATGGTAGATTTCATCTTCAAAACCCATTGAAATCTTCCAATGGGCTGTGACTTTTTCCTAAAGCCAGTCAGTATGTTCATCTGAGAGTAACAATATAGCATCAGTGGGCAACAATTTCAATGGAAGTGTGAGACAACTGTTTGGGAAAGAACAATTTTTTTCAGTGCACATCTGATGAGTAAAACCACTCGCATTACACAAGAGCTTATTAGAAATGAGATCATCAAACATCTCACTAGGTTTTTACACCTTACTTTTTAACAGGACTTACGAGTGGCTTGTGTACCCCTCACTGCTAAGAAGCAATGGCATAAGGGAAAAGAACAAACTCCCAGTGTGCAGTATGATGGAGTTACGCAAATGAACTTGTGGCTGTGATTTTAATTTGACATTAGTTGGGCATAACCTTCAGAGGACCTCTCATTAATAATAATTTATCTGACTATCTCAAGTTCAAAATAATGTGTGGTCCCCATGAGTGCCCTTCTGTCAGCTTGTGGCACCTCAATTCCCTGCCTCTATTAAGCTTTACACAGTGAGGACAGCCTTGCTTATTTTCTGTCTCTCTACCTGCAATGAACTCTTTCAGGTAGTTCTGTGGTTGTTCCTGCTGACATCTATGCAGTGTATCTCTGAATGTCTTTCTCATCTGCTACCCTAGACAAAGCTCAGTCACCTCTACCTGGGATGTTTTGAGAATCTCCTCTTGTTCTCTTCATTAGTTCTAGAGCTCTGTCTCCTTCTCCATATTCTAAGACTCATGAAATACTAAGTGGACCAATTCAAAATTTGAATTCAAAAGTTCAATGGACTCACAATCTATCCAAGCTGGTATAGGACTACAAGAATTTAGGTCATTTTACAATGAGAAGTTCAGAAAGGAATTGAGAGGAAGAGAATTTGATATCTAGATGTAAGTATACGCCGTAGAAATAATCACTAAGATTTTCAGAGGCCTGTGGAGCACATACGGAAATAAGCATTGGGAATCTGTCACTCATTATATGTATATAATATGTATAATGAGAGAGAGAGAGAGAGAGAGAGAGAGAGAGAGAGAGAGACTAGAGTTATGACCAACCTGTACTCCAAGATGAAATCCAAAGTATGGACTTACTGTTTCATTAAGGGTGAATTGTACAGATTAGTAATAGTAACTATTTTCTCTGCTGTTTATGTTTTTAAGCAAGGTCACACATAGTGCTAGCTGACCTGACTATCCCAGGAGCTCACACTGACCATGAATTTCTAACTCTTCAGCCTCCCCATCCAGAGTGAAGGGATGATGGTTTGTACTACCATAAACAAGTCAAATGTTTTCTTAAAGTTTTCTTTTGCAGATTTACCCTTCTTTGTCTAAGCTCCATTTCTCACTTGTACTTCAGAATCCCCTTAGCTTGCACAGCTCAGAAAAATCTCTTCTCTGAATGTCCTTTCTTTCCCTGCCACTTTGGGGTACACTCCTCTTTGCTTCAGGCTTTTCACAGGTGTAGGGAGCCTGTTTAATTGTCACTTCCTCTGCTCTGTGATGCCAAGACCCCTGCGTTTTCATTTTCATAATCAGTAAACACCAGTGGAGAGGATGACACAAAGTGGGATGCAAAAATGACTGTTGAATAAATTATGAAATGAGAAATCCATCTTTATATCAGCCCAGGCTTCCAAATTTGTTTGCAAAATAAAACCCCAGAATTTACGGATTCTCAGCACTCAAGAAAAATAGTCAAAGAATGTTTGGGATTGTGTCAAAGGGAGATTTACATAACAGTTTGCCTTGTATTTCAGAAAAATAATCTTTAATTAGATAGAATTTAGCTATTAGAAAAGCCATGGTAAAATCCAAAGGATATCTCAAAGTACATAGCAAGCAGGATGCAAATATCACTGAGAATTGAAGGTAATTATCCTGCAGATCTTGAAATGCTTTTCTTTGTTTTTTCCTGAGCTGCTATGGAGGTATTGACTAAATCCAGTGGTTTAGCAATTGATTATTTTGGATCATTTATTTTCCCTGGTTGAGTCATAGTATAATTTGTCAAGGGACATTTCTACTTAGGAAGCAGCCATGCCTTAGGGAAAATACATTAAGTAGTTAATTCATTATCAATAGATTCATGCAATCTTTGAATATCATGGGTGTTTAGTGTTTGCTAATTTAGTTATTTAGCCAGGTCTGTCTGCAGCACATAAATCTTTCTACATTCTATATTATTAGTTTTAAATATAGTATGCCAAGACATTTATTAAATGCTGATAGAATGTTTACATATCTCCCTCTCCAATATTATTCAAATGTCATAAACGTTCTTTAAAAAGAACGGGAACAGTGGAGAGTGGAAACTGAGCAGGCAGTCGCACCATTGGAAGGTGTCTGCGTATGTTGGAAAGTGGAACCAGACTGATGTATCTGGAGAGTACACAAAAAGCTAGGAGGCTAACGAGTGAGTTAGTTTACATGTCACAATGACAAGATGCTTAAAGGATCTTAGACGTTTATAGGTTGACTCTGGAATCTGCCACTTACCCATTCCCCACAGGCTGTAAAGTCAAGTCAGCAAGCTTTCTTAGCCAGCCAACCTAGACTAGATTCAGAGGAGAGCAACCTTCTCTGGAAAAAAAAATTAATACAACATGGGATCATATAAACTAGATATAGTTCGGAACAGAAATCAAGCATAATATAGCATGGAAAGTAAACGGTTTTTTATATGTAAAAAATAAATTCTGGCTTTCTTTGTAGCTAGGTTCCCAGAATCTTAAGACAACTCAAATTGTATGAGAGCTCAGGAAGATATTTTGTCCCTCCATTTGCAGGACCAAGCAGCCACTGAGAACCAAATGCCATATTAACATCCTGCTACACATGGATAATTCACACGTCAATAAGCCTTGATAGTGGGAGAGTCTTATGGGAATGTTTAGTGCTGCCAATGAGTGTTACTTCAAAGACTTCCCATTTAAAGACATGCAGCTTATTATCACTAGTGGATTTGGAACAGAAATAAAGAAATGCTTATAGATTTCTTTAATAAACATTAGAAATTTTTATTAAATTAGTAAATTAGCAAAAATTAATAAAAACAAGAAAATTTGATTGCACAGAGAATAATTTTGAAAAGACTGAAAACATGGATACGATACCAGAATATAAACCTATAGGACATACATGATGGTAAGAACTATATAGTGTAGTAATGTTAAAAATGGATAGATAATTTGCAATTCAAAACTGAAAATATGAAAGTACAAAGCAACAAAGCTGTATGTAGAAATCAAAATCTAAAAGCAGAGATCAGATGTATAGAAATATGTGATTTAAGCTATTACATAAAAATAAGGAATGCTACTGCAGAAGACTGTAAAAAAACTATTCAAAACTATAAATAAAAGTTGTTCAGAATTGTAAAATAGAAAATTTTAAGATATTTAGACCAGTAGCTTATATCCCCAAATAAGTCTCATATATTAAAATATGCCAGACTCTCTAAAAAGCATCAATGGATATGATAACTATTAAAAGAGGGGTGGGATTTTCTAAGCCAGGACTCAGCCTCCCAATTTTGTGTGCAGCCCAGCTTTAGACAAACAACACTACAAATCAGAAAGAAAGAAAGAAAGAAAGAAAGAAAGAAAGAAAAGAAGAAACAAAGAAAGAAACAAAGAAAGAAACAAAGAAAGAAAAGAAGAAGAAACATCTTTGTTTAAGAATTCTGTCATGGGAAGGCTACTCCTAAAGCATGTGTGCTACAACAATAAGTGAAAAAATAAAATTAAAAACAAAAGGGAATAAGAGAAAACAGAGTCTATTGTAGGGAATTTTTCATGACCAAACAAAATCCCAAGACAGAAGGAAATCTCAGCATGAGGCTCTCAGCTATGTGCAATGGACCAAGGGAAATCTGCAGATCTGAGAGGAGGAAGGACTTCCCAGGGTGTGTGGGTGAGAACTGGAGTCAGCTGAAGGATCAGCATGTTACCTTACAACAGTTGTGGCTTCAGGTATGTTTTCATTATCTACTTATCTGTCTACATGTAAAACATTGACTATGAGCCTTACTAACATGTTATAGTGGCACAAACACTCTTACAAACCAGCAAGTTCTGGCACTGAACCTGATAGAGCTGTTTTGTGGCATGTCATTACTTTTAATTCCAGTCATAGAATAACATCTTAAATATTGTTTTCCTTTATCTTTAAATCTATCCTATTAACATAATTTTATCCAAAACATTTTTTCCCATATTTTTCCAAGGTTTCTAGTTTCTCATTTTATAACACCAATTCGTGGAAAATTGAGGTAGTTTATTAAATTTTATATTTTAATTAAATTTAAATATTCTGCAATGCAAGATTCCTATGTAAAGTGCCTAGTCATACATTGATGAGACCTGTAAGTAGTAAATGAAAAGGATGATGGTGAATATAGAAATTGCTTATGTACATTGCATTAAGAATAAAAACTGAAGCTTAGAAGAAAGATAACAGGTTAATGGAAAGATTGAGAGCACCTAGGAAGGTAAATAAAAAGGCTTGGTGTGGGGTGTGAGATGAACAAGCTAGACCTCTAAGAGCACAGACAGGGCTCTGGGGCTGTGAGGGCACACTAGACCTCTAAGAGCACAGACAGGGCTCCGGGGCTGTGACGGCACACTAGCTTGTACTCCTGAAGCCCTTCAGGAGCACATGGAGGGCCAATTGTCATTGCTTCTAATACAGCCACTGTGAGAGACAAATAAGATTGAGGGGATGCTAAGAGAAGGCTTCCTTCCAGGAGATCACTCCTAATCACTCCATTGGTAAGGAACTAAGTATGGAGACCAAAAACATTGCAGCTACATCTTGGTGGAGGTGATGGAGTTCGCTCTCTGTCATGGTGGTAATGCATATGTAAAACAAAGACAGCTTAGAGTTCTTACTGGCACTAGAGGAATTGCTAGTAGCTTGCTGGCCATATTGACTAATGGTGACTAGTGACTAGCAGACTGTCATGGTGGGTAACTATCAAACCCTGAGTGTGAACAAAGTGGAATTTCAACCACCTCTCACTGCATAAGCAGGACATAAACAGGGCACAGTCCTACTCATGATTGAGAGAAATGGGCATACAAGGGACATGTGGGCCCCCACTGGCTCTGTCTACGATACTTCACAGAATTAATCAGTCTCAATAGAGAGAATGTCAACTTTTGTTCAGTTTCTGCCTTGACCTTATCCAAACCATAGAAAACAGAGCTAGGCAGCCCTTTCTTCTCTTGGTAACCTCATTGCTCTCAGCAGTTTCTGTACCTCTTCATAATTTCCGTTTATCTTTGTTTTTTACTTTTCTGTAAAGCTTAACATATTTCTGCTTTGCTTATACCCATGCCAGTCTTAGTTTCTTACGTCGCTGCTGTGAGACATTGATTGAGCTCAGAACCAGCATCTCAGTTGACCTTTGGTGACAATTGAGTGTCCAGCTCCTTATGACCCTATGTCAAACATAGTTGTGCCAAGAAAGAAAATTCCTGCAAAAATATGATTGTCACTGTATAAACATAGATTCATACTTAATTCATGAAAAGTTAATTTTATTTTGTCTGAAGTTTCTTTCAATCAACTTCTTTTAAGGAAAGGGTTACCTCATCTTCTCCATAATCATTGTTTAAAAATGTATTATTCAACTGAATTATATTTGATGGATGTCTTTATAATGCTCATGGGCTTGGATTTCATTTTCTGTATGATGTTGTAACTGCCAATTTGTAAATTGAGCATTTCCTGGATTAGTCAAAATCAAGATGACACAAGACCTGTTATCCATTAAAAATAGATTCATTTGTGATTCAGTGCAGAATCACAAATGATGGGTTGAAAACAGCTTACTTTCTCTTATTCTGGGGAGCAGACTTTAATTGAAATTGTTTGTAAATGAATTGTAGGTTTGTTAAAGACCATGCAAATTATTATAATCACTTGATAAGCCTCATAGCTTCTTGGATAGGATAAGTCTTTTGGATATTAATTAACTTCCCATAAGTAGGAAAATGTTTACACCCACCCATGGACACATTTTGTATTGTCAAAGTATAAGGATTTTATAAGCAAAGAATATTTCACTGTAAAGCTTCTGCAATACATTTTCTGCCATTATTGGAAAGCTTCAGCGGATAACACGCATCTCTAAATGCATCTAGTATTCCCACATAAAAAGGCAATGGTTGCATAGCTGCACCAGCACCCAGGTTGCTTGCACTTGCCTTCCTACTGATTTCTCTCATTTTTCTTCCCACCCAGTTATCATTCAGGGATCAAATCTGCCAGCTAACAATTTGCCATTAAACATTCTGTCAATAGGTTGTTCTTTTTATAGCTTGTTACATTTTAAAATGTGATTGAGCTAATTAAACACAACTGTGAAATTAAGCAAAGATTTAATTAACATTCTTAGATGGTTTCTGGAAGGAGATTATTATTAACAAAAATGCATGTGAAACAAATCAAATCAAACTTAACACATTGACCCAAGGTCTTGGCATCACTTCCTGAAAGACCTCAATCTTTTCTAATGTATTTTATTGTTTTTATATGTGTCACAAATGCATAGATTTACACAGCTATATCACAGACTGCATTGCGATGTAGACTGTTTTTTTTCCCCCCGATTTCAAGGAATATTGTCAGCTATGTAAATTTTTTTGCCAAAAATATTTGCTTCCCTCCTGTTGGAAGCATAATTTTTTTAAAAAAAAATACTTTAAAGTATTGTTACTAGAGTAAATATAAATATATTTGTTGTAAAACTCATCTAATGGTGTAACTTAGCCAGAGGAAAAAAATAAAGAAAAAACATAGTAAGAAATCTCACATATACTCTGGAATTTTCAGGTCTCTTGGATTTCCATTGAACATGTGCCTAGGGATCCGCAAAATTCAGCACACTTCAGTTGTAGGAAGTTCTGAAGGCCAGGAACTTCAGCTTTCAGAGTGTTAGTTAGCAATACAACACAATCATTACTGATGGCATTACTGATGGCATGAGTGTGGGCTACTTCCTTTTCTGATTGCAGGTTAGTGTGGTGGCTTTAATTGCTCTAATCCTCTGAAATCTGTGGCTGTAATCACTGTTCACCCTACACATGGTGAATTTTCCTCAAAAGCCTTGCTAACTTGAATTTGTGTCTAATTTAGTTACTTCATGTTAATCAGATTAGTAATTAAGTCTTTGTGTATTCATTTTATGTTGTTCCTTGTAATATTAGTTAGTAGCCACACACATAATTTTTAAACTATGAAATATGATAAATATTTGATGATACAGGTTTTCCTTCATTAAAATTTACCAACTATCTTCATATGTTGAAGCATCAAATGGCAACTAACAAATACACAGTAGTTTTCATCATTAAACTTTTTCAAGTCATTGTACCCATTGCAAGAGATAATTTTACAAATGAAAAATCATAATGAGGGGCTGGAAAGATGGCTCAGCAATTCAGGCTGCTCTTCCAGAGGTCCTGAATTTAGTTCCTCGCAACCATATGGTGGCTCACAACCGTCTATGTAGGTTCTGATGCCGTCTTCTGGCATGAAGGTATACATGCAGATGCAGCACTTGTAATGATGTTTTTCATTAACAGCAACTAGTTCGTTTCTATAACAAAAATCAGGTATCAGACTGGTTTTCATCTCCTAGCACTTTGATATTCTGTCAAACAGAGAAATAAAGTTTTTGGAAGTAAAAGATAGTGTATGAAATCCTATCATTTCACTGAGTTATATAGAAAGCTGAACTTATATTAAAAAATAAATGGTTTAAGGTGCTACTCCAAGTTTATGCTTAATTTGATTTAAGTTATTTTAGTGAAAGGGATTCCTTAAGTCATAGGGATATGCAAATCAGGGAGGATGTGAATGAACCCTTGGAGGCTACTACAAAAGAATTCTAGAGCCACAGGTCATAACTGGGTAGGGAGTATTTCTAAAGAATGGAAGCCATTTCATATAAACAGGAACACAGAGTGCAAGAAAACATAAACTTATAAAGAAATAAAGTTCATTGAATAAGTTTGGTCAGTGTATAACTCATTAAAAAAATAAAGCTATAAAGCTTGTAGCTTTTATTTTAAAGTATTTTTCTTTGAACAAATTACCTGAGGAAAACAGGTATGTTTTTCTTATATGTGAAGAAATATTTCAATTCTGCACTTATCAGGTTCAATTTAGGCATGGTCTTTATATTTTTCTATACATTATAAAATAATAAGAGGCTGTATAGATCCCACATATTTACACAAAGTTCTGATCCAGCGTATATTCCCACACACAGAGATGTATTTTGGAAATAAACTTGCAGTACAATACCAGAGGAAACCTTCAAGAATTACATTAATATTAATGAACACACAATAACAGTCAGTGAATAGGAGAGAAAAGCAGATATTATAGGGAAATATTAAGATGATGAGCAGATAAACACACTTTAGAGCTAATAGAAATAATGTAACGAGGTGAGAAAAACATGAAGTGAATAAACCATTCTAAATTATATACAAGTATGAACATAGTACCTCAAAATCTGAATAAAATGAATACATTTTACAACCTAAAAGATGAAATGATAGATTATAAAAGCTATTACTAAAATAAAAGCAACATAATTTCTATATATAATAAGCTAGTGGATTTCTCATTTAATAAAAATAATAGGCACTATAAAAAGTACAACTTGAAAAACATCAAATAAACATAGAGGGAAAAAAAATCAGTTTCTTTTTTTGTGTGTATGATCAGTGATCTGACAGTAAAATACCATTCAGGTTATCTACAGAGAATCTGAGACGATAATTCTACAGTTTGTAATTAAAGGGCTGGGGGGAAGCTGAGATATTAATGACTTTTCTATCATTCTCAAGATTTTGTATTTGATTTCTAATGTTGATTAAAAAATAAAAATAAAAACCTGATTTCTTATATAAAAGATGAAACAAAAGTGTTTTTTCAATTCCAACGTTATCAATATGGAAACTAAAATATATTGATAAAGATATTATAAGTTAATAACAGAATAGCTATTCAATGTCTGTTAATGACAATCGCTTAACTGTGGATATATTTGAAAGCAGCAATCACTTTTTGCTATAGAAATTATGAATATACATATACATGATATGTATATACATTCAATATATTAATAAATTAAATAGCATACATATATCTAATTGTATGATTTTAAAACATTAAAATTAACACAATGGACATACCTTACATGAAAATTGTCTTGAAAACTGAGCAATGGAAGTTCCACTAATTATCTCAACGTTTGATAATTGCAGCTCAACAATATAAAATTCAAAAACAGGTCTCCCATTTGATTCTTCTCACAACTAATTGTAGGCAAGTCCTGACTAAAATCTCTCACTCCTCATTGTTCTGGTTCTGTCTCACAAAGCACATGTGGATGTTAGCACTATGACTTCTGAGGCCATCAGAAAGGAGTTTGCTGCCACTTCTTGGGTTCTTTAAATAAATCATCTTTCAAGTACTTCCAGTGGAACCTTGCTGTCTGTTAGGTCTGACAGGTCACAGTTCAACTATTCCACTAACATTATCATGACTAATTGTCAATGTCAGTTCCTAGTGATATATGGACCTGTGACATTGGTGCACAGCACCAGTTAGCCTTCAGATAACTCTGAATTCAGTCACTGACTACACCTGGATGAGATACCTTTAGAATGACCTGACTGCACGCAACCAGCACATTAATGTAAGAAAAGCCCCATGCTTTTAGGGAATGTCAGTATCACTGATTCCGTTTTCCTAACCTCAGAGAAAGTTTCCTTTCTAAAGGAAATTTTTGACATTAATCCACAGAAACTTCTCTTTTCTTTCTTTTTCCTATTTTATGGGTTTGTGTGTGTGTGTGTGTGTGTGTGTGTGTGTGTGTTTTCATCATGACACATTAGTGCAGGTTAGAGGAAAACTTGTTTATGTATGCTTCCTCCATGTGCGTTCCTGGTCTTGAACCCAGGTCATGGGGCTTGGTAGCAAGCATCTTTACCTACTGAGCTGTCCATCAGTCCTGCAGCCCACATCATTGTTTTCAAATGGCTACTTTTAGTTTTAGAACTTGTACTACACTGTCTGTCAGAAAGTTCTGTGAACTTGGGAGAAGGCAATGCCATGCAACCACAGAAGAAAATGCGGTCATTCAAATAAGCCAATATCCAAACCTCAAAGTAAGTGATTTTCAAATATCCCACAGAATAGAGTCAGAACATGCCATCCAGGTGATAGCAGAGCAAGCTGTTCCCTGGCTGCGCTACTGAAACAACTGTTAGGATTTGAAATCACTCCTCTCCTCCAAATCCCTGTCACAAAATTTTGTGTTCTGAAGATGGCTGTGAAATACACCAAACCTACTTGCTGGACAATTAATCTCCTCTCCAAGGGACATTAAGATTAAAAGAAAAGGGATAATTTTATTTTTCTCTTTGCTATTTGGTCAGACAACAACTGTACAGAGCCTCAATGGATTGTAAACTAGAAGAGTGTTAAAAGCTGAGGGCTAGGGTCCAAGAATTGTTGAAGGAAGACCCAAGGCTCAAATACTATGCAAAGGTAAAGAGTATTTATTCTTCGGAAATTATCAGCATGCAGGGACCAGTTCATCAAAGTAGGGACGGACAGAAGGGCTCACTGGGCCCTTTCTATGCAGGGTAGGAGAATTTTCCAGAAGTTTTAGGTAACCTCTAATGTGATTGGTAGGGGCGGAGCAGTGACATCAGTACAATTTTGTTTGGTTGCCATATTAGTTCTATTATAATTGTTGATACCTTGAAGAATTTCAGAAACTGTTTCTGTTCTGGTCTTGCTAAATCCTCCAGCTAGGTGTCCCAGGAGCTCACTCAGCTCTGTAGTAGCATCCCTAAGTCAGGGCCATCATTGACTAATGGCCCATTGTCAGTGGCTCCTTCTGATAGCCCAGTATGCTTCCAAGGAAATTGAAATTTATATTTTCTAGGTTTTTTTTTTTTTTTTACCTCAAACTAAGGCGATAAGAGAATAGTCCTCTTCTGCCTCCAGCATGTTGCTCAGTAACGTGAAGAAGAGCAAATGGCCTGCAGAGTGTGCGCAGAGCTGACTGTAGTTGCAGAGCCCAGGCAGAGGCTTTTGTGGACTGCTTTGCTTCTGAGTATGGCCTGGTCTCGCTGGCAGCTTTGACCTGATGCATTTTCTAGCTCATTGTACTGGACACTTGTATTTTCTCAGCTGACTGATGGCTATCTGTAAAATATCGATCCCAGACTCAGGTGAATTCACGTTCACCATAAGATGGGTTCATCAACCGCCAACAGCCTCAGTCCTTCCATATTTTAGAAATCACACTTATTTTAAAATAAAAGTGTGTTTATCTTAAAATCAAACATAGTTTAAACTCAGAATATCTAAGAACATGCTGATGTTTCTGAAGCTCTAGAATTAATTTAGAACGAATATCTGACAAGCCGGTTACTAAACAAACTGAAATAGAGAATCAGCTCTGAGATAATCCAGTTTTCCCAACTACTAAACAGTGTCAAAATTCCCCAAGAAAGAGCAACTTCTGTGTGCTGTATTTTCTTTGGTTTTATAGAAGTTATATGTGTGCAGAAGCTTCATTTGTTCATCTCCTTTCTCCAGAGGAAACTGTTTGTCCTTAAGGTGCAAAACAGGTATTGCTTCTCTTAGCTGCTAGGATTGGGTCTGGTAGAGTAGTCCGTGTCTTCCTTGGAGTTGTCTCATCTGCTTTGCAGAATCACTCTCAAATTTCCTCAAATGAAAATCATCATGGTCAAGGGAACAAAATTCCCATTGTGTGCATGCATATGCAGAGCTCTAGACTTCTAAATGTACAGTATGGATTGGAGAGAGGTTCAGGAGACTACACTCCTTCCTGAACAACTATGAAAATTGATGGCTCCTTTGGGTATAAGATCCCTTTTTCTCAAGGGTATATCCCCTGGTAGCTTGCCTATCCAACTGGTTGACCTATACATGTACATAAGGTCAACACTCAGTAGGTATAAGAAAAGGATCACGTGACATTAGGAGACCAATGAGGTAGTGGTTGCTGGGAGAACTGAAGAGGATGAATAGGATCAGATGATCCGAATCCAGGATTTATCTATATGCTTCTCAGAAATAAAAATATACACCAAAATAAAGTGCATGCAGTGTGATGACCAATGTTAACACGGCATTGGTTATTACAAATTTCCGAAATTAAAGCTAAATATTCTTGAGTCACAGGCCACCAGGAGCATTGATGTGGTGATTACAAGACATTCTAAAATATTGAAAACTTTATCTTATGCCACAAAATTATGCTACATTTTTATAAATTATTCCATAACGAGGCTGGCAAATACTTTTCCAAAGACAATATATTGCAAAATTAAAGCCATTCAGAATTCTCCTTTTTACAATGCTTGTATTCTTTTTTTCCTTTCAGGGGTTGGCAGTTTCTCTTCTGTCAGAAATACAACTCAAAGTCAGCTTTGAAATATTGCTTTCGAGGCTCGTGTTTGATGTGAGAAGACATATCTTGCCTCTCTGGGCTTATACGTGTGTCCTTTCGACTGCATGACAACCAGGAGGGTTTACAGACCATGGAAATTTCCCACAGTTTTGCCAGCCTCTCCTCTCCCCCTCCCCTGTTCTCTTCATGCATCAAGAACTGCCATGTGGACACTAGGATTGTAGCTAATGCGTTGTCATGAGATTGATGTGCTTACAGAAACATTCCCTATGTGTGTTCCTGGGAATAGGTTTTCTTATACTTTCCTAGATGATAACAAAGGGAATATACCAAGAAAAAGTTCATACTTGACATTCAAGAAATACATCCTCATAAATGAATACTATCTATTTTTTCTTCCCTGAACAGAACCTCAGTTCACATTTTGCAATAGGATAGTAAATAAAACACTCTGAACATAAATGGAATGTGAAAAAATGTTATGGAAAATGATATTGAGAACCCAAAACAGGATAGGGACAAAGGCACAAGAGGTCGTCTCACTAACATATGTCTGTAACACTACCACAGTCCACACCATAACGATGCAAGAACAAAGATGATGTAAGGCCTAATGTTACAATGAGCATTGAGGGAATTAAATGATCTATTGGTATTTCTCTGGCACAACTATTATTACATAAATATTAGTTTCTATTCTTCCTTATTTCCATCCCTTTTCCCTTTATTCCTCTACATATCTTCTTACTGATCCTCTATCTTTGTCTTTCTAGAGCTGCCCTAAATCTGAATTTACAACTTAATATTTGTGATTATTTTCAAACAGATAGACAATTAAAGAAAAGCTATATCTCAAAATATCCAAAACATTGAATGTTGCTTATGCCGTTTTGATTTAAACATACTCTTTAGAGTTTATAATTACTAAGACACAGTGTACTATTTTTAACTTTGGTTTTACCTTTTCTTTTACATATAGTGTCTCAGAAATAGATCTAAGATCACAAGATACTTAGCTCTACAATTTAACTAAGAAAAATCAGACTAATTTGCTAATTTGTTATATTGTGAAGAATGTCAATTAAAGTTATCTACCATGTAGATGATTTTATTTACAGATTTAGTACTTTTTTCTTCACTTCTAGTGATAGAATCCAAAACAAATGCTAATTCTCCTGTATATGAAATCTTATCATTGCCATTATCTGCACTCTGAGCGATTTGCCAATTTTCTGTGACCTATGCTTTTAAAGGACTTTTATATCTCCATTGTTAAAATGAATTGATTTCAAAGTCATTTCAATGCACATTTTCTATGAACTGCCAGGCATGAATAAAGACTAATTGCATTGGATTGTTAATAGATGACTTGAAAAACCCTGCGCTCCAGCACAAGCTTTGGAAAATTGGTACAGTCCACTTTAGTGATGTGGGTAAGCAAATGAAACCTGATTACATATTAAAAAGTACCTCCTTTAAACCCATGTAAATACGCCAAAGATGCTAATTTTGAATGCAATATGAATTAATGAACTCATGTCAGTTAATTTGGCATTTGACACATGAAGGATGTTCTTATGTGGAGTTAATCTCCTGTTGCTGCTCTCACAAAGAAACCTAGCAACTTAAAGAAATGTACTATTTATGGGTCCTGCTGGAGGAGTCTTCCAGTAGAGTTTCGTGGAATCAAACTGAGGTGTGTGCCTATGAGGCTGTGTTTCTTTCTGTAGACTCACTGAATCTATTTCCTTGTCTTTTGTCTTTCCATTGTCCATCTATGCCACGTTTCATGCTCCTTTACAGTCTGATGAATTCTCTGTGCATTTCTTCTAGGCTTGTATCTTCTGGCCAGATGTGCTTCAATTTTCCCTTCTTACTTTTAGAGGCAAAATTGATTCCATGACATCCACCTGAACACTAACTATAGGTGGCTGATTGGCAGCCTAAGCTTCCACTGCAACCTTCAATATCCTTTGCGTGTTTGTGTATGCAATTTAATATAGTCACTTAATTTTAGACTTAGGATGCATGCTCTGTCTATCATACTAAGATACATTTTCACTGGACAAATTTATTTTGGGATTTTGACAAAAGAGACATGACTCTGGAGCTAGGGAGTAGGAGGCAGATGAGGAAGGACACAGATTCTAGGAATCAGTCTGTGCTCAGGGTCTTAGTTCTTCATGTATCCACGACAGCACCATGTACAATGAACAGTAGAGCTATCTGTGCAAGACAATTGCTTCACTGCTCATCCCTGCTAAGAGCTAATGTTGATGTGGATTTCCAGGTTGGCTCCTGTTGGCTGAGCAGGCTCCCTCACAGACTCTGCTCTTTCCTAGGAGAGACATTTTTTTGCCAGAAAGTGGTCAACCCAAGAGGCAGTTGGAACTAATTATCAATATCACACACACACACACACACACACACACACACACACACACACACACACTGCCACAGCATTCATTAAAAGATTAGTAAAGGCTTGGGTCAAGTTTACTAGTATAATCTTTCTAATAAACATAATGTTTCTATAAGCTTGATTAACAACGCTGAGAATCACAAACATTAAAAACAAGAAGGTCAACAAATGATGGATTTTCAACTCTCATTTTTTTTCTACCAAAGGTAAATATAGCAAAAGTGTTTGCCAAGCCTTACACAGAGAAAACCTTCCATTAATGCTGGATGAGTCTGAATTGTACTTTAAGTCTGTTGGTCTAACATAGTTCCTGCAGACAGTTACACAGAACAATGTTCCTGAGAAATTTTCCTAAATGTGGAGGGTACTTACAACACCCCAATTCAGAGCTTTCGTGACAATGTGCTTCTGCAGACAGGTCTATTTATGACACAACCTGTGGCCATGGATAGCTGCCCCATTTAAAGTGAATGGGAGTGTGAACTTTTAGTCACAGCAAGAAGTGTGGGATGATGATGGTACCACATGACATTGACATAGCTGACAGTTACAGTCATGTTGGCCTTACTTAGTTTAAATTATCAACTATGCTCTTTAGGTTTGACTAAAAGCTAAAGGCCTTTCACTAAAATTTAAGATGAACCACCTGATAGCTCACCTCCTCCCCATGTCCATACTATTTTCTGTGTAACTCTTCAGCCTGTCTCAGGGTGTGAAGCATATATGAGGCAAGAGTTTATCAAATGAAAAGAATGGGAGATAAGACGCTCTGTGAACTGGAACCCAGGACAACAGAGATATGGTGTGCTTCCTGTGTGTCTGGGGATATTTAGGCAGAACATTCAGCCTTAAACGTCTAAAAGACCAAGAACACATGAGTGAAGCTGATCACCATGCTGGGCACAAACCCAGCCCAGATAATGCTATCTTATTAGTAACTCATACATAGCTGCCATGCACACTAGAACACAGGCGGATCACCTGTGGCTGAAGTCCTCCTCATGCTCTACACCCCCTAGAAACAAATCTAGAGGCCCTGCAGCATTGGCTAGCAATAGTCAGTGTCACATATTTTCTTTCATAACTTCACTTTTAGTAAAATTCTAAATCTAAGTAAATATTTATCCACAGGGTTCATTATAGAATGTTCCTAATTCTGAATTTATTAATATCTATCTATCTATCTATCTATCTACCTATCTATCTACACACATACATGTAGGAAGTGGTTGAGCTTGTGCTAGGGTACATGTGACGGTCAGAGAAAAACTGAGATTCAGTACTCTCCTTTATTTGAGTGAGCCTCAGGGATTGCCCTCAGGCCCTCAGACTTGGAAGAAAGTGCCTTTACCTGCTTAGCCAAGTTTTCAGCCCTTCTCACATGCTCTTACCTGCTGCAAAACATTACACACACAGTCCTAATCTCCCCACATTGAACCTATGAATAAAACATTTTTCCTTCACTTACTACCCAGAGACACTATGTGTAATTTCCTCAAGAAAACTGTGCTGTTATGTTTTCTGCTCAGGCTCCAAACTGATATTTTAGATCTAGAATTTCATAAAAATTATGTCAGAAAATGTAGCCCTTGTGGTGTCCTGGCTACACCTTGTATCTCCTTCGAATCCTCCCCAATGACATTCTTACTAAAATGTCACCATTGTCTCAGCCTATTTTCCTATTACATTAATTTATACTTTTAGGGACATTTACTAAAAGGTATTCAGAATATAAGATACTATAAAGTAAACTTCACTTAATGGGACCCCAGGCTCCATTTGATTTATTTTCAAATGGCATCTTACTACATCCTATAGAATAGCTTGGAATAGGCAATCCTCCTGCCTCAGCACATCCACTGCTGAGATTACAGGAATGTGATGCCTGCCTGGCTTAGTCACATCTTTTCATGCCTGTCAGAGACAGGCCCAGCACAACACTACCAACACAGCTTATTTTCTCAACAAGAAAATACTAATATCTTTTATGTGGAATTAGTTTTAAAAATAATAAAGCAAGTGTCACTATCATTGCTTCCCCATTTTTGTAAAGATTCTACTGTTATTTAACATGTAAAACAATGCACCTGACTAAAACACTAGAAGTACTGTAACAAAGTTTATATTTCCAAAGCCTTAATTCAGTTTCTTTTTTTCCTTTTAGATATCAGTCATTGTTACTACAGCAACAGAATACTGTTAAGTAGGAGCAGAGCACCTATAACTCTGCTATTTAAAACGTTTGCCCCACAGAACTTACCTGAAATGGCTCTTGTTTTTCTAGGCTCTGTGGGTCACAATACTGAAAACATTCTCTAACCCACTCCACAATCTCTCTCTCTTTTTTCACTCTACTAAAAAGGTCAAACTCATCATAGAAGTCAAAATTACCCAAGTACTAAAGCTGATAAGGTCAGGTACCCTCTCTGTAAATGTACATCAAGTGACTGCATTTTCCTCACAATTCTGTAACCACCATCAGTCAAAGATAGAGTGGATGCTTCCAGTCTCCTTCAGTCAGGGGGATTTTGATGTTGAAATTAAATAACTGCATTAGTGCAAGATAGGCAGGGAACAAATAAATGCCTACAGGGACTGTAGGATACTAGGAAAAAAATGCTTCTTTCAGTCTCTGAGTACTTGGCCATGAAGAGAATCAGGCAGGCATGGGTGTAATCATCAAATATGCTCAAATGGACTTCCATTTCAGGATGATTTTGCCAAGGACCTTAGAAAGCTGACTGGGAAGCTGCAGTGCAGGTTTTCACCAGCCAGTTTTTCTCTCATACTGTGAATCCATAGATATCTGGACTTGCAAGTGGGAAAAGCATTGATGAAATGAGAGATATTTGTCTCTGCTCTATCCAGTGATGAAGTGGTAGACTCAGGAACTCAGATCAGGCACCCAACTCACGGTCTTTTTCATTCTACACAGTGAGAGTGACAAGCTTCGATGTGACCAAAATGCCTACTTGTCAGGAGTTTAATATGCTAGCAGTCATCCAAGCATTGCTAAAATTGTGAATATTTATAGATTTGGATTTATAGCCAAGCACCTGTGAAGCACATCTCAGAGAACCCATCCTACAGAAAAGAAACATGATAATAAGACTCTTAGTTTCTGTTATATTTTTTTAGTTTTTGTTAGTCTTTATACTGAGATTAAATAGGCCCACAATGACTATCAGAATTAATCACATGAGTTAGTGAGACCTTATATTGTACCAAGATTCATTTAACCTAACTTGCTTTAGGAAATTCTATGTAAAATAATTTTAAAAGATACACATTATAGCATCCACATGTTGGTTCATAAATGCCAGTAAATCCAGTTCCAGAGGATATGCCCTCCTGTGGTCACCATAGATACTGCACACATGGTGTACATATAAGCAGGTAGGCACTCAGTTCTACATATAACATTAAAAATGTTTATCTTAAAAGGCTGTTTAGTACCTTTCAATAGGTTTGGCAGACTTTTATGTACTTTTTAGCCATTTATAAAGCTGTGTTTCCTATTCTGGCAAATTGCCCTCTCTTACTGGGTTGTGAATTCTTTGAGTTGTTTTTTTTATTTAGGGTTTTGATTATACTATATAATCATTTCTGGTTTACAGTGTTACATATAAGTATTTGTAGCCTTCTACAGATAATTCAGTTTTTACTTGTTGTGGTTTTAGGGATCATTTTAAAGTTTTGTAGTCTAGTGACTTTGTGACCAAAAACTCACTTGTTCTTATCTCTTGGAACTCACTTATTTTAAATCATCTATCAAGTTATTGTCTTGGTTCCATTACTTCTATTTAGATAGAACAAAAGTGATTAGAAGTATTTTTTTTTTACATTGTATGTTGGTGTGTCTGTATTTTCAATTGTTAATTCTGCACCAGCAAAAAGATAGATGTTGGCAAGATATTGGTATTATAATTTCTGTGGCTACCACCACCCCTATATTTGCAAATTCTTGTCCCTCCATACCAGATACTTAAAGGCCAGACATTCCTCTATGCCGAGAAGCAATCTAGAACTGTGTTGGAGGTTGTCTCACTGCTGGATGGTTATAATAAAGAGCTGGTGGCCAATATCTGGGCAGGAAGTGGGAAGGGAGAATGACACAAGGAAAGAAAGCAGGAAATTCTGGAGCAGAAATGGAGAAAACAGATATGGACTGCAGTAAAGGTATAGAGCTAGTCATGTGTCATGTCATAGTCTAGAGAGTCAGGTAAAGTTTCTGGAGACTTTCCAGAAAAAGGTCTCATCTTTAATCTCCATATAACACTGTCATTATCCATACTGATGGCAGGTCTGGGAAAGTCCCCTTATAGGATCCAAATGGTAGATGGAGAAAACCTACATTTGGAAGTTCCTTTTTGATCTTCACATGTCTTATCTTACCTCAACTTACAAAATAAAATGTAAAAATAACCGTGGAAATTTTAGACAAGTTATTACTTCACTCTTTTTGATTCTATATTTGAAATTTTCTTATTCATTTTAAAACACATTCATTGTAAACACTCCTCCTTGAAAGGATTTTTCCTACTCCTAGATAAGAATATCAGCATTTTGACATTTTCTCCAAGCATTTATGAAATGTTCTAATGGCAAATTTACACTCAGCAATACCCTCAGTCAATAATTCTGTGCCACAGATGTCAAAACAATCCCTGTATAAAGGTTTTTGCAGTTGTATTTTCTTTGCCATTGGATGGTGATGGGCTTGTTATGTGTAGAACAGCATCATATATGCTGTTATGTGTAGACCAGCATCGTATATGCTGTTGGCATTTCACATTTTGAGGGAGTGTTTGGTTTCTCACACCAGTGCTTAGGGAAAACCTTGATTCCAATTTTCATTGATGGCTTTTGAATAAGAGTTTAGGAGACGGACTCAATGGTAGAGTTGTTTCTCAAGCTATTAGCAGTAATTTTCTGCTCTTTAGACATAGGTCATCACTTCTTAATTCACTATCAAGAAAATCAGGCATAGCTCCTGGTTGGCAAGAACTGTATCCTTTACTAGTTGCACTGCACAATCCTCCTTGCATACAACTGAAGATCATACACTCTACAATCCCCACGCTACTCTGATCCCTCACTTTATTTCCTTTGGTTCCTCTTGCTTTGAAAAAGGGCCTCGTTATGCCTGCAACATTCCAGAAGCACAGATCCTCTTGTCTCAGCCTGTCACATGGCGAGACTGAAGGCATACAGCGAGTCTAGCTTTATGCTTATTAACTGCTTTGATCTCTGTCTGTCTAGCTCACTTGTGTTGCCTTTGATTACCATTACATATTTTCCCTCTTTGCTATTTAGAAATTTAATTTTCATGCCCAATTATATGGTAATATTGGAGATAGGTTGCCAACACTGACTCTAGTCTTACTATTGAGAAATATGATGTTCAGAGAGAAATCACAATTTTCAGGAAGTCCATAGCAAACATTTTGTAAACTAATCATTTCAGAGTTCACCTTTGCTACTCATGGACTGATAAAATATATTACAACCTGTCAGGCTACCCATCAATTATGGTAACCAATTATACAGTGACAGAAATTAAACAAATTTAAGCAAGACATATGTACCTAACAGGTTTTTGAGTCCTCATGGCAAGAACATTAATTTATTTTGTTCAAGTATTATACCTGTTAAATAGTTATATGTAATAAAAAGTGATAAAAGTGTTATAAATTAATAAGTAAATAAAATAAATAAATGCCTGCAGCATATGGAGATGGTCACCTAAAATGGGCTTAGCATTTTTATTTTAGCCTATGTACATCTGTTTATGGCACATGCAATTTAATATTAGTCTTAAGTACTCAGAATTGCAAATATAACAATACTTAATAATTTGCCATTCTGCTTTCAGTATTTATAAAAAATAGGGAATGTTCTTTAAAAAAAAAAAATAATGGGGCCATATGGTAGATGTATGGAAAAGTCCCATTCAACTTCAAAAAATCAGTTTAACTTAATATTTACCCAGTACAAGAATTATATAGTGCATATAATGTATATCTTCATTAACACATCATGAAAGATATTTATTTTAAAATTTCAAAACCTATTTGTATCAGATTTCATAATGTTAAAGTACCCTGCCATTTTAGTAGTAATTTTTGTTGTTGTTGTTGTTTTAATTTTTGACCCACTGGTGTTTCAAGAAAATGTTGTTTGATGTCTATGTATTTTTGAAGCCTCTAAAACTCTATGCTTGGTTTCTATTTCAAGCTCTTGTGGAAAAAAAGTATTTAATGTTTCAATTTTCTTCAATTGATTGGCTTCTTTTGTGGCCAGATTATAATGCTCTGACCTAGAAATTGTTCCGTGAACAATTAAAAATTTTCTTTGTTACTTTCAAGTGGAATGTTATGCATTGCTGGTTAGAATTAATTGCTTTAAAATGAACTCAAAGCCCACTATTTGCTTGTAAGTTATCCATCTGCTTCTTAATAGTAGCCATTTTTTAACTCTTCCAAAAAAATGTACAAACACATTTTTAAATCCCAAATTTACCTTGATCCTGAAGTCAGACAAATAAAGCACAAAAAAGTTATAGGTTAATAACCTTGATGAACACAGATGAAAAATCCTTAACAAGCCAAATGAACTTCATCTTCCAGTTTAATACTGCATGAGTAAATTATATGGAATGTAGGTAAAACCCTGGATATGATGTAATGTAATGAAATCATGAAGGACATAAATTCATCTCAGTGGAGAAGTCATCCGATTAAAGTGAATGTTTTTCATGACAAAAATTCTGTATAGGTTGGTGTAAAAGAATTGCATCTCAGCACTTAAGAGTCAAGGAGCACTACTATCACACCTAAGAAGGTGAACTTTATTTTATTTGTTTGTTTGTTTATTTATTTATTTATTTTGGTTTTTCGAGATGGGGTTTCTCTATGTAGCCCTGGCTGTCCTGGAACTCACTCTGTAGACCAGGATGGCCTAGAACTCAGAAATCTACCTTCCTCTGCCTACCGAGTGCTGGAATTAAAGGCATGTGCCACCACTGCCCGGTGAAGCTGAACATTTTTCTCCTAAAAACAAGAACAAGAAAAGGATGCATGTGCTCACTATGCCAGTGATGCACAGTACTGGATGCCCATCCCAGAGAAAGTTAGCAACACAAGGAAACAGCTGGTTTCCAATTAGAAAGAAAAAAATAAATTGTGGTTGATAGACCTTCTATTTAGAAACTCGTGAGTACTGAATCAAAATCTGTCAGAACTAATGAAAAAATCAATAAGATAAGAGAATATAAAATTATGTTGGAGAAGGGACTGAAGGAGCTGAGGGAGTTTGCAGCCCCATGGAGGGAGCAACAGTGTCCAGTGGCCTGACCTCCCAATGCTCCCAGAGACTGGATCACCAACCAAAGAATACACATGGAGGGACCCATGGTGCTGGCCACATATGTGGCAGAGGAGGGTCTTGTTAGCCATCAGGGAGAGCAGAGGCCCTTGGGCCTGAGGATGTTAGATGCCCTAGAATAGGAGAATATCAAGGAGGGAAGACGAGAGTGGGTGGGTGAGTGGGTGGGGGAATACCCCCATAGAGGCAGGAGGAGGGGAAGGGAATAGGGAGGTTCCAAAGGGGAGATCTGGAAAGGGTGAAACATTTGAAATGTAAATAAAGTATCAATAAAATAAAATATTAGTGACATAAAAAATTATTGCAATCTTCACTGTTGCTGAAAAATAACAATAAGAAATGTTTGAAAAGATTTTTTAAAAAATTATAAGCTGATTTCCAAAAGAACAGATAATAAAATACTTCAGAGTTCATTTGTGACCTACATACTGAATGCTAGGATACAGGAGAGAAGTGTGAAGCCTGTAAAAGTGAGTTCAAAGGCCACCTGGAGTCCTGAGTATTATGTATCGATACTGTTACAATGTGCTTAGTTATTTATGTGAACTCCAGACTTAGGTTAGTGCCTAGAAAATCTCCAATACTATTAGTTTGAAGAATTTAAAAGCTATGAAATAGAAAAATAAGGAAAGAGTACTTGAAATACCCAAAATTATCTGTAGTAAATGACACAACTCTGGCTGCACTGCACTGACTACCAGAATTTAACAAAATTAATAGTGATAGAATATCACAATAATCACATGAATTCAGACACACACACACATATACTCACACACAGAGCCAAGTCTTTCAATAGACCCTCACATGTACTGTCAACACACAGCTTTCAAAAGTAACAAGAATTTACAAAGGACAGTCTCTTCCCAAAGAATATTGGATCTTCTCAATACCTACACTCACTAACATATGAACCAACCAACACCAAACCAACCAAACAAACAAAAAACCCAAAGCAAATAACCTAACAATAAATCCAACATGATACATTGAAGAAACCAAAAAGTGTTGAAAAATTTAAAATACTAGAAAAATATATATTACTAAACTTTTTTTTTTTGATGTTGGTCTTAGGACCTAGTAGTGAATATTTAGTTATGAAACCACAAATACAGGCAAATATAAAAAAAACAGACAAATGAAATATCACCAAACTACACAGATTCTATATGGCAAAAAGAAACTGATGACAGAAGTGAAGAGACCCTGAGCAGGACAGGAGAGAATGTATGAAATCACATACTTTCTCCTAAGGAGGAAATGTCCAAAAGTCAAAGGGAATTCAACTCAATAGTAATAAAGTAACCTAAAATTACAAAACTGGGTAATCAATATAAATAGACATTCCTCAAAATAAGCTTTACGAATAAAACTGGAACATCTGTAATTACAAAAGAAATTCAAAGAAAAACCAAATGACATTAGGACCTCACACTAGTTGCAAAGGCTGGGTGTGAAGTGCTGGTGAGGATGTCAGGGAAGAGAGCCATTTCCTGTTCTTCTGGTAGGAATTAAATCCATAGAAGAGATGCTCTTCTTTTCTAACATTCCAAAAAATAAATACAGCTACATTTTATTAAAACATATATAATCTTACAGTGGTTCCATATACTTGTATATTACAGCTCTTCTCCCATTTAAGGAGAAGTCCTTTTAGACCAGATGAGAACACACATCTTAACTCTGGATTGGCTCTTTCATTAGGTCCATTCCTTCTTCCTTAATCAGACTTGGGACTCCAGGGACCTGGGGAATTGGAATCACTAGTTCAGTTTGTGATAATATCTTCCACTCCAGTATCCACATAGACAGCGATGCTATGGTCTCTAGAAAACCACTCTGCTGTGTGCCGTTTACTTCTTGTGTTAGGATCTGACTGGGTTGGAAAAGAGAAAATCTGTTTCTTTTCTTATTTCTTTTTTAAATTCATGTGCTTTGACTGTGATTTTCTCCCTTTCTCTGTGCTTGGGCTCTGTGCCAACTGTCAGTGCCTCTGGTAGAGAAAATAACAATACCTTGATTTATCTTTGTAGGAGATGTACCTCTTCCCACCAAGTAGCTCCAACCTTAGGTGCATAACACATGTACATACCTCTTCTTTGTCCTGGTGATTCTTCAATTATCATTCACATCTGTGAGATGTGTTTCAAGGAAAATTATTCATTTGATACAAAGGAAATATTTGAGAACTGTGTGCCAGCCTTCACATCTCTCCCTGGCTCTTTCTCTCAAGTCTTTTATTTTTTATCAAGGATGCTTAGTACAGGGGTTAGAAATTAAGAGCCCTGCCATCATTTTATCCATCTACCCTCTCTTTTGACTCTTTCCCAAATGTCTGCATTATTGATTATGTGGTCTTCTCTGTGATCTTATACTGATGGTAAAGCTTTAATTTTTCTAAGAAGAGTATCTCTTTTTACATTATTATTGTATCTCATTGAGGAATATGGTCACTGAAGAGTGTGTTGTCTTCTATCTTTTTGTTTCTGGAGATAATTTAAGGATAAAAGGAAAAGTCACATCCCACACTGTCTTAAAATGTTACAAAATATAGAAGCACCAGCTTGAACATAACCATTGAGAAGTCTAGTCACTGAAGTTAGTCCCAGAAGACATTCTTATTAAAAGAAAATAATAGGCCAGGTATAAACACTTCCTACAAGTTTTTGGCCAAGGCAGAACTCAAAATAGCATACTTTATAATCATGGCTCTTGATTGTCCACCAAGAACAACATGGTAAGAACCTATAGCTGAAGACACCACAGTTTTGTGTAGAGCATAGAGAAATAGACCTCAAATTGTCAAGCAAATATGCTCTCTGCTTTGTAATTTTCATAGTTGTGGAAGGTAGTATGCAGGTCATGAGAGTTTGGGGAAGACAGCAATGGTCTGCCATAGCACTGGACCCTGCAACATGCCAGTAAAGAAGCACCTCCTGATACAATAGTGGCATGAATGTTATTGGGATACATGACTATTTTCAGATTTGAGGCTTTCTTCACAGGAAGTGTCCCATGTTTAAGCAAAAGACCATGAATACGGAGAAAATATTTAAAAAATAAAAACTATATATTTGTGCAGTTCTCAACATTTGTCTGCAAAGCTTCTTTTAGTAGTGGGCTGTGATCAAAGAATAGATTCAAACTCTTCAAAGTGCTGAGAGTAAGTGAGTGCGAGTGCTCGGCCATAGATGGGATATCCGTATTAGCCTATTCTACTCAATACTCAGGTGAAAGAAGAGAAGAGGAATGCTCTGGAATTCAGTCTTCTGTACATAACCTGGCCGTTGCACACATGAACTCATAGCAGCTGTGATTATTTACACAAGACTTCAACAATCAAGCCGAAGTTCCACCATGATTAGAAAGGGGCCCTGAGACCCCATGACTAGCCAAGGAGCAATTGTCAGTTGATAACTTCTGAGTGAGAAAAGTTCATCATTCTTTAAGGATCTAGCCACAGACAGGTTGCACAAGCCCTGATGAATGTCCTTACACAGAAGCACATACAGAGAGTACTGATTGGTATTATTGAATTATGAAAAAAAGAATGGACACAAAGTAGGAGAAAGGTTTGTGTGCCTACAACAAATAAGAATGGGAAAGATGGGGTGAATATGATTAAAATGATTTGCATAAATGCATGTTATTTTCACAGGATAAAAATATCATTAAGGTAGTTCTAGTAATTGGAGACAGAGTACGTAAAAACTATAAAAGTCTATTTTATAACTAAGCAGATTTCCAGTAAAGAGAAACAACTGAGGAAAAATCTACAAACCTCTGTGAAAGGATATCATTGAATTCTACCACACACGAGTGCTGTGATGGGAAAGAAAATTGAAGCATAAAAAGCCTCTGTTTTGTTTTGAAGAACTAGAGGTAATAGAACACTTCCGTCTGTGGCTCGTAATGGAATAAGTTCGGAAAGGGAAGCCTATAATGAAATGCACCTACTAGGTTATGCTGGGAGAAATTTAAGATGCAAATTAGATTTTATAGTTGTGTAATTAACTCTAAGGAAATAATCTATTTTCCTCTTTCTCAGCTTTAGGACTATACAAGGTACCATCTACACTGATAGCGCATCCTGTCTTTTGATATATTAATAACCTTATGTTTTTAAGTATAATTTTAAAAATAATTCTATTTTTCTTATTTCGTCTTTCCTGCTTATTAACTAAAGACAAACATATCCTTTGAGCTTCTGAGATTCACCTACTTACAAGGTTTGAAGCATTTGCCCTACTACCTGGACACAGAGATTCATTTTGGAGCTAATGCATTTACAGCTTTATCATGGATTCTAACAGACACGAGTAGGAGAGAAGCCATTCAATGTATTTCACAATGATCTTAATTAAGGTCACAAGCAAAGTGTCTTTTGGGATTTCACTGAGTGTAGTTTTGTGCAGAAAGACAATCTTTTATGAGGAAAATTTGGCCATTACCTTCGAGTTAAAAAGGTGCAAGCCATTTTATTTTTGAGAAATTAGTCTCCTTTACAAGTTATCTACATAACTATCTTCAGTTCACCTATGGAAATGACATTTTCACTATCACATTTGAGTTTACTTGAGGATTTTAAGAGGCCACATGGTCAGTAATCAATAAGCATTTGTTATAGGAGTGAGCCAAGTAATCTCAAGTTGCTGATTCCTCTTCATCAGTCTGGTTTTGTTAGTCTCATCCCACCTCAGCCCTTGCCATGCTCACCCTTCCCTGATGTTCCTCCTAACACCTAAGGATGTCAGGCCTCCTTTGATCAGTACCCCTGAAATTCCTTTCTTAAAACTCCATTGCTCTATTTTCTTTGTGCAGCAAAGTTTGGGACAACCTACTTTCTACGTGTAAACTGACATCCTGCCTTAGTCTTAAGTATTTCTTCAGATAAGTACACAAGTGTCTAATTTTTTCCATCTTTATATCAGAGCTGTCTCTATTGCTCAATATTGAGTGAGGTTCATTATTACAGTGACAGACTATAAATCAGAATTTGAAACACAATAGGCTTTTTATCTGTGAGCCAGCTGAAAATGTACTTCCCTTTATTGCAGTAAGTGCCATGTCTTTTAGCCACTGTTACATTTAGGAGTTTTTAAAGCTCTTGCATGGGTTATGGGAAGTTAGCTCAGTGTGAAGCACATGAGCCAGCTATCCTGGGATACGTAGCAGTAAACACCACCAACAAAAACAGCAATTGAAATACACAAAATAACAACTCCCCCAAACTAACAAACAAGGTGGACATAAATATCACACAGCTAGTTATGAGCTACCTAACATGGTGACAAGAATTAAACATTTCCCTGGAAGAGCAGCAAGAACTGTGAACAGCTGAGACATTGCATATGCCTAGTAAATACTGTTAGTTTTAATTAATATCAGGGAATGAGAGCGCACATATCCAAAAAATAGTTCTGTATTACTGAAGTAGAAAGTAATGTGAATTATTATACAACATCTTCGTGACTAAATAGAAGAACATACCATAATTAACAACAACAAAAAATCATAGGAGAATAATCATGACACAATTTGTTTCAAAGTATATTTCTCTCCGGCCCAGAACTCTTGGAGGGCACCAGGATGTAGAGGTGTTCTACATTTCCTATAACAGAAAAATCATGACAGAAGGTTCTGGGTGCGTAGCTTGCTATCACAGTACTGCACCTGTAAAATGCTAATCTGTTTGAGCAGCTGTATTTTTATACATAATTTATTAGTGAATTGTTATTGAAAAAGAGGCCTCTGTGTGAGAATTCTCTCTGCCAGCTAATCCCCAAAGGAGTCTTTACTGAGAACTATTACTTTAGTGAACAAAGGGCCCTTGTATGGTATAAATGCACTGTATAGGGTGCAGCAGTACTCTGTTCCTCTGTGTTATCAAGCTGCTTCATGACACAATAATGGAAGTGGCACTCACTGGAATTTGACACTCTTTGTATACGGTGCCAATTCAAATGCTCACTTTCGAAATTGAATAAAAATATTGAAAAATTAATAGGAGAAAAAATGTGCTCATATTTCAAAAGGTACATACTTTCTGCCTGTCATGAAATATACTCACTACTACAACCTTAAGGTAAAGATGCCTTCAGTAAAAGCTGCAGTTCATACAAAGAATGCTGTTCTCTGACTATTGGAACCATAGTCCTTATTATATAATATTCTTAATATATTAAAAAAGTAAACAAAATTGAGGTAGAGTTCAACTTTCTAAAATTGTAAGGATTTTGAATACTATTTGAATTCATTTCCAACCTCATGCATTCTTTCATGAAAATACAGGGAAGCACCCACAGAAACTACCAGCTTGACAGCATTCCAGTGGTAGGTTTAGCATAAAAGATAAAGTCTACACTTGAGTCTCAAAAATACCAGAGTGAAACGGTCATAAAACCCAGTATGACTGCTACCACACAAGAGGCAAAGGCAGTGTTTCTATGGTCGAATCTAAGCTATAAGACATACTGTCATTGTTATTCTTCTGATATAGTCAGGGTAAAGAATATGACTGAGGTACTAAGGTGTGGGAAACATAATCGTTAAATTACATCTAATGGGGTATGACTCAGTACCTAAATGAGGACCAGAGATCAGAACTATTGTCTGACCTCTCAGAAACAGTTGTAATTCCAGGTCTAAGGCTCTCGGACCTTCTACTAGTCTTCACAGGACTACACATACGTATGCCCATATAATCCCATAGGCATGCAAACACACAAAAACAAATTTTAAATTTATCAACAAGGTTACAGAAATATCTACAGAAATACAGTAAATCCATGTCCTTTTAAATATTTCTTTAAACTATAATTATCACACTGCATTAGTCCAGTGATGGTAGACACATACATGTGTATGTTTGTAAAAGAAGTTAAGTGAATTCATGACCATAGGACTGCTGCATATCTCCATGTATTTATGTCTCTCCATGCCTCACCATAATCATCTGCATAACTAATTTCAAATTTCTTCACCTTATATTTTAGTGGTTGACACAATTTTGCCATTAAAATATATAGTGCTCAATGAGTTATTCCCTGTTGCAAAGACAATATTATTCAGGCATTTAATACTTTATATGTATAGAAGTCTCCTTCAAGAACATACCTTATCCTCTGACTCCTGTGTAACACCGTGGCTAATGAGAGTGATTTCTCTATTATTTTTTCCATTTCTTTGGTTATGTTCTCAGAATACAAAACAAATGCAATTAGCATCCTGGCTCTTGATAATTTTCTATTTATTTATTTATTTATTTATTTACATTTCAAATGTTATCCCGCTTCCCGGTTTCCCCTCTGCAAACCCTCTATGCCATCCCCCTTTCCCCTGCTTCTATGAGGATGCTCTCCCATCCACTTCTGTCTCACCACCCAAGCATTTCCCTACATTGGGGCATTGAGCCTGAAGGAAGCAAATAAATAATTGTTTAGGGAGCCAGAGGGAAATATATTCACATATGTTAAGCAAAATGTGTAACAGAGAGGTGGGCAGAAACAATGCTAGTTTAGAGGGTATGGTATTCTCACTGATGAAAAAGAAGCCAGGGTCTAGACACAGACACACAAACGTTGTTGTCCTTGGCTGTTTTCTGGATTGTTTTATCATGGGAAGGTCAGAACTGATCAAATACAGGCAAATAGAAGAAGCAAAAAAATATGTATGTGGTTAGAGTAAAGGTAACATAAAAGTAGATTAAGTTCTGCATACTATGATTGGTGCAACTCAGAGATAAATTGGGAGCCTTCGGGAATGTAAACAGAGCATTAGAATCTGATTTCAGATAACTATGATTAAAATACCCAGAGTAGTGGCAGGTAGGTTGGAAATGGAAACTTTGAGACCAATTACAAATGAATTGTAAAGCTAGAGAAATAGTGGTAACCAGCCAAGATCCATTATAAAGAACATGATGAGAAACAGTGCTGTATATATGAAATATATATTTAATATGTATTGTATGTATTTCTCTGTGCACATGCAAGAACCTGAGGAAGTCTGAAGAGGGCACTGGATATTCTGGAATGATGTAGGTGCTAGGAGCCAGACTTCGTTCATTCCAGCTTTTACTGTAAAGCTATCTCTACAGTTTTCAAGACTGTGACATATTTTAAAGTATGAAAGTAATAATTTTTTTCTTGGTTACAACAATACGTGAGAAAAAGACAAGTCAATAATGACTACAAACTTTTGGAGCTTACTAATTCACATTTGTCAATGTAAAGTAAGCATCCCAAAGAATGAGAAGATAGTAAAAGATGAAAACCAGGAAGAAAATTAAATCAGGAGTTTAATTGTGGATAAGTCAATTCTGAGATATCAATCATGCATGCAAATGATGAGTTTATACAGGACACTGAATATGCAGATCTATCTCTAAGTAGTGATACATGTTGGAATCATCCATGATGATGCTTCAAATGAGAGATTATGGCTAAACAAATATGAGAGGGAATCTAAAAGAGATCATCCTAAGACTTTATTGTTAATGAATCTGGAAAAGAGCCATTTAAACAGAAAGATAGATGCTAGAAAGAGTTGAAGAAGAATTGGCAGGGAAAGAGCATTTCTGGACAAAGGAGGGAAAGTCTGTTACAACTTGTCCTATTAAGAACTGAAAATGAAAGGCAGGTGCTAAGAGGAAGATTGTGAAGAACACTGTACATATAACTATTGAAATACTTCCAGAGTCAAGAAACCATCTTTCAGTTATTGTCAGTTGGAAAGGCACTTGCCACCAAGACCAAGGGCCTGAGTTCAATCCCAGGCACCTACATGGTAGAAGGAAACACCCAAACTCCAAACACTATCATTTGATCTTCATTTTTTAGCCACTGTGCACACACCATACACAGTAATCATGGTTTTCTTAAATGTTTATAAATCTTTGTGGTAAGGAGTACAGAATGGTTAGTGATGGATGTACGTGAATGATGCCGAGTTTACTGTGGATGGTCACTTAAACCAAGTTGATAAAACTTCTTAAATCTTCCAATAATGTCCAGTTGCACATGGTATGTACCTGGTTTGCACATGCTCTGTGAATCCATCCTCCCTCATGAACTAGCTCCAGGTTGACAGTCTTATCATCTTTCCCTGATTTATTTAGAATTGTTAAGAAAGCCCTTTGTTCTTTTTCTAAAACATAATTGGACTCCTGTAAAATGTTTTAGTTTATCCATCAGTATAGACCAAATTCTTTTTGCATGGGAGAGGATTGGGGCTTGTAGCTCTTTAAAAGAAAGAAACAGCACTTTGTAGTCTTCCTTGTGGCCCGTGGTCTGCAGCATCATGTGACCCTCACCTATGGTTTGTTGCCACACTAGATCCCATGTGTTTTCCAATGGATTCCCCCAGAGAAACAAAAAACTTCGTATGTCCTTCCATCAGTAAATTCTAAAGCCTGATCTGCTACAAGAAGAATTGGTGTGCTTGGGGACACACTGCAGGGTCAGTCCTGAACATCTGACCATTCACTATGCCTTCCATTTCCTCTCCTTCTCCCTCTTCAGCAAATCATGTTCTTTCTCTTACCAAGCATAATACTATATTTAATAGCAGTCTTCACACAATAGTGTGCTACAAGAGCATAATGTTCATCATTATTAAAAACTCAGAGTTTATATACATTTGATTTAATAACTATATTTCTAATAAGAAATTTTAATTTCTACATAGACATCAGGCCTAACACAATGATGTTATTATAACAAAATACAACAGGCAGGAAATTATGCAATGACTGGAATTGATGAGTTAATTAAATATATAATTTCACAAATGGAAATTAAAGTTACTAATGCAGAATGGTAATGGAAGGAATTTGCCAAGTATCTGAATATTAAATTATCCTCATCATAGTATTTTATATTTGAATGTAATTGAACAATCACACAGTGCCTTTTTCTTATTTTTTTTTTTTTAACAATTAACTAGTGTTTGAATGACTAGGGCTTGATCATGGACATGTGGAATGCTGTTGATATAAGAAAGAAGGAGTTTGGGTTGTTACAGAGATTCTATGTATATTTGATGAATTCCCATAGATTATGTTCACAAGGCAATGAGAAAATGAAATTATGTTCATCTGAAAAGAAAATAAATCAACATAGAGGGACAGGAAGATGTCATACTTAAAACCAAAGAAACCATACAGGAATCCTTACATCAAAAAAAAAACCCATAATATTAGAACCTTATAAATTTTTAATATATAAATATATATACATATATATTCATATATATATGAATATACATACACATATATGGATGGAAGGAGAAGAGTGAGACAGAGAAGAGATGAAAAGACAGAATCATTATTCTTTAGTGCTGTTAACCTTTTGGTTTTTGATACTCTCTAGAGTAAGCCCTGCAGTTTGAACCTCTTAAATCTATCCAGAGATTGTAATGCCATCATTTAGAAGAGATAGCAGATTAATGTCAATGATGAAAAGTGACCAAAACCAAATAGTAGAGGGACATTCTCAAACAAAAGTCCACACTTGTATTTCATTCCTCCACACAGGTTGAATTTTTGCCATCATACTGTATGAATTTCTGTACTAACTTTTACATAACACACTAATGGAAACTTACTATGAGTTGGTAGGTTTTAATATTCGCACTAACGATATGAATGGCCATGTAGCTGCTTCAATGCTGGATTATTCAGGTGATGTCTGCTTGTCTTACCAGTGACTCTTAGTCATCACTCCTCAATCATTCTCATCATTATGTCTTTCATTTTAAAAAGTTCCTTTATCATTTGTTCTAGAACAGATCTAGAGAAGATAATTTCTCTGTCTTTGTCTGAAAATGTCTTCACCTCTATTTTTTTTATGAAAGATAATTTTGCTGGGCAGTGTATTCCTGACTGGTGCATTTGTTTTCGTTTAGTAAAAGAAGCCTTACATCTCTCTCACAGGCAGACTGGTTTTTTTTCTCATATGAGTTGGGCCACATCTATATGTTATTTATTGTTTTTCCCTTGCCTCATTATTGGCCCCTTTTGAGAGCCCAATTTTAAGATACTTCTAAGTAGATTTAGTTAAGTCTGACTGTTTTCACTTTTGTCATTAAATATTTTTGCCCTTCTCTATGCTTGAAAACTTCTCTAGCCACCTGAACATTTGCTGTTGGTACTATCCAGATCTTTCTTATGCCTTTTCATTTACACGTATGTATTTCAAATAATTTCTGAACGTGATAGTTTCAGAGATCATTCCTACAGTTTAAATATCTTCTGCTTGATACTATCAATCTTTCTTAAACTTGGTCAATCATGTTACTGTTATTTGTATTGCATTGTCAGATCAAAGATTTGTGTGTGCTTTTAAATATTACTTCACCTCTTTGCTAAATTTCTATGTTAGAATATTCATCCATGTCTCATGTTTTTGAAGCATTGAGTTTTCTTAACCATCTGTCTTCAATTTTGTCTAAAAATTTCCCACCATGACTACCTACATCTGGTCAGTTTATCTTCAGTTAAGTCATGGTATCTGGAAAACTATGATTGCTATGGATTTGCCATCTGGAAGGGAAAGGAGTGGGTTTTAAATCAATTCCTCCTAATCTGAATTTATTTGTGGATGACTTTCCAGAATTTTAACATGGCCACTCATATCCCCTGGGCTTCCGGACACATAAACTATGTCAGGACATGGAGGTTGATGTTGGTTGGGGTTTGCCAGTTTTCTGCTTTGGGTGTTGTCTTAGTCAGGGTTTTTATTCCTGCACAAACATCATGACCAAGATGCAAGTTGGGGAAGAAAGGGTTTATTGAGCTTACACTTCCATGCTGCTGTTTATCACGAAAGTAAGTCAGGACTGGGACTCAAACAGGTCAGGATGCAGGAGCTGATGCAGAAACCATGGAGGGATGTTCCTTACTGGCTTGCTTCTCTTGGCTTGCTCAGCTGGATTTCTTATAGAGCCCAAGACTACCAGCCCACAGATGGTACCACTCACTAGGGGCCCTCCTCCCTTGATCACTAATTGAGAAAATGCCTTACTGCAGGATCTCATGGAGGCATTTTCTCAACTGAAACTCCTTCTGTGATAACTCCAGCTTGTGTCAAGTTGACACACAAAACTAGCCAGCACAGGTGTGTTGACAAAATGTTAGTGATATACTGCAATTCACATGTGCTTTTGTTATGAAAGAGCTAGAAGAGTACCTAAAATGGGGAATGTACAGAAAATATTATTCCGAAAATGTGATGGCTCACTTGAATTAAAACTTAAATTATCATAGGATCACATGACCATTAGTCCTATTATATGCTGATAGTACTTTCCTATATTGGTTGTTTGAGTGAAACTCATTGCTTGGTATATCTGTACTCAAAACTGGCTGTAAATATGACTCCATGGTTATGAGCTCTTACTATTCGTATAGCAGACCAGAGTATGATTTCAACCACACACATAGTGGTTCACAACCAAATGTAAATAGACCTTCAGATGATCCAGCACCTTCTTATTGCCTCTATGGTCATCAGATACAAGGGCAAAACATTCACAGGCATAAAATAAAACTAAGTAAATCATTAATAAAAATATTCAAAGCATAGTTAAAGAATATTACATATCCAAAGGGGCAATATTTTAATTATTACTCATTAATACTATAATATTGACAGAAATAATATTCAAAAGAAAAACTAATTGGAACAATAAAGCATGATTCTTATCAAGACATGCTTATTACCTTAATACAAAGGGTTTTTCCTTTAGGTCTACAGCATTGCTAGATATAATCTCCAGAAAGTCTGGTTAAATAAGAAATAACACTATATTTATATTTAAATACCTTGCTTGAATTTGATACCCAACAAGAACACACTCAGAAATTCACTTCACAAAGTAGAAATGTCAAATTTGGACACAGAATAGGTACATCTTGATGAGATAGGTTAATTAAAATGGAAAATTTTGGAATGGTCTTAGTGACAAAAGAGGAAGGAAAGAAAACAAGAATCTGATGAAAGAGATGCTATTCCACACCACAAGGATACTTGCTCAGCTATGTTCATAGCAGCTTTATTCATAATAGCTTGAAACTGGAAACAACCCAGATATCCCTCTACTGAAATGGATAAAGAAAATATAACATATCCACACAATACTACTCAGCTATTAAAATCAAGGACATCATGAAATTTGCAGGCAATTTGGTGGAACTAGAAAATATCATCCTGAGCGAGGTAGAAAGTCATACATGGTATGTACTCACTTATAAGTGAATATTAGCCATAAGGTACAGGATAAATATGTTATAATCCACAGTCACAAAGAAGCTAAATAACAAGGATGACCTAAAGGAGGCTTCTTGAATCTCACTGAGAAGGGATAATAAAGTAGATTGAAGTAGATGGGAAGGGAGAAGGGGTTGGAAAGGGAATAGTATGGGTCAAATGAGGAGATAGAGAAAGGGAGAAAGAGAACAATGAGAGAGAGAGAGAGAGAGAGAGAGAGAGAGAGAGAGAGAGAGAGAG
>JADRCH010000030.1:6698436-6741980 GCA_019843965.1 Rhynchomys soricoides
AGAGAGAGAGAGAGAGAGAGAGAGAGAGAGAGAGAGAGAGAGAGAGAACTGGAATCTGGGATGATTTAGAAACTTAGAACAATGGAAAGTCCCAGGAATTTCTGAGGGTGACCCTAGCTCCATATCCTAGCAATAGCTAATATGGAACTGGAAAGAGTCACCTCCTACAACTAGGTAAGAATTCCAATGGAGGAGTGAGAACAATAACCTGGACAGAATTCGTTCTGCTTACAAAATGTGCATGGGTAACGTTGCAACAGAAATTGAGGGAATGGCCTATCAATGACTGACTCAACTTGATACCCATGCCAGGAGACAGAGCTCACCCCTGACACTATTAATAATTCTCCTATGCTTGCAGACAATAACCTAGCATAACTTTCCTCTGAGCGGCTTCACCCAGCAGCTGATGGAAACAGATTTAGAGACCCACAGTCATGGAGTTTGGGGAATCTTGTTGAAGAGTTTGGGTAAAATATTGTGAAAAGATTGAAGGAGCCAGAAATGTCAAGGGCACAAGTAAACCTACAGAATCATATAACCTGGACCCAAAGAGGCTCAGAGAAACTGAACCATTCACCAGGGTTGGAACTAGACCTTCTACACAGATGTAACAGATGTGCAGTCTAGTCTTCTTGTGAGACCTCTTACATCAGGAGCAGAGCCTGTCTCTTGCCTGCTTTTGGATCCCTTACCCCTAACTTGGCTGCCTTGTCTACCCTCAATTGGAGGAGATCTGGCTAGTCCTACTGCAACTTGGTAGGTCAAAAGGGTTAATATCCATGGAAGGCCTCCAGGTCTTTGAAAAGACAAAAAGGGGCAAAGGAGGAGAGAGGTGAGAGAAAGAGACTGGGAGGAGAGGAAGGAGTGGAAGCTATGATTGGGATGTGAATTAATTAATCAATTTAAAAATGAAGGATTTAAAAATATACTCTACTTGCAAAATTTAATTAGGCAACAGAAATTTATTTCTTGGAGATAACACCCTAATGTACTTAGACAGTGCTCAGTGTAACTTTAATGCATCATATAATTAAAATAATTGCTTTTTAATTATTAGTTTGCTGGTCATCCATGACACTAATTTAAAGTAAGTATCTATGAAATAAATTTTAAGTAAGGTTAAAGATGCAAACATAAAAGAGTGAATTCTAAATGTAGATAAAAATCAAATAATTTCAAAAATTACGTTGAAAATTATGGCTTACAAGTAATGTAGGAAGAACCTGAAATATTCAGGAGCCATGATACACATTGTAAATGACAATCATGGAATCCTAACTTCCCTGTTTAGGCTTTATTTCTCTATTGTTAAAACTTTACTGTTTATTCATGCTTTTATATTTGATTTTATAATATCTTTTCATGCTGGGTGGTGACCTGATGCTATTTCTGCATGGTTCTATCACTAAGACATGATCACTGACTATTAGTATGAGAAAAGAGGATTTTTAAAGAGGTTGAATCATCTGTGTGCACCTGCAAAATGCTGTGGTGGCAGCTGCCAGGAGCCTGCAGCCCTCTTTGAATTAAGGAGCAAAATAAAATTGAATGCACATCTTCTCATCCTGACTTAATGGCTCATAAATCACTTGTAATAGAAAACAAGAAAAGCCCTGTTCTCTTTTGCAGCCTAGAATTACATACTTTTTAATGATATCTTTTCCTCTGTTTCAACTTCTCTCAATAAAGAGGTTCATTACAGCCTTTGTAGTATTGAGAATCTGCTATTTCCAAAGCAGAGCTATAAAATTGAGAAGAAGCAATCTTACAGATCATTTAAAACAACTGACTTCTACACTGTGAAGCTAAGGCACTGCAGGAAAATGTGATATATCCAAGGTCACACATCTCCAGAGTTACAAAGCCAAGATCTCATCAACCTGCCAAAATGTTCTTGTGTTAATTAAGGTCTTCAGTTCAATAACCAAAAATTTCTAGTAAATTGGAAAGTGTTAGAAAACCAAGAACAGTCGTGGTATTTAGTATTGGGTTTGCCAGTCTCAATTATTTAGCCTCACTCTTTATGTTCCTGCACAGTCCATGATTTATGCTTTTGATCGGCTTGTTGCTTTTGAGAAGTCAGAACCTCTTTCAAATGTCACCCACTTCACTCTTTAAGCAACTGAAGCAGTTCAAATTGCTCATCCTTCAATTTTTTACTTGATGCTTTCCACTTCTCAGAGGTGTGGTTCTCACTACTATTCCAGGTACCTCTCTTTGATTATTTATTGATTTGACAGTTCCTCCTAGAAAATGCATAACTGCCTACCTGTGTTCCACCAAGACTCATGTTTCTGGACTACAAGCAGAACGGGCCTTCAGCAGTTCATCAGCTCTTCTGCATCTGAGCTCGTTCAAGTTTTCTAACATTCTCTTCGTTCAGCAGTCATTATTTACTAAGCTTGCCCTGCACTTGCCACGTTGTGCTAGAGGATGGGAATATGGAGATGAAGGAAACACATGCCCATCTTCTCAAGCTCACAGGGTCTGCTCTGCTCTCCCTGCTCTTCAGTGGCTTAGAGCCACATTTGTATTAATTCCATAAGTTAGGACACAAAGCAGGAACACCCTCTCTTCTACTTCAGTGGTAATCTCATCCTTCAATCCCCAGCCCGGGTATCTCCTCTCTCCATATTCTCTTCTGTGTCTGTAGCACAGAAAGATCACAGTGTGCATTCCAGGCAGCACTTGAGACAGTTAGCATTTCTGATTTTACGTGCATTATGTGTGTTACGTGAGGAAAGAAAACTGAGCCATCTGAGTTTTATGTCTGCCTTTAATAAATGAGAATAATATTAGAATCTAATTCAAGGGATTGTAGAGAGAGAATGGAGTGATTTCTGCAGGGGTCAGTGTCTCATTCCACTAATATACCGGATTGCATTAGTTATATAGGCACAGAATTATTACTTAGAGCCAACAAAGTATAAGATAGATACATAAACTATATCATAATGTATAAAATGTATAAGATTAGGATGCAAAGTAAATATCAGAAATATATAAATGTTTGTGATTATTATATCAAATAAGAAGAAATTGTTTTTGCAAGTATGAAAAGGTTTTTGAGTACTAATTTTGTAATATGTTATTCAGTTTATATTTTATTAAAAGTTTTAAAATTACTTTGCTGCAGCATTTGTAAGCTACTTAGTTAAGTGCAATGTCCATATCTAGAATGTCATACTTCTCATTATATTTTTCAACAAAAGTTTATAGGCTCTGATATATTTGCTTTGTTTCTCTTATATTTCATATTGGGCTGTTTTAAATAATTTCATATTTAGGTATTTGGGGCCTCACAATGTGTTCACTAAATTCATATGTGTATTCACTAAATATATGCCTGTGTTTATATAGCTTAATAACTTCTGCTTTGTATTTACATCTTTTCTCTTTCTTTATGGCTAAAACATTGGTCAGGTACAACATGACCCATGTCGTGACATGAAAAATCAACACTCAAGGATTGAGTCAAGCACAGTCTTTGTCATATAAGATCATTCCCAATTAACAATGATATGCGTGTTTTACGGGATCCAGTATTGACAGCCATAATCGTTTGTAAGACCTGAACATCTCCATTCTTTAAACATGAACCTCAAAAAATCAAACAAAATTCTGAGGTATGAAGGCATGTGGGGCAAAGCTCTTTCAAATTGGATAATCAGCTGTCCACAGAACCCACATTATAGGCCAGAAATGTATAAAAGAGCTTCCTTCACTTCAACAGAGGACAAAAACTCTGAAGCTCACATAAGAATTGTAGCCATGACTGTTCATTTGGCATTCAAGTACTGTGTTTACAAGGATAAGCTTTCAGATTCACCAGAGACTATTTTCAGTGGGTTGCTCGTCTAGTTATGGCTTGCTATTCCTTAAGCATTAATAGTAGACTATTTTACCATCTGTTATTCAGGCTTGTTATATATTTGTTTACTGTCAGTCTTATTCTATTTAGTTTATAATATTACATGAAAAAATACATTATTTTCCTGTCACAGCTCTGTAAAATATTGTTATGATTTAGACTAAATATCTATTCAGGGCTGGTATCTTTAAAATAAAAATTAAATACACTCATAATAAGACTTTTATTTTAAAATAAGATTGTTGCCGGGCAGTGGTGGTGAATGCCTTTAATCCCAGCACTTGGGAGACATAGTCAGGTGGATTTCTGTGTTTGAGGTCAGCCTGGTTTACAGAGTGAGTTTCAGGACAGCCAGGGCTATATAGAGAAACCCTGTCTTGAATAACCAAAAAATAAAACAAAATTAAAATAATTTTGTTGATAATTCTATGTTTTTAAATTAGATTTTAAATTTATTGAGTATGTGTCCATGTGCATATTTGTGTGGGTTTTCATGTGCCATGGCCTTTGAATGGTCAGAGGACAATTCAAAATGTTATTTTCTCTCTTAACATGTGGGCCTGAGGGCCTGAACTCAGGTTATCAGGCTTGTTAGCAGACAACTTCTGTCCTTTCATCCAGCTCACCAGCTTTAGAATTTAAACATTCATGTTGAAGATACCACATATAACTACTGATATGCAAACCTTGTCTCAGTTTTTCTGGATCACAATAAGTCTGAGACTATGATGCAACAGGAAAGAATTGGAGTGAAGCTATGTTGGACCTTGAGCAAGTATAAAGCTCCCCATAGATGCTGTATGAACCCTAAATGATAAATCCCTGGGTCCTTCTCCTACAGCTCTCACCCATGCAATATAAACTATGACTAAACTCACGAGAGTCACTAAAAACCAGAGAATTAACTCATTTTATGAGGTTTTGCATTAGAAATACTTAAGTGTATCATTTATATGATGCTTGCATAATTATCTGCCAGTATATGGGCTTGTATTATCACGATGCATGTCAGTACTGTATCACTTAAATATCCCAAATACTTAATTTTAATGAGCTATGTAGCCTATAATTTTATTTAGAATTCTAGAACAAACAACTGTAGCTGCCTCAAAGAGATTCTGTTATAATCACCCACCAACAAGAAGAACTAATGCTTCTGTGACTCTTGCTTTTCCACAAAGCTCTAGGTATATCAAGTTGTTCATATAAATTACAAGGTATAATTATAAGCTAATTTATCAAATTTGATAAAGTATTTTAGAAGTCACAGAAACACAGAGAATGTAAACCAAGAAAAAGCTAAGAGTGAAAAGTAGAAGATATGGTATGCAGGCTTTAATTTCTGTTTAGCAATAGTGGTTCCTCCTTAAAAGTCATTGTGAATTCCAGACATTGAAAACAAGAGTCAAATACCTGCCATATACTTCCACTTATGACAAAGGAAACTAACAGCTTTGGCAAAGTAAGCCAAACTTTGTAAGCAATTCATATGCAAATGAAGTGTGGAGTTCAAGTTATAAAAACACAGCTGCATGTATGGCAGAAGATTGCCTTACCTGGCATCGATGGAAGGGAAGTCCCTTGGGCCTATGGGGGTTCAATGACCCAGAGAAGGAGAATGCTAGGGTGCTGAGGTGGGAGGGTGTGGGTGTGGGAGCAACCTCATAGATGCAGGGGGAGAGGAGAAAGGATAGAGGGTTTGTAGAGAGGAAACTGGGAAGAGGGATAACATTTGATATGTAAATAAATAAAATAACCAATAAAAAAAGAAAAAATGAAGTTACTAGTGTCTTCCTAAACACCTATGGGATGTAGAAAGGAGTTCTCAAAAGCTGTTTCTTATAGGATTTTATTCAATGAAAATTTATGGAATCAAACCAAATGAAAAAAAGTCTATGGTAAGCACACAACTCTGCTCATAATATAATGGAAAGTATATTGGATATTCACAATATTATGGATACTTATCAATTTTTATGGCAAATGCATGACATTGTACCAATTTTTATGCTGTCACAAAATCATTAACTGACAATTTTTTTTAAATCAGTACATGGTATAAGCCAAAAAAGGCTAAGCACCATTGTGTTGATTGCGCAGTCCTTCTGGTATGGACTGGTGATCATCTAAAGCTCCCTCTAAGGTTTGGACATAGGAAAGATCTTGATTTACTTTCTATTTATACAAAGGGACATATATTATTCAGAAATATTTCTCAATACTACTCCATCCAGGTGATGGATTTAAGTCAGTTTTTAAAATCCTACCTAATATTTTTACCAATATCTTTGGAGACAGCATGATGTACCAGAAACTGGGCAACAGAATGTGTTAAGAGATTCCAAAGATGAGCTGTGTCTTTGACCAGAACTTTGTCCCTACTCTCTGTGAACTCTTTCTTATCCTAACTTGAGACTTGAAATAAATGGAACCAGGAATCATGTGATTAGCACAAGAAATGTAAAAACCTTGTGTTCCCCAAAAGCCATGTCACTTGGGAAACTCATTGTCTCTGTAATCCTTCTTATGGCTGAAAATAGACCCATTTTTTAAAATTTATGCACAGAAATTTAATGATATGAAGTTAAGTTCTCTCTTTTATTCCTCAATATCCCTGAAGGAAATATTATTTTAACATAGGTATTCCCTTCTATAAAATATGTAATGACTAATAACTGGGCTCCAATGTAAAATCAACCAATAATTGGCCAAGTGTAACTATGCTAAGTAGAATGTTATAAAGGGGTTTGAGATGTTATGCTTGATCCACCAAATAGTAGCAATATTTAGTGATGGCTAGTAATTAGGATGTATTAAATTGTGTCTGAAATATCATTTATTTAATGAATGGTTTATTGCTTTCTGAATGATAGCCTCCATAAACAAAGGAGCTTAACTTTCAACTGCATTTCTCAAATCCTTATGAATGTCTTAACAAGATGGGAAACAATCACAACTATCAGATTTACAACCCCATTAACCACTGATTGGTAAATAAATGCTAATTGGTGTGCTGCAGTAAATTTTAATCTAGTACCCAAAACACATTCATTAAGCCATTAATGTAAATGAGATCCTTTAAAGAATTTTGCCAATGTATTACTCACCAATTATGAAAAAGAAATATTGAAAAACTGAATCATGTAATGTTATGGAGCCTCTGGAAAATTTTCAAAAGAAGCGAGACTTTTCATGTGTGTTCTTTTCACGAATATCTCAGACGCAGACCAATATGCTTTCTTCCATACTGAAAGATTAGTGTTTTATAATAAAAGTAATTATCTAATTTGCACTTGTCACTCTATATTTTTATTCCAGAAATCCTCAGGGAAAATATTCTAGCAGTTCACACCTATTGTGTACATACTAATCATGAGATTAGAACTTTTGTTTCTTTAAAAAAATTCTACCCCTAATGAAAGCAAGCATAACAATAAATATTTACTCTCAAGACAAGGATTGTATTACTTAAATACCCATAAAACATAAATTGGAGGAGTTTATAAATGAAACACTAATTAAATGAATGCGAACCCGTATTATACTTTATTCTTAATTTCAAATTAGTGTTGGGCTGTTTACTCTTTAAATTCGGCCACATATACATTTGAAAAGATTTTTTAAAGGTGCTACTGCACCTTAATGTTAAAACAATTTCATATGTATATATTTCTGAAAAGTGAACTGAATTTTTCAAAATCAAGCTAACATGTTATATGAGAACATAGGAAAATATCAATAAGCTGATTTACACCTTATTCCACACCTTTTCCTTGATGTCACCTCCACATGAAGCTGTGCTAAAACTGAATCACTTTTTATAGAAGCAGAAAAATATCTCTGTAGAGAAAGAAGTAGGTTAAAGCCCAGTGTTCTATCTAAACTAGGTTGTAACCTATAATTTTGAATGGCGCAATCTATCTACTAACGTCAATGCAGAGCAAAAAATTCTAAAACTTTACTATTTTCTAGCTGTTATCACAATATTTGAAAGATTACTCAAAAATTTTCATCCATGAAGAGATATATAGATAATCTATGCATGAAGAAATACATTAACAGATGTGTAGACTATAATGTCGTTAAATATCTATTATATGCTGCTAATTCATTGAATTTTCATTGACAACCGGGCAATTTAAAAATTATCAGATACAACTTATTTAAATGTGAGTTTAAATATTTCAGTGGATAGGATATAAACATGATTTTAGTGAATAAATCTAATACTTTTACTAAGACCAAATCAAGCCAAAACAACAAATGGTTTTAAAACTTTATAATCTTTGTATTTTGCTCCAAATGAGTCACATAAAACTATATTCTTTTGTCTGAGAGGTCACATCTAAGTAAAAACTAAAAGCAGAGAGAGGTGAGAGGGGTGGGAGTGGAAGGAGTGAAGGGAGGGGAAACTGTGATTAGGTAATGGATAAGAGAATACATATATATATATATATATATATATTAACGAGGCAATAGGATAGTAAGCAGGGTGACACTCAGAATGGATTCTGAAGGTTTGGAGGTGGTGGAGAAATCACAGCTCCAAGAATATTCTGAGACATTAGCAACAGTATCTTCAAAGACATTTTCATATTCTAAACACTCAACATTCAAACTCTTCTCTACTGCTTCTAGTGGTATTTAATTCCCTATGTAGTAGAATAGGAACTCAGGATATTTTGTCTGTAAACAACAGGAACTTTCAAAGAATGACTTAATCAAGCAGAAGATTTTTTTTATACAGGGATAAAATATGACAGAAATTTTGAATATGAGACAGTCACAGGGCTGGTATGGTGGTTTATAATTCACTTTCAGGCTGCACTAATTTTATTTGGTTATGGTACCATTTAAGAAGAATGGCATGAACCTGTGTGTTCACAGTAGGCCTGTAGGAGTTTTAGCCCAAATGAACAATGGTCAAGGAGCACCCGGATGCATCTGCCCCTTTCAAAGACCTTATGTCAACACTTCTCCTGTATGCACTCATCCCTGTGAGCACCCACTCCAGTGAGCACCAGAATATGACTTCCATTTTTAGCTACTTGTTAAGAAATTGGTCACTCAGAAAAAAGAAGTTTGTCATGCTGGATGATAACAGTATGGGAAATATTATTAAAGATGCTGCTATCTTTACAGTTGTATTAGAGAGAAGGGAACAGTCTTAAATCCGAAATTACTGCCTGGGCTAGTGACAAAAATGTTCTGTGATCTTGTTTTTCATGCAATGATCTACCTTTAAAATATCTCTCCATATAATATTGAAGCCTTTTATAATCACTTCCCTCATTTTCTATTTAAGTAAGTAGTTTATCATCATACAGATACATATGAGTGACTCATGGCACATGTCAGTCAGGAATTCCTCAATAGTCCAGTGCAGTAAGAAAGAACACTGACTTCCACATCCATGTATATAGTGTGCTGATGGGTAAACCTGTTTGCCAGTACTCTATTAAAGCTTTTTTTCTTCTAGCTAGTGTTAGATCTCTCATAATCAAGTGCTCCAGATGGCATATGCCTATCACAGTATCCTTGCTCTACTCTCCAGCCATATGATATATAATGCTTAATGCTTCCAAACTTACTAATACTCTTGCTTAACAGTTGTTTTGTTACTTTTGAGTCCCTTTGGATATATTTTTTTAAAAGTATCATCTAGATGATAGCTGTTTAAGAAGGATTATTCTTTCAAGCCAAGGCAGCATGTTCATGTCTTGAATGGATATAGACAATGATTAGTTTCACCTTAAGTGAAGGTAATAATCTTATTATTCCTTGTATCTTTGAAGACCAGTTATCTACCATTGAGCCTAGATGTCATGTTTTCATTGTTGGGGTTTAGGTCAATAATTATCTCCACTGGTTTCAAGGAATGATTTTCTAAACATGATTAGTGACTCAGTACAGAAAAACAAATATGTCATATTAAACACTTTTGTTGATAATGTGTATATGTAGATGAGAAAGAAAAGGTTAAAACTGTATCATGTTTTAAGAGTGGCTAATCAGAGTATAATCAGGACATGAACTTGGCTAGTGGAAAAGCAGCATCACTACTCCCTCCTACAGATAGAACTAATCTTCTTTACAGAATGCTCTGTGCTTTGAAACTTGAAATACTGCATATGACTGAACAGCATTTCCCATGACATACCAATATACTGGGAACTAAGTTGAAAAAGATTCTATTCAAATGATCAATTTCCCAAGTTACATATAAAAATTTAAAAAAAAAACCAAAATATGTAAAAGTACTTCATTAAGGTCAGTGGAGAATATGAGAATGCTCACACTGGTAAAACAGGAGATAATTCGTTATAATCACCTTTGTTATCATGGATTCTGTGAACGCTCTCAATTTTGTTTAAATCCCATGAAAGCAGGGTTTTTTCTTTTATTCTTCTGTGTTTCCTCTGTCTGTTGTGCAAACTGGTCTATAGTACAGAGTTATACTTTTATGAAATATCCAGTGATTTCAAATAAGGATTATTCTGATAACTAATGCTATAATGTAAAACTTGGAACTTAAGAGAGGATAACTTATACATTATGAGAGATTGGCATAAAGTAGAATTACAAATGAATGGCAATAAGACAGATACATTTCTTATGTTTTCTCCAATATCTTAAAGTGGCAAATATCATCACAAGTGTAATTCAGTTTAATACTGTGCCATATGTCTTAGAATTTGTAAAGTTAATGAATTTGTATTGTAAAACCATTTGGGAAGTAGTTTTAGATGACTTATGCTTTAGTTATTCTGGCCATGTTGTCAGTGACTGTTGAGGCAATGTTTAATGTGAATAATGCTGTGAGGCTGTGAGTGTATCAGCATAAGTAGGCTTCACTTGACCATGAATAAAGCTGTAGAGATACACAGTAGGAATGTGTAATAAACATAATATTTCTGAGTTGTCCTACTGAAGGATAACTGGTGGGAAGAAGAGGAACTGGAGCACCAGGTACTAAGTGTGAACATAATAAATTCAGATGTCAAACAAATTAAAATGGGGATTTATAAATTCATGCTTTCACTGGCCAGACCATGAGAATGTCAATTCTCCACTTACTATGAAAACTTAATTATTAATTATCCTTTTTGTGGTTGTTATGGTGAAAAGTCTTTCGGCTGTTTTAATTAGTTTTCATGATTTATGCATTTAATCATAAATGAATTAGCCACCTAAATTTATTTTTCTGTAGATTACTTGTGACCACTGCAAATTATTGAGGTAGAACAGGTTCCTCCTCTTTCTCTAGACCATTTGTTATTAATGACATTTCAAATATTAACAGTGAACCCTTACAAGCTGCCTCTTGTCTATACTTATAAAGGAGTGTCCCAATAAAATATCCTTATATGTTTAATTAAACACTGCTTTCATGCTCATTGCGTTTTTCTATGGTTTATTTTTTAATTACTAAGACCATTTTTTCTAAAATCACAAAGATTATCTAAATTTTGTAAGAAATTCCATTTTCTCTTATACTTTTATATCAATCTTTATGCAGACCATGTTTTCAAGAATGGAATGGTTTAAAGTATTCATTCTCCTTTAGACTGAGCATTTTAATTGTTTTATTTTTGTCTATGTGAAGAGTCAATTCTCTCAGCACTACTTTGTGGAACAATATGATTTTTAACTGATTATAAATGCTACCCTTTTCATTAACTTAATATTTATTTGTATACAGAGGAATCAGGTCTGGGGCAGTGAAGTGGCTCAGTGGTTAGAGGTTTACAGGTCTGTAGCTTCAGGTCCTGAGCACATATCTAGATCCCACAAGGAGTCTACAGAGAACTGATCTCTGGCCACATGATGCTGAGGCATTCCTGTGCACATTCACAGACATCATACACACATAAATCTAATTATCTGATTGATTTTTAAAAAAGGAATCTAGTGTCTTCATTGTTCAGTAGGCATTCCTGAAGCTTCTTTCAATAGTTTTATTGGGGAGGCAGGCTCTCAGTTGCCTGTAAAATATTCTTTCCTGTAAAAATGATCTAAGGTTCCTGATACTCAGCTCAAATTATAATCACCACGGGGTAAGATCAATAAAGATTTTCATGAAGTTCAAGCTGTACTGAGCTCTCCTGTGAATAGATCACAGTGACCATGAGATCGGGTCAATGTATCACGTGATACATATATGATAATGAGTGACTGTCATATCACAGTTTCTCAAACGCTGACAATTGATGAGAGCACACCTGCTCACTTCACCCCCACATAGCATTGTCAGCTGTGCTGTTCCTCGTCGCCCCACAATGAGCACAATAGGATTTTTCCCAAGCAATATGATTGGCCAACAAAGAAAGCGAAAGCAAATAATAAGTTAGTTAATACTGAACATGAAACTGGGTTTGTGTAGCATTTAAGATGGAGAGAGCAAACCAGAGAAAGAACCAGTCCAGGCTCTAAATGTAGACTTGGAGAAAATAACAAAATACCTAAGAAAAGCAACACTTAGTAAATCATATGCCAATACTTGTAGGCATGTATGCAGGAGGATTCTTGGTAGCTTGAGACCAGACTGTGTTACGTGATGGGTTTCAGGCTGTCTTGATACCCTATCTCATAAAATCCAAACAAAGAACCAATGTCCAAATCATGTCAACATTTACATAGAGATCCACAGAGCTTTTCAAAAGAAATGTCTTTAAAGAATATTTTCCTTCATTTCTTAGAATAGAAACAGAGAATTGATTAATCATACCTATTAAAATATTGTATGAAAGCATAAAAGTGATATTCATTATTCTTATTTATTTGTTTATAAAACAGACAATATGATCCTTTCATGACCATTATTTTCTGATAGAAAAGAACAAAATCTCATATTTGCTCTTCATGAATTGTTATAACAATGAAAATTGTTTTGTCTAAAATATATATAATATAATATTATCTATTATCCTATATTCCACTTAGAAATTCTAAATAAGGTGTGTGGTTGCTTTGCTATTATACATATACAGTTTTCTTTCTCGTTTGAATAATTATTTTTTTCAATAAAAGGCAAAGGGTAACTTTTGACAATGTCTAATAGATATGTATGGCTAAATGTGTTAGAATATTAACCACTTCAATCACACAATTAGAACAGATTTTCATTATTAAGGAAACTTTAAGTAATAGAGTAAATTGATGTTAGTAAAACCACCAATGTTTACAAAGACAGATGTCATAGCACATAGTCACCTAATTAAAAAGTAATCATCTCTCAATTGTTCACCCTTCCTCTCTCCCTCTCCCTCTATCTGTGTCTGTCTCTCTCTCTGTCTCTGTCTCTCTGTGTCTCTTTCTCTGTGTCTCTTTCTCTGTGTCTCTTTCTCTGTGTCTCTGTAGGTCTCTGTGTCTCTGTAGGTCTCTGTGTCTCTGTCTCTGTCTGTCTGTCTCTCTCTCTGTCTCTCTCTCTCTCTCACACACACACACACAGAGTTAGTTCCTCAGGGTTTTCAACATTGTTCAGTGTTTGAATGTCCAGTTCACAAACCAAGGTTTGCAAGCTTTATGATGGCACTCAATCCAGAAGAGTTGCCATTAGTTATTTGTTATGAACTGAAGAACAATGGCTTCTGCTTCTCAAATAAACATGTTCCTCTTTATCCTGAGATCTATGTTCATGAAGAAATATCTAAAAAGAGGAAAATTATTACAATTATTTTCTGGCCTTATTTCTTTATTACCATTTGTCTGTCAAATGCATTCATTTCTCTTTGCACTTTATGAAGAAGATAATCTTTTACAGCCTTTTAAAACTAAAGCATTAAAATAATTATATTTCATGTGAAGCCCTCCAAGCTTTGTGATTTATCTCCATGTAAAACATTGGCACAGGGATATGAGGGAAAGAAAACAAATAGTTCCCGCAACCACTTAGTCTTTCACATTTTAAATATAAAGACTTGCTCAACTTCAAGTGGTACAGACTATGATTGCTATTTTTCATATTTATTTCAATAAGTCCAATTTAACATTTTCATCTAAGCAAGTATAAAAATGCATGCCTACATTTGATAATTCCTCCCCTTATATAATGTGGCTCCTTCATGAAAACAAAGCTGTGATAAAAGTCTTCAAGACTCCATGTAATTATTAGTTCCTTGAAGTATGATTTTTGATGCAAAAAGAGAATGAACCATAATTAACTTATGTTATCTGATGAATGTGTGGATAAGTTCTGGTTTATTATTCTTTCTGTACTGAAGTATATCATTACTAGAGTTTAGAAAGGTATTTTATTTTCATAAACACCTTCAACAAAGATTTGTAGGGACTAATAGAAACTGTGAATAGCTGTTCTACAAGGAAGACAGACCATATAGTAGTGTTTGTCACCCCACAGGAGTTGAGGAGCTTTGTGCCAACTGACAAACAGAAGCAACAGTAGCAAATCCATTTATAATTCAAAATAATAGTTAACATGTACCTCTTGTGGCAACTTCTAGAGACTCATTTCTAAAAGATCACTAAGGACAATTAACTATTTATAACTAATTTTTATAGTTAGTTTACACATTGTTCATGGTTTCTTATAATTACTGTAATTATCAGTCACGCCATTTATTTTACTTGAAAATAGCAAGCATTTACCAATAATGAAAATCTTAATCACTCTGTTCTCATGTTTTATCTTTTTTCTCTCAAATATTTCCTTAAATTTTGTAAATTGTCAGAATGAACAAACCTTTACTATAGATAAACCATTTTTCAATTTTAAAATGCTAAGTATATATATCATATAAAATTTTGTGGGCTATAAGATTACTAGAATCAACTTTAGTTGTGAAAACTAAATGTTTTTCTGAGAATTGTGATCTATGACAGTTACAGTGAGTGAGTTTTCACAGTTAATATTGTCTAGTATCCTAAAAATATATAGGATACTGAATATATATATATATATATTCATTATTTAATCCTCCATGACTCAAAAAGTAAAGGCAGTCAGCTATGATGTGTTGATTATGAGAGGGGCTCTTTCTTCAATAATATTTCTTTAACAGTCTCCAAAACGGTGTTATGCCAAGCATTTTAACAAAATTTCTGCCCTTTTTGTGTATTCCTCCTCTATCACTGATACAGACACAAGACTTTTTTTAACAGCACAGTCATGGCATCTCCACCACAGGATCTTGATGTCTATGCTTGGTGTGAAAGTTTCAGGAGCAAAATGGACTCACTAACTAACAAATGCACATGATTCCAGAGATTTGATGGAACATTGTCATACATAATGACCTGATAGTTACCACACCAACTGCCTGCACCACAGAAACCTTGTGAAAAACCATGCAACAACGGTACATAAAAAAGAGTCTTAGAAAACATTTGTTTGACATTTAGAGTATGAGTTAATTCTACCAAAATATCTACTAATTGAAAAACTCAATGGGAGCAGACTTTCTGATATTTTCTAATGTATGTATCAATGTCTACAAATATTCATAAAAATTCATGTATATATTTTCAATAGTATAATAAAATGGGAAAGATAAAATTGCTTCTAAAACAATAAAACAAGCTTGATATTTCTTATTAGTAAATGTCAAAAAACAAAGACCATCAGAATGTCCACCATACTATAAAGTATTTAAAAATCTATTTATTAAAAACACACTAAACAAGGAAGATGAGCAACTATGCTCCCTACAGGTAAGAGGGGATTCAAAGTGACATAGAATTTTCACAAAATAAAAGCAGAATAATGACATCATTGGGTAAGAATGTAAGGTATTGTTTTTGTATATATTTTTGTACTATTAATGTAAATGGCTGGTAAGCCATTCTGATTTGTGTTCTTTTGCATAAATAATTCTACTAATTGACTCCTTCAAATTTAGAATATATATGCAGAATTTATTATTGAATTTTACTCTCTATGAAACTCAGTGCCTAAACAAAGCTTTATTTAAGAATGAATATACTGCTTTTTCTCATTAAGTGATTTGAATTTTTGTGTCTGTTTTTATTTGTATGTGTCTATGTGTGCATATGTATGTACAGTGCCTATGGCTGACAGAAGAGGGTGTTGGATCCTTTGAATCTTGAGTTGTAGGTAATAGTGGGTATTTCACTGGGTGTTCACTCCAAACTTAGGTCTTCCAGAAGTGCAGCAAGCTCTCTACCTTGCTGAGATGTCTCTCTAGCAACTTTATGTCTTTCAATTGACATATTGACCTTTCAAGAGACAGTGTAGTCAACAAGACTTCTTTATTATCACAATAATCAGAACAAATTATTAAAATATGCTTTTTAATAACTAATCAGCATGGAAAGAGTGATGTCCTGCTAACTGTGAGCTGCAGAAATGGCTCAGCTCAGAGCAGCTGCTTTCTGAAACACATATTCAGAATCCCCAGCACCAGGTGGGCTCTGCATTTTGGCTCAAAGTCCTGGAGATAAGTCTGCAAGTTTGTTTCTTTTAGATAAATAACTACATCAAGCATATACTGTAAGAAACCAAATTGTAAAAATGTCCTATGTGGGGCTTTACATCTGATTTATTTTTCAACCTTTACTTTAAAAAGAATTGGGGGTTGTTTGCTTTTGGTTGGTTGTTTTGCTTTGTTTGTTTGTTTGTTATTGCTTTTCCCCACAGTATCATTTTGACTGTTCTGATTGCCTCATTGTAGATCACATGCTAGAATTCTCCAACCTGGGTCAATTTATTTCTTATTCTTGTAATTTCAAATGTGAGCTCCTTTTTTATAATTAGTAGCTTTAATTACATGACATGTAACTCATTATAGGGACACTTTAAAGTTTCTGTTGTTTTTTTATTAAAAAGTAAAACTATAACTTTAGAGGGATGTCTAAAATATCACTGTCAAAACTTTAGGAATTAAAAACATTGGTACAGAGAACAAGAAGTCCTTGTGTACACAGATGAAAAGGGGAACATGTATCTTTTCTCTTCAAAAGAATGAAAAGCTTAACTGTTCTTCCTGGATTGCATGGAATGAATGTTGTTTAGAACCTGAGTTCTAAACTCAGTATCAGTTGAGCTAGCCACTATATACCCCTAAATATTTTTCTTACAACAGATCCTTTGCCAGATATATTGTACATTGCTTCTAGGCAACAAAAGGCATCCTCAAGAGTGATGTCACTTGTACTTTGCAACAGCCTAAGTGACTTCTGTGTTATTTAGGAACGGCCAATCCTGACACCCACAGCCATTATTTTTACCTCAGTCATTCACTCTGGACCTTAAATTTGGGGCACTATCTATGAGACTACAATACCCATCTTTGTGAAAGGAGCCAGATGTAGTTTGTAAAGAATTTCAGTATAAACATGTCTTACATTTATTGTGCACTTGGGACTGTGTTAATTGTAATCAGGAAACTTTTTCTTTCCAAAATTGTGCTGTATTTAAATATTTATAAAATAAACCAATTGTTGTCAGACTCTAAATCAGGCTGAAGAGAATTTCTGTCTAACCTGACCCACACACTTCCCTGATGGCCAAAAAAGTCTGCAGAGACCTCGGCACCCTAGGTTCTATGACATCCACCTGAGTGAGTCTGAGGAAATGAGTTGATTATCATGAAGATCTGTGGATTAATAAGCATCCAAATATAACCAGTTACCGGCTCAAAGTCACACAGGTGCTAATTCTCTGGTTTGTAAATTTGTAACTCCCTGGACCACCACAATGTTGGACAGAGTAGGTGTTATCTTTGTGTGAGGACCTCAGGGTGTGACAAGCATCATAAAATATACGCAGCAACACACAGTCCCAAATAACAGAATTACATGGAGAATATTGACAGTTAAATTTAATTTTAACTAAAAGATCACGATTGAGAGCAGAAAAATTTGCATAAATTTGAAATAGACAAAAACATAGAAAAATTTAAATATATTTGGATAATGATAATGGAAACAAATTTATTCTATTAAATTGGACAGCTTAGTCCCAGTATCCAGTGTAAAGATATGTTTTTAATTAATGTAATCAAGGTATGTATTTAACTGATATCAATAATCCAATGCAAAATTTACAAAGTATCAGCTATTTGATGTCATTGAGATATATTATAATTTTCTCAAATTATAAAAATATTTCTCAATATCTTTAATATCTGAAATCATTGATACTCATAACAATATTCACCATTGATTAAGAATCTTGTATCATTTCTTATATTTGTAAATATAATAGAGTCTAAGACTTAAGTCTAGTAGAGGTATTTGAAAATAATAAGATAATTATCTTCCAGATAAGAGTCAGTTAAAAATAACTTATGAATTGTCCATCAAGCTGTGGAAAACGTATGATGACAAAGTGTGATAGTATTTAGACATAAGCAGAAATAATCCTGTAAACAGACACCCACCACGTAGCATCGTGACTTTTATCACTCACACTCATTGTCCAGTCACAAAGTTGTTCTAACATAACTAGTTGTTCTAATTATATCTATAATTTTTCTATCTCCATAAATTTCAAATGTTTTGTAAGAACATTACAAAATTTTACTTGTTAACTGTTGACAGCCTAACATGCAAGGTTATTGTTACTTATTTCAAGTAACAATAGTAGCTAACCAGCAGCCATGTGTCCTTTGTCATGTTTCAGTGTCTGGGTCTCTATGTCCCTGTATACCTAGGTTTAAAGTAGTCCTTTCTTGTGTTTTAAAAATCTCTCCTGCTTATACATTTTAAATCTCACAGATAGACTATAATTTTATTCTATACTCTTTTAACTTAGACATAGATGCTGAAATTGTAACTTCCACTTTAAGATCCATTTAATTGAAATAAGTTCTTATGATTTTCCTTTTCTGGTGTGGATCTGAGATTTTTCCCACTCTAATATCCCTCCTGCAGATTAACTATTTTTATCCTTATGAAGGTGGCCCTATACTTCTTTGGCTGTAGAACATTTAACATTCTGAGACTCGGTATATATCCATCCCATTAATGATGCCCCTTCCTGGTTTATTCTATAGCATCTTATGAATGTCTACCTTAGGGTAGACTACAGGTATCTAGATAGGAATTCATCCCAAACTCATAGAAAAAAATGAATAAAAAGGGTACATCCTAAAGATTTCACTAAATAAGAAGGCAATAAAACAAAAGTTGTGATTCAGTTATAATTCTGTGAAGAAGTTGACTTCTCTAAATACTTGATAGCTCTGTAAATACATCACATGCTGCATAAAAATCCACTTTTATCAAGCTTACAGATGTGGTGAGATATGCTGGGTTGGGGAAAATAAAATTCAGTGGTTCCTGTTACAGTTATTGGTGACATCTTATCTTTTATGGGCTTAACACAATGGAATATTATTCAGTTATTAAGAATGAGGGCATCCTGAATTTTGCAGGCAAATGGATGGGACTAGAAAATATCATCCTGAGTGAGGTAACTCAGACCCAAAAGGACATGCATGGTATGTACTCACTAATAAGTGGTTATTAGCAAAAAAAAAAAAAAAAGTGCCAAATACCCAAGATACAACCAACAGAACTCAAAAAGGTCAACAAGCTGAAGGGCCCAAGTGAGGATGCCTCAGTCCCACTTAGGAGGGAGAAGAAGGCAATCATAAGTGGGGAGGGAGGGACCTGGGAGAGAAAGGGGATTGGAGGTGTGGGGGAGGAGAGGGGAACATGATCTGGTATTGGGTGGGGGAAAAGGACTTAAATCCTTGAGGGCCAGTGGAAAGAAGAGAAACATGCAACCTCAGGAGGTAGGAGGTTGGGGGCACCCTCCCGAATGCACCAGAGACCTGGGAGGTAAGAGACTCTCAGGACTCAAAGGGAGGGATCTTAGATGAAATGCCCTATATTGGGGAAAGGAAACTTGTAGAGCCCACCTCCAGCAGAAAGACAGGGCATCAAGTGAGGGATAAGGTTGCCATCCCACAGTCAAAACTCTGACCCATAATTGTTCCTCTCTGAAAGAACTGCAGGGATGGAAATGAAGAGGATCATGGGGAAAAGAGGTCCAGCAACAGGTCCAAAGTGGGATCCAGATCAAGTGGAGGTCCCGAGACCTGACACTATTAGAGAGGCCACAGAGCCCTCACAAAAAGGGACTTATCATGACTGCACTCGGAAAGACCCAACAAGCAGCTGGAAGACTCAGATGCAGATATTTGTACCCAACCAATGGACAAAGAAGCTGCTGACCCCTGTGGTTGATTTAGGGGAAATCTGAAAGAGGCTGAGGAGGAAGGGGACCTTGTGGGAGGATCAGCAGTCTAAATTAACCTGGACCCCAGAGATCTCTCAGATACTGGAACACCGACCAGGCAGTATATGTCAGCTGATATGGGGCCCCCTGGCACAAATGCAGTGGAAGACTTCCACACCTGGGTTTATTCAGAAAGGATCCACCTAACCCTCAAGAGACTGGAGGCCCCAAGGAGTTTAGAGGTAGGGTGTGGTGGGGATGGGGGAGTGGGGACATCTTCATGGAGACAGGGGTGGGGAGGAGGAATGAGATGTGGAACAGATGGAGGGTGGACTGGGAGGGGAATAAAATCTGGAGTTTAAAATAAATTAATTTTTTAAAAAAAAAGAAACTCAAGTACCTTTTAGAAAATGAGTTCTAAAAGCCAGTGGTCTAACTTCACCTTCTTCCAAGTTTTCATCATCTTTTCACACGAACTACAGCAAGAAGCCATGTGAGAATAAATGCAAATATATTTGAGTGAGTAGGACTGGTTCAAGCGCTACTAAAGATACATTCTTAGTTGTTCAAAGTAGCATCCTACAAACTTACAATATTATATTTCTAATAACTTCAAAAGATAAGTTAGCCACACGTAAAATTATAATATAGTCAACTACATATGGAGCCCCAAATTGCTTTCTGAAAGGCAGAAAAAGAGGAGGGATGAGTAGGTGTATGGGAGAGAAGAGGAAAGACTGCAAAGGAGAGGAGGGGAGAGGGGAGGGGAGGAGGAAGGGGAGGGAAGGAGGAAGGGGAGGGGAGGGGAAGAGAGGAGAGGAGAGGAGAGAGGAGAGAGTGAGAAAGAACCCAGGGAGGGAAAATCCTAAGTGTGTTGTCACATGGAAACATCTCTCCTGTAGCGTCCAGATTTTTGCCCACAAATAACTACTTATTACTCCTACATCTTCTTTATTCGGTGTTTGGTGTGTGTGTGTGTGTGTGTGTGTGTGTGTGTGTGTGTGTGTCTGCGTGAGCCTTTGTGTGCAAGTGCGTGTGCATGTGTGTGCACGGACACACATGTGCATGTGTTGTGTGTGCATGTATGAGAGTGTGTGCACGTGTGTCTGTGCGTGTGCACATACATGTGCATGTATGTGTGTTATATGTGTGTCTCTATACTTTGAGCTATATTTTACATAGCTACATTCTGTGTAGTGTTTTTCTGCTTGTGTTTCTGCTGCTTGTGTCTGCATTTTAGGAAGTTCTGCTTTCCAAGTAATTGTAGATGATTTCATTTCACTAAAATTTGTGATTTTGTTTTGTTTATTTTAAAGGACAAATTACGGTTCACAGTTTTTATTAAAGTATTTCTTGTCTGCACACTTCATGTTTAGCATTAGCTTAAAAGCCACGATATTATGTTTAGCTATTTTAGGAATTTTATTTTTATTAAAGATGTCTAAAACTTAAAATATAGAAATAAAATAATCATAGCAAAGAAAGGAAGCACTGGGGTCAGGAGACTAACAAAATGGAGTAGAGTAGTGTTATCTGAAGTTTTTAATTTTCAAAATAGAGTAGAAAAATATCCATAGTGTAGAGTATCTGTCCCATGTACTTAGCCTGTATCTCCAACTGTAAATAGTGGGACAATTCATTATCAACTTCAAAACTGAATTTCTTTAAGCTCATGTACCTTAAAAAATATTTCTTTATAGCTGTCAGACACCTCTTAAAGCTGTTAAATATAAATCTTATTGCTACCACAATCAAAATTTATTGAAGGTATCTTTCTCTACAAAGAAAGTAATATTTACCATGAAACTTTAAATGAAATTCAAGAAATAGTAACATGCATCAAAATAGAAAAGATAGTATAGAAATTGAAGAATTCTGTATCTCCCTTTTAGTTGCTCCTCAGATTTCTCATTGATGTCGAGTTGAATGACTAGATCTCTGCTAATTAGTATTTTAAAATAAAACACACACTAACACAATCATTCCTTTCAATGTAAATATCATCCTAGAACATATTTCAATGTTGTCCAGAAGAAAAGAATGTTTTGCTTTAAGATATAGAAGAAATAGAATGCTTGTACCAATTTCAAAATGTAACAGAACTTGTATGTAAATACAAAAACTCACTCATTTCCATTAAAAATAAATGGCAAAGCCTTGTACATCACAGCTGCCAAATGGAATTTTTCACAGTTGTGCCTCTGTGCAACATTTCATCCATCTTCTTGATGGGCTTAGAAAGATTTATACCTGGAATTGAATGTGGAATGAGACAAGGTAAAAAAGAAAAGCATGGCTGCTAAAAATGCTAATAATAAATAGAAGCATCTACCAGCTATCATGTTGAATTGTGGGACAAGCATATGTATTGATTAAAATATATCAGCAAGATATATTGAGACTATAAAAAGAATGCATTTATGTGGTAAGCAGCATACAATTAAAATGTCTCACATAAATAAGTTACATTTTGTAAGAAATCAGTTTAAAATTTCCAGGAGCACAACTGTGAAAGATTGTTAGCTCTAATGAATTGTTTAGGAAGTGTTTTTTAATTAAATCAAGATCCAAATCCAATGTTAGATCACAAAGAGAATAGACTAGCACTGATAACCTATCTCTTCTGCATTTCAAGATCGAGCACTATTCACTCACTCTCATAGATTCTCAGTTTTGGAGATGATGTGGCAGGAGGGTCTTTCTAAAAGTATAATTTATGTAGTCTTAATTATAATTTCTACAAAAGGAAAAAGATCACAAACAACATTAGGCCTGAAGACCTATCATCTGGGTCTTGGGTCTTTTAAATGTCAAAGAATCAAGTCTGAAGAATATGGAAATAATGGGCAGAAGGTAAGCAGAGCCAAAATGTGTTCTCACATATGCAAGTGTGCTTCTTCATGTCCTTAAATAATTTTAAAACTTGGAAATCAACTTAATGAAATATGTTGGCCTTTCACAGTATATCTACAGGTCTTCATAGGTTAATTCTTTCACTATGGTTTAATTAAAAATGTTCTCTGTATATTTTTTTACTTGAGTGCTATGGAAACTACCTAGTACAATGAGTGCTAATTAGAGAGAGAGTGCAATCAGAGAGAAATTGTTAAGTATGTGGCACACAGAAACTTCATAATGCAGAAATGATTTTAATGAATGAGAAGAATTTTAAATGTCTAGGGTAAAGTTTGGCTCCCCTTCAGAAGGTGTTTTAAATGTAGCCAACCTCTTAACTTTAAATGGTAGAATTCCCAGCTGAGACATTTAATGATTACTCTACTTGCAAGGACACATTATGCATGAAATTTTAGATACACAAATATGCACAGCCTGAGGATGGCGTCAGGTCCCCATTTAAAAAGTTGAAAGGAAAATTTCAGGTCAGTGGATGTCCACAGAAGTCTTCTGTATATTGTTCATGTGCTCTGATCGCTCTTACTCAAGTGACAGCAGCGTATGCCAGAATTTCTCTACATTAATAAATGTTCTACTTTCTTATATCTGATATAGATTTCAAGATTTTTCCAGTAATATAGTAATACAGTTCAGTCAAAATGAGACAAATATCTTTTCATATGAGAGTCTAACAGTCATAATAAAACCTCAATGAATGTTAAATGTTCTGTGTTATATGATATTGGCATGTGCCAAAAATCTATTAATATTTGTAAGAAATACAGATATTCTTCATATTAACAATCAATTGTTTTCTATAGAGTTTTACAGCTTGTGCCAACTCTAGGAATATTCTACTTGGTTACTTTCTATTCCTGTCTCTAAACTATTGAGGACTAATATGCTAGTTTCAGGTTCAGAAAAAATTCAGTAAAATGAGACTACAGGCAAAAGATACATGGTTACTATGTCTTGGTAAAGGGATATATGTTGGGTTGTATGTGTTCATCAAGAGAGGGTAGGTAAGACAACTGAACTCAAAGAAAAAAGATCACCCAAGAGCAGATACAAAGGCATGATGTTCTGCTTTTGATTATGAGTGAGGTGATTCACAGAATTTCTTCTATTAGCCAAAATGCCAATTCAAGAGACAAGAACACATTCGATTTTAGAAATGTCATTAAGAAACAATGCATAGAGCCCTTGTGTTAAGCTGTATCAAGAAAGACATGCATTAGCTCTGCTTCTATTGTTTAGTCTCTGCCAGAATATAACAGGATGAGAATTTTGGCATTGTACCATGGGTCTGACATGAGAAACTGGTTATTGAACCAGTAGAAATCATAATATCATCCAGTGAGCAGCTACAAGGATACAAATGTTAGATAATATAGTGGTTAGAATAATGGCAAGGTTGATATGCATCAAAATAACAAAGGCCCAAGAATAAAGAAAGGAGAAATAAGAATAGGGACAAAGAGAATAACAAGCCTGAAAGGAAGCAATGCTCAGATGTATATATGACTATTCATACATGTATATATGAGTAGTCATACATGAATATATGAATTTCTTCCATCCTTTGAGAGATATGACCATTCTTGTACAATGTAGGCATTGCTTATTTTGTGAACACGTAGAAAAATATCATGAGAAAAACTTCAGTTTATTGCAATCCCTTAGATTGCATGTTTTAGAAAGAAAGTAGGAATAGTAAATAAAGACATTGCTCTTCATATACATTAAATGTAATATATAGTGGGTAGCGTACATGTTTTGTAATTTAGAGAAAAATTATATCAGAAATAAATTCAATTATATTCATTGACAGGTATTTTGAGAAATTTTATGTAAAATACAAAGCTGCCAATCAACAAATATAGAATTGTTATGTGTGGTATCCCCAAGAAGCTAAACACTGACCTTAGAATTTAGCCGTATGTGATCTCTCCACCAACTGACACTTCTCTATAAACTACGTTTCAGTCCCTTTGGCTTTCTCTTCTTAAAACCACTTAGCTTATGTTCACCTTAATTAATGTCTATGCTGTTACTGTTTCCTCAGCTGGAATGCCTTCTACATGCTTGAGTTTTCCCATTATCAATTATCACCTATCATTTCCTCCCGCCCGTGAACACTTTTCTCTCAGATGTTTCATTTTTCACCTTACTTCCTATATCACCTGTATCATAATGGGTAATATTTTCTTTTTTTGTCTGAATTTATGCATAAATACATTTATCCACTTACTCTCTCATCTTCTTTCCATGCACACTGGAAATATAGAAGTTAGACTCCTTATTTTTATTATTTACTGTATTTAATAAAGATTTGATGAATTAATGGGTGAATTAATAAAGCAATATACAAGAAATATCTTCATATAGAAATTAGCAGAGAACTGTAAGCATTATATTATTAGGTTCCATTTTAATGTAGCATGTATAGTTATAACAGAAAATCTTCAATTTGTAAAAGTAGAAATAAAAATATTATGCTCCTGTTTGGATATTGCTGACTTAGGAGGTTTTATATTTATTATATGTCTTTCTTGACAGACATCTTATTAGTTGGGTTTATAATCCTAATACTGCAATGTGTTACCTAGATGTCATAACAGTTTTCCTTGCCAATGGAATTCTCACATACTCATGTTAGTTTGCTTTATTCTACTGTATAGAGTATCCATGGATATTTACTGTGATGGTTTATTATTGGTAGACTTTTCCCATTTTAATACAATTCTAATGACATCTTGATATATGATAGACCACTTCCACTTGTAGAATTCTTACAACCTTTGAAGAAGTATACAATTAATGCTAACATGATCTTAATGTAATGCTTATACTCTTAATTTAGCTAGGTTACACCCTAGAATATTAAAGCAAATTATTCTTATGCCAATGACAAAGACCTATTCCTTAGAAGTACTTGTTCTGATTTATGGTGCTTTGAAATTGCAATTGGTATGTCAGACCTTGATCTCAGATCTTTGAATGTTAATGCAATGAGTTTGTTAGCCACATGATCATCAACCACTGTTTATGAGATACTGAATAGCTCATATTGATTCAACATTGCAACTTAACACCTGTTTAGTTCATAGAAGGTTCACTACAGAATCTCATGGCTACATTTTCATAAGTAAGAAAGTGGAACATAAAACTGATAAAAATAGTAATAGAGGCTATAATTTGTCAGTCATCTCTCATCTTCTCTAGATACAGGAATACTCTGGGAAGTAAATGCATATGACAGGAAGATGTGGGTGGAAAGTGGGCTGGCATCATCAGTGGAGAGTGTTGAAACTGTGATAGTAAATGTCACAAGTAACAGGGGTACAAGGCTGGAGGTATTAGGAAGTTAGGACTGGAGATGAGTGGTCAGAGATAGCTCAGACCTGGAGATCTTGCAGAAAATTATGAGACATAAACAGACTTTGTATATGTTGTCATTGGAGAAGCACAAAGGTGTTTAGCTCACTTACTGTGGGAGCTTGAGAAAGATGGAGAGGAACCCATGAACTGAAAGCATAATATTAGATCATTTGATACTCTCCAGAATATAGAACAAAATGCTAATAAATGTCATTCTGGCCTGTGGTTTGCTATATCTTATTGATAAGTACTATATTATTAAAGAGAGAAGTAAATTATGCACAGTACTTTTTAATTTAGAAGGTTCTATTGAGTATATTCCTTGCACAAGTTGTGTATTGCACAGACATTCCACACAAGTTCGCATTTTATGATGAGCACATTGTCTATTGTCCTCTCCTTCTTATTTTATTCCTTTAGTCCCTTTCAGTTCTCCCAGATAGTCTCACTGCTACATTCATGGCATATATACATACATGACTTCATATATCTACACATAACATCTATATTCCTGCACCTGACAAATCCCTGTTCTTCTTATGGCTGTGATAAGAATGCTAGGTGTGTGTGTGTGTGTGTGTGTGTGTGTGTGTGTGTGTGTGTGTGTTTCCTTGTCCATTCCTCTGTAGATTCGATACTTAGGTTGGTTCACTATCTTAGATGAATTAGTGAGAAGTTCTGCGATTCAAAACTGACGTATATGTATCTTTATGGTGTATTGAGTTGGAGTCATTTGTTAAATGTCCAGGCATAGTACAACTGGACCAAGTAGGAAACCTACAGATTTGGGACATTTTTGAAGACCTTCAGCACTGATTCCCTTACGGACTGTCAAGACTACATTCCCACTGTTAGTTTATAGGAGTTCCCTTTAGTCCACATCAGGACCAGCATCTGTTGCCCACCCGACCCACCTTTTTATTAGTGGCAGGTATTCTGACTCAGATGAGATGGAATTTCAAAACTCATTTTGTTTAGTAAATTTACTCTCTCATTAGTGGTGTTGTAGATGGAAAAAAATCATCTTCTCAACTCTGTCTCCTCCTCTTCTTCATCTTAAGTGTCTCTTTACTCTTTTCATGCCATTCCTGTACTGATCTATTGAGTTTATTTAGGATTAACTATGGGTGGAGCACTATTCACCAGACTGTGGGAATCTAACTTAGAAAATGCTTCAACCATACCACTTCTTCCTGCAATCACAATCACCAATAGATTCTTTGGGCAAGTTGAGGCCTCACGAGCCTCTTCTTAAGTCATGGGAGTAGGAAGGAGCAGAATCTTGGGGCATGGGTAGGTAATCATGCCCACTGTGAATTCAGGAGTACAATGAGGACTTTGTGCCTTGCCAAGAAGATTGCACTATGGGGCAGTCCACCTTTCCCTTAGCTAACAATTTTTAAGTTAATATGTCTGGGATGTTCCTTGAGCTTTGATGCAGACATCCATTTAATGATGAAGTCTTTTAAGTATTTCTTAGTTGCCACAGGAAGGGAAGCATTCAGACCCATTGTGCAGAAACAACAGATAGGAAACACCAAATAGTGAATAATCCACAGCCCACCCCACCGTTGGAAGGAAGAATAAAACTACAAGCGAAGGAGCTTTTTTCACTACGTTTTCCTGCCATTTTTAGTTGCACCTATAACAGCACTCCATACATAGGCAGCAGAGAAGCGCTCCCATTTCAACCAGAGCTTAAAATAGCACTTGGGGGTAGGGTTCTAGGAGTGCTGCCACTGTTAGCATCTCACACTCTATTTCACTACCCAGCCTGGCACGCACCTGCACACTAGTATAGCCTAAAAGGCACTAATGAGATTAATTACAAGACCACTTAGACTATCTAAGTGTTATGGCAAGTTTCTACTGAGTCTGTTAATGAGAATTTTCTAATAAAATGCTGGTAATTAGGAAGATTTTATCTCTCCACAGAACCTTCCTCTTTAAAAAAATCCTTGTCCAGTTAAACTGTTACTACTGATAATCATAGCTAATAAGCTGTCAGCATTCAGAGTAATTTTCTATCATCTAATTTTCCTTAGAAGGAAAAAATAAGAATCCAAATTCTCTATTTCTATATGAAAATGATGCAGGATGAAGTTTCATTTCTATTTTTCATTCTGTATGTCATATATATATATATATGTTTGTAAAATTTCTTTTTTAATTACTGGGTATGATAACATTACAGGGAAAATTTTCAAATTAAAATGATATAATTTTAAATGGTGTAGTTGCTACAAGAGAGAAATATTTAGTTTCAAATCTCTTGCACATCTAAATGTGCTTGGACTATATTCAGAAGTAAAAGTAGAAACGTTATGACTGTTGGCCTAAAAACACATTTCCATATATTATGCATAGCTTCCCAATTTGATATGTTTAAACATTTCTAAAGGCAACCACTCCTAATATCATATAATATATACTGTTTACTCATGTTAGGAAAACCTGAAATGAAAGGGGTTTTATGTGCTATGGTATCTTCAGTAGTTTCAAAGACATTTCTTCCTCCATTGAAAACAAATGAGATTAATAAATAATGGCTATTGTTCCTGTGTCGAGAAAGGTACAGAGAACTCTGAATACCCTCAAACAATAAACTAGATCTGTAGCAAGGAGGTGAAATCACAGAAATTCACATTTTATTTAAAAAGAATCATGGCCTCTGGTTTCTCCTGATTACTTTATAGATCTATAAAAACCAGTGTGTGAGTCAATGCTCTGAGAGGTATTGCTCATGTCAACATGGAGACCACTGCCAGTTGTCATACTGGGTTTTTAGAATATCACGTCTGACCCACCATTTATGTTGCACAGCAAGATTCAGAGTACATTTAACTTTTAGAAAACTGCTACATTGCCCCACAGATCTGCCTTGATTATGGGAAACCCTAGTTGACCATATTTCCAATCTTATAATCCCAACATTCCCAGAGATCTGGGCCTGCGTTACAGCTATGATGCCATGTACTATTGTGTAGGAGGGTGAACAAGCAGTAAAACATATGACCCATCCAACTGATTGTTCTGGTCACTCAGAGTGGAAAGGAGATCAGGGCATTAGCGAGCTGGGGGAGGCTGAGCTGGTAGCTTAGGTTTTCTGTGAGCAATACTTTTCTTGCTGCCTTCAGTAATTTCTAATATGTATTTTATGTCTGTTTTTCAAATATGCATTCTGAGGCTGATATTAATTAGAACATTTATGTATGTGTGACATATAACCTCTTGTGGGGTCTGAATTTTTGTAAACACTCAGAAAGTTTGACAGACATGCTACAGGTCTGATTTCTGATAAAAATTCAGGTTATTGCATTTGATAATGCAAATAAACATCATGGAGTTTAAATATTAAGATAGGTGGTTCCTAATGGGTAGTGTAAAATTTTAAGTATTTCTTTCTGAAATCTAGGGAGATGAGTCAGCAGTTAAGAAAGGTATACTGGTCTTTCTGAGGACAAGTTTGATTCTTGACACAGCCATGTGTACCACGAGCTCCAGAATGTCCAAGGCCTCTGAAGTCTCTGGACACATGAACTCCCAGGTCCCTATCCACATGCATAGACACACACATGTAATTAAAAATAACAAATTATTTTTAGAAATTAAATATTTGTTTCTCATCAAATATTTCAGTAAAAAGTCTTTAAACATCCTGGTCATAAAGACTTACTTATATCGTTAAATATACAAAAACTAACAAATAAATATTACTCTCTAAGACTGGAAATAATGAGTGAACCATTAAAATGTATTGGTTCATCCTTTGAGGTGAGGAAGAATAATTAGAGAGATGAAATATGAAAGTAGAAGAGGTGGTACCATGATGGGAAAGGGGATGGAAGCAAAGAGCTAGAGGCCAAAAGAAGATAAGAAAATTTCAGGAGGAAACTCATTACAATGCATGTTAATTAAGATGGAGAGTAACTAGAGAAGTGGCTCTGTGGTTAAGACCAATTAGTGCTCCTGTAGAGGACCTAAGCTCCCCACACTCATGCATGGCAGCTCATCACTAACTTTAAGTCCATTTAAGGGGATTTTATTACACTACTGTCCCCTTGAGCACCTGCATTCTAGGATAATACCCATATATATACATAACTCTGAACGTAAAAAAAAATCATAAGATGTCCTTTTGGATTATATTCAGTTTTTAGACAACTCCCCTCTTCAGTAAATGTGGAAATACCTGATAACACGACTATAGGCTCCAAATACCAAGATAGATTGAGCTTTTGACTCTAACACTAGCATGTTTCAAAGAGGGAGAAATTATGTTTGTGACTTTCACACTTCTGCACTATCCAGTGCTCTTCACTTTTCATTTTGTAGGAGAGAATGGGAAGGTGTGGGCAAATGGAAAGCATAGCCTCTAGAAGCTCCTTGTGGCTCACTAAGAAATCAATATTAAACAAAATGTTAATGATGATCACATGGAGGACACTGGTAGAAAACTCTCTTCAGCGTAACAATGAAGTAGGCCAGAACAGTTCAGGGATGTAGTTTCAATATTGCTTTTACAAAATTGACATTAGCTGTGGGCTTGGATCCCTGGAGGGCACTTAGATATAATTTCGTTAACTATCGCTTTCAAAATGTAATGTCATTCATAGTCTTTAAGGTTCCCAGGCAGGGACAGAAGCATTACTTCCAGAAATACCTTAGGCAATAAATGTGCCACCAAAAGATGCCTGTGCATTCAGAATCTACCCACTTTTGTTCTTTTACAATAGAAGACTATTATTTATGTTTAATAAAAGTATATCTTGATCTATTAGAAGAGCCATTCAGGAGAATGATGTCCTGGGACTTCTAATAGGTGGCAAACAAGTTCATTTCCAATAGAGGACATAATTCAGTCTAGGAGCTAGAAAGAGAGCTCAGCAATTTAGTGTACATGCTAATCTTCCAGAGGATCCAATTCATTTCCCAACACCCACATGGCAGCCCACGAACACCATGTGAATGTTGGGATATAAAACAGCAAGCATGGGAAGCACTGTATCAATTGAGCCATCACCAAGACCAGGAACTAGACTTCAAAAGTTCTGTTCCTTAAAAGATTGAAATATAGGAGGCCTATGGAGGAGATAAAGTAGTTAAAAATGCAAACCTTCTTGCAGAGGACCAGAGTTTGCTTCTCATCTCCCATATTAGGCTCATGCCAGCTAGGAACTCTGATGATATGACTCTTTTTTCTTGATAGTGTCACCTGCACTCACGTGTGCACATAGCTTCCCCCCACAACACACATACACACAACACTAAGAGCTTCTAAAAATAAATCTTTAAATAAACAGGAAAGATTAGGAAAGGAATAGCTGCTCTTCTAATCTCCATCCCCATCACTCTGACCACATAAGTGTTGGATGCACTCACAGAAGCAAATGTGAAATTAATTAATTTATTAATATAAACTTGTATTTTAATTTTGAATTGAGAATAGAAAGTAAGACATTCTATAGATTTCATCATATTGTATATGGAAACCCAAGATAATTATAAGTATTACCAGAAACCATAAATTCTTCATAAGCTAGATCATGTGAGAATTAGGAGTATTGGTGATCTAAAAATATCTGTTCCTTGGAATGACAGGACTGTATCCATCACAGATTGCCTAGGAGATCTTCTGTTGCTTTATTATTCCTAATTTAAGAATAATACCATATTTCAATGTGTTTGCAAATATTTTGTAGTAAAATCTGGAACCCAGGAAAGTTAAATAAGACAGAGGTTAAAAAATATATAACTTTACTTTAGTTCAAGATAAAACTTTGTCCCTCAGAGGAAGACTGCCTACCTCTTTATCATCAGAATATTTATACTAATTTACTGTTGGTGAGGAGCAGGCAAGTGGGGATGTTTTCTCAAATAAAATTTGCACAATTCAAAAATGGACTTGAAATATTAAATTAGAGATTATTTTAAATTATTATGACTCAATAACAGCAAATTTACTACAGCAAGGTGGAACTCTCACAGGCATTTGGATCCCCAATGCTAGCATTACTCAGTATATCCACAAAGATCATCTATACAATGCCACAGACTGTGAACCAATACGACACTTGGCACTCTAGAACCCATCATGACTGGATTTCTGGTCATCGATTCTGATGATGGTCATCGATATGACCTCTGAGGGCATATTATAACAACAGAACTTCGTTTTCAATTAGAATTATTACAAACTCTCTCACCTTCACAATGCTAATGCTTTTGTCTCATGAGTCTCATTATACCTGCCTGCCTCCTAACTGATCCCATTCATCCTTGTACAGTGGTTCTCAACCTGCAGATACTGCCCGCCAGATATTTACATGATAGTTCATAACTTTAGCAAAGTTACAGTTCTGAAGTAGTAATGAAACAATTTTATGAATGGGAGTCACCACAATTGTATTAAAGTGTCACAGCATTAGGACGGTTGTGAACAACTGTCCTAGTGTATAAGGTAGATTTCATAGCATATCTGTCTCCTGGGTGAAATATTCCTCCCCTGGAGTTCTAGTTTCCCCTTGTGGTTACTTTCTAAGCACACACATTGTGATGTATGTTTATTTACTTGCTATGATCTTCACCTGATTGAATTCTTAGAGGACCAGTTCCTTATTACATTGTTCACCATTAAAACCCTCATACTCAGTACACTAAATATTTGGATTAGGTTTAATGCATCAGCATATAAAAGATATTAACTTATTAGAATAACTTACAGACTTATAATTTGAGAGTAGCAGTCCTTGTTATTTGATGGAATTCTATTTAGGCAGGTACCCACACAAGTTTGGCTACAAAATAAATAGAGAAAAGGAGCTGTTTATACCTGCTTTTATCATGTTTTACTGGAAGCCATTATACATGCAGTATACAGTAGAGGCTTGGAATAAACTGATTTAAATGTTGATGCTTCTATTACCATTGTTTCCCACATGATCTGCAAAGGTCTTTAGTCACTTAGGATTCTTCAGGTACGTATTCGGTATTTTAAAACTAAGAGTGAAAGAATGGAATTCATGTGCAGAATGGCATTTCAGGTTAACACAGGCACATGCAAGGTTGAATCAGGCTGCTGTGAGACTTGGAAGGTAAGTCTCTCACGTACCTTCTTTCTTTTTCAACAAAACAGTTTAATATCTGTGTAGCAAGCACTGTGAGCACTACATAAGCATATAGTATGTAAACTTCTTGTTTTATATAAATGAGAAATAAATATGTTTTTCTTGGAGCTGGAAAGAAGGCTTGGTGCTTAAAAGTGTTTAACACCTTTCCATAGGACTCACATTCAATCACCAGTACCTAGAAGAGGCGAGTACCTCAAGCTCCGGATGTCTGGTGCACTCTTCTGGCCTGCAAATGTTTTACCCACAGACATGTGAGACACACTCACAGAGAAACATTCATACATATAAACTAGAAAACTCTTTAAATGTATATGTTAGAAAAGACCAAAGACCATCAAAATTATACTACTGATTAAGAAAAAAATGATATTTTCTCTTAGAGTGTAAGATGATGGATTAATACAGAAGGATGAATGTAATCATATGAATTACTATTGCATGTATTATGAAAAGCATGTATTAAACAGACATATATATATACAACCATATACAACTTGCATGTTCACATATATGTGTGTGCATGCATGTGTGTGTATATATCTATTGGTTATAGGTGTCATATGTGTCTATATATAATGTAGAAGTAAAAAGTATGCATATATATATATATATATATCAGTAAGTATGGACATTTGTTTTAGCCTTATAAGCTAAATAGATTTATTGCATCCTCACTGTAGTAATAAATATATTTTATTTCCAAGGGACTATTTGAACTTTTATGCTGATACAATCTTAGAGATGATGTTGTTGTTACCAAGATGTTAGCTTAATGATTTTGAAGTTTTGAGGTATCTATCAGCTTAATGAGGATGTCTACTACATTGAATTTCTTATGAGATCTTATATTTACCACGAATATAACACAAAACATAGTTTATTATTTTTTGAACAGAGTCTTGTTAAGGTTTATAACTGAAGAATTCCCTCCAATTATAAAACTAAGTTTATTAAAAGGGAATGTAAGTGTGCAGCTGTGTTGTGCCCTATGTGTACAGCCACATCCTCCCTGTGACATCCCATCATTGGGTTTTGTGTAGACATTCTCCTTCTAGAGTTTTCTGCAATAGACACTAAAGCTGCTGTAACTATTTTGTTTCTCAGTCATTGTGTCCCATGAAAACTCAAAGATTACATTCCTCAAAACATTTTACACATAAAAGAATGACTGTCACACTAACACAGCAAATATAATATCATTGTTAAAGCAAGCCTAAGAGCATAGGGGCTCATACACGTTATAACAAAAAGAGTAATTATTTTAAAATTAGTTTTCAATTACCAATGTAATTAGGAAATTGGTAATTAGTTTTCAAAACCAATGGATAATAATAATTTTATCTAAATTTGGTATTTACATAGACACAGATCAATTAGATACATGTGCGTCATTTGCTGTTTTCTGCCCCACTATTAGTTCCAGTGAAAAAAAGTGGGATATATTTCTCTCTTAGTGTTCTTCAATGTGTTAGAAAAGTCGTGTTCCAGTAGTCTTAGTACACACTGTAAGAAATCCATGCCGTTTTATGAGTTTTAACAAGGGCATGGATGATGAATGAGAACACTCACAGAACTACGCTGCTTACTGATGCAGTATTCTCCTCAGACATCATGTAATAAGGCTTTGTTCTACTCAAGTTGAGACTTCACAGTGGAGCTTTGTGTCTTCTTTTATTTACTTAGACCTTGTATAGAAAATAACAAAAGTAAGCATATCACGTAGTATTTAGTTTTTGTTCCTTTTGGAAAGTTTCTATGAATCTTGTCATTCTCCCACTGCCCTACAGGTGAGCCCTTTTCTACCTATTATCACCAACATATAAGCAGAAATCCACACCAAACTCTGGTTTCTATCATTAATGTATGAAGATGCGAATTTTAAATGCAAACAAATAACTTACAAGTTCTTTTGAATATAATTTAAGAGCTGTTGACTGACTAGATGTGTCTGGTAGAAGTCATGCCACACTGCTTACATTGAGTCTAATATTGCATGGGTTTATTGAAGTTCCATAAGATACAATAGTGTCAAGAACATTTATGACTCTGGTCTTTAGTTCAGTACACTTAGCAGGTTGAGAGCTTGTACCATAGTCTTTGAACAAGTGGTTTTAAAATAGAAGATTAGGACTTGATCATCAGAGAAGCAAGTTCCCTCCTTCAAATGTGTCATTTTCATGTTCTCAGCCATGCCATTGTGAGAGCGTCTTCCAGACCATCCAAGACACTTCACAAAATTATTTCCAGAAAACAAGGGAATTATTACGTTGAGTCTCTTTTTAAAACCTTCAATGCATGCTTTTTCATCAAAATTGTGCTTTGAGTTTCAGAATTTCCCAAGACAGAAAATGACTTCCTTTTAATTTTGAAAGAATCAATTATAAAAATATTATCTTCTTCTATGCAAACTAGATATTTGTTTTCCTTCAGGTTAATGTATTTTTTACTTCAAATAATGTGTGTCAGAATTCATCAACCTACTTAAAACACAGAAATAATAATGAGAAATAAAACTGTTGATGCTTGTTGCTTAGTTATCACATGTTGTTTTCTTGTGATTCTTTGCCCCACTTTTATCTTTTCCATGACCTATGGCTTAGAGGTTCTTAATGTCCCAATTACCAAAAAAAGTCATAAGGAAATAACAAGGTGTGAATTACATCTTCTGAGAGAACATAGCTACAAAGGTTGCTTGTAGGCATTAATATGATGTGAGATTCTATATACCTACTGGCATAAAATGAATTCTAAGGCATGAGTGTCTATATAAAGAATATGTACAACACTTATATGTCTGAATGGTAGAAATCACTTTATGGATGGAGAGTAAATCTGTGAGAAAATTAAATACTCTTTCATACCTTACAATAATCATATTACAATCATATTACAATAATATCTTGTCTTTATGTTATTGAGAGCAAGAACTTCACCAGAGTAGAAGTTAAGCATATATCAATTTTATCCATATATTTTGAACACAAAGATGACTGTACTTTCAAGTCACATGATGGAGCATAGTCAAGGCCCATGAATTTTTAGGCCTTAAAATATCTTTCAGCAGAATTTGATTTTAGAATGAGTTGCTTATAGCTGGTTCATATACTTCTGGACATTATATTATAAAGAATAAACCTAATAGCTGAAGCTGTTACAACAATCTCTTTTCAATGTACCTGTTAAACTCACTGATTTTTCTGCTCACTGTGTCACTTGAGCCCCCATTTGCTTCCTAAATTTGCAGCTGGTTCATGCAAAATAAGCCATTTTGCAGCCCATCTGTTGTAAGTAAGGAATCTGTGACAGAGCAGAGCTCTGACCTGTGTTACTTTATCACTTGGGTTGCAATTTCTAAATAGATTTCAAAAATAATGATGTTCAGTTTCTACTTTTAGATACCAGTGAGATAACACCTGTCTAGACAGATGGTCTTTGGACTGTGAAACTAAAGACAGCTGAGAAGCAGAAAAAAAAAAATCAAGTTGGCGACTAGTGTGAAACCATTAGAATCTCTTGTGGAAACCTTTTGGTGCTGAAAAACACTCCTTATTAAAGATGTTTGGGGAAACTTGAACATGCTCTCAAGAAGAGGTGGAGTCCAAAAAAAGTGGCCATAAAACCTGCATAATAAATAAATATATCATAAATTAAATATTATAGACACACAGCATTGTATGAAAACCCTGTGTGGCTTAAATAATACTTTACACAACTGTTAGGATGAGAGCAGAGAGCAGGAGCAGTTGGTGTAGGAAAACCTATAGCAAGAGACTGATTTTCTTCCATTGTCTCCTGTGGCCTAGGTCACCCCATCTGGAGACTCTTCCCACCTGTTGTGACGCTGTCTGTTCCTTTAGAAAACTTCTGGAGATATCTCAAGCTGCCCCATATTTCAGGTTACCTCAGCTAACGGTTAAGATGCTCCATAGCCATCACCTTTGTCTCACCATCTTACTGGCAGCTTTTAAAAATAGGACCCTCTCCCAGGTGGCAGGCATTGCTCTTCATTAATAACATTATGTCCGTGGTGGAAACTTTATCTCTACTACTCCACTATGCATCTATCAATAGGAATTGATTTATATGTTTTCTGATTTAACAAAGCAATTTGAACTCTCTTGCTATTATTAAAACCCCTGTGACAAATGTGCTTGACTTGACTTGGTAGATGCTGGTGAATCATATAGTTAGCAAAGGAACCCATTTTTTCTCTCTCAGGAACCAGCAGTGTAAATGGGTGTACAGTTTTTCATTTCTAATCCCAACCCAGACTTCAGATATAGTATATACTAAAATCAAATATGGTTATTACTCAGGAAACAAAAAATGCATAGTTGGTATGTACAATATACTCTATAAAAATATTAATGTAATTTCCTTGAGATTTTCATAATTTGTTATACCTATTTTGTATCTACTTTCATTTCCTAGTTGCACCCTCTGAATATGAAAACTTAAGCTTACACATTATTCAGTTGAAAAAGTGAGGTGATGAATAACTTAAATTATGAATGTGTTTCCTGTGGAAAAATAAATGATTCTCATCACTAATATTATATAAGTATTGTCCTTAAAAAAACAAACATATTTCTCTTAATCATTATTTCTAATAGTAAGCATATTGAGAATAAAATGTTCTTAAAATGAACAGAAATAACTGTTCAGTGTTTCAATTGATGGTTCATAATGTAATACATTAAAGAAATTATTTTAACAAATCAGTATATTAAGACATGCATTAGATCTGTTTAAATATGTAGAAATTACAATTGTACAGTACACTATTGTTAGTTTTGTTTGAAAGATATGAAAGAGGCTGTGAGATTTCCCTATCATCTTGGTCACAACTAAGACCTGACAATAACATGCTAAAAAATTAAACTACCAAAGTTACCATCATGTATAATATGTGGTTCTATATTACTATTGTTTTACATCTTTTCCATTACAGGTTGGATGTATGTCCTCTCATAGATCTTTAGCTTTGTCCACGTTCTATATGATAAGCAATGACCTTGACAAACCTTTATACCTCTGAGTACTAGGAAAACTCAAAATGTATTGCAAAAAGTTTGATTTTTAATACAGAATGCGGTACATCCAGATAAAGGGAATAAAGAGTTCTCCCATTGTGCACAGGACATGAAACTTGGATGAAAAGGATTACAAAGAATTCTCTTTACATGTTTCTCTGAATATTTGGTATTTGTCATCAAATTGAGATCAATAAAGGTAGTGTGAAATATAAATTTCTACATGCATGTATGTATACATTAATATAAACTACATTCTACTTGCCAATATGCATAAGTGGCAGTATCTCCTGACATGTGCCACGCTATGTACATATGCACAAAATATTCAATAATGGCTTGATAATTCCAAGATAATAAGAAATTCGTCTTAATTAAGTTTGCAAATTGAGACATACAATACATTTTGAAATAGTTTTGAAATCTTCACTTATAAAAAATATCAAGAAAGCTATGGTTTGTCATATAATAAATTTAAGCCTAAATATATACTCTTCAACCAATGAGACAGTGAGAAACCAACCAATCACCTGCATTTTGCACTTGAATGCAAATTGAATTCCATGGTGATGTGTTAAGTGAGGTGCATGCGTGTATGTATGTGTGCAGGTGCATGCGTGTGTGTGTGTGTGTGTGTGTGCCTGTGTGTGTATATGTGTATGTATGTGTGTGCACATGTACAACAACAACTGCTACTACAAAACAATTATAGTCAGAGTATGATTTAGAATGGCAGAAATTAGCTCTAATTTCAATCCTGAAGTCTTGGAGAAGTCACTGACGTCTCAAGACATTTCAGTACTTGCTTTCCTCAAGGGATTTCTGTTGGGAAGATGTGAAATGATGTCTGTGAGAAACATGCAACCTGCACAGCAGCAGACAACCATTATTTGTTTTATTTTATTATTCATCGAAAATCTTTACACATATATACCCTGTATCTTGGTCGTATTTCCTGTCACCATCTCTCTCTAACTCCTGCCTGTTCCCAAATACCTTACTCTTAGGATGATGAGGATTTTACAAAATGATGGCCTCTGTATATGACATGGCTTCTGCACAAAAGAACTCACAGCACCTGTGGCTACCTGCCAAAACATGAGCAAGATGAAGCTATTTAAAAACTCCAGAACAGTGGAGGTTGAGGATCTTAATACCCGTGCACAGCTGAGAGGCATCATGATATTCCTCACAAGTAGTTAACAAGAAATGCTCATCTGAACACCCTTTCCATGCTAGACACTCTTTAAATATCTGACCTGTGAAACCCACAGGTTTCCTTTTACTGGAATCAGAAACATCAGCTGCCTCCCAAGTCATACCACTGCTATTGTCTCCAATACATCTGGCAGGACCAAAGGAAACTGCACAGAAATGAACCAATTTTGTTCTACATTAGAGTTTTGTCCTAATTGTAATAGCATTTTTATCTGCAACCAATTATTTTTCAAAACCACTTAACTTTAATGTATTTGAGATAATTTTGTCAAATTATTTCTACAGTTGGATACACTTATTTAACCTGTAGATATTTTTCAATGAAACAAAAGCATTTTTTAGTGGAGTTACTGTAAGATGTAATTCAACTGAAACATCCTTGTTTAGTCATTAATGTAAATTATGGACAGTTCAAATGTTTATTTTATTTAAATGAAATTTGAATGAATAGGATTGTATAATATTCAAAAATAATTCACATCAACTGAATAGATGAAATAGATACAACGAAAGTATTATGAATGGCTAATATTTTTGAAAAGCCTAGTACTGTAATAAAATTATTTTCTCTGCCTATGTTTCAAAAATGTTTGTGGTTCATAACTGTTATAATATAAAGACATGTAAGCTTTCCAGCCAATGCTTCCTTGACTCAAAGCTGCTCTGAGGCATATTGCTTCACCTCCTTATTACGAAGTCCATGTAGTATGTATCTCAGCTTCAACCAGTACTCATAGGCACATCCTCATTTGGTTCTCTATGCTCCACTAAACCAGTCTGATGAAATTGTACTTCTATGTTTCATGTTCCACCTATATCTTAATCACAAAGTTCTTACTATGTCCTGGTTGATGTTAGAGTCATAGTTGATGATGCAGAGCAAATACAAACGTTAACAGTTCGAGGTCATTTGGAAACCCATCTAAGAATGAGAAGCAATGATTTGGAAGCTCCTTGTTTTCATTTTGCTTTTTGACCATTTTGTATTCTTGACTCACCTACAGGGAGTCAAACATATAAGACTGAGATATATTGCTTGGTGAGATGAGCAAGAGCCAAGGACCCCAAATAACCAATCTGTGTAAAGAAACAAATATTTGATATTATACATGATTTACATAGGCTTTGATTTATTTTACATTTATTTTATTTGAAGTTCCTTTTATAAAATATTTCAGTATTTTTTTAAAATTCAATATATTTAAAAACTTTCAATCATGTGCATTTATGTCTGTACGGGAGTCTGTACACATGAATGTAGAGTAGATGCTTGCAAACTCAAGAACAAGGGGTCAGATGACCAAAAGCTACATCTGTGGGGTACTGCATGCTTCCTGAAGTGAATGCTGATAACAAATTGGCTCTTCTGAGAGAGTGATATGCTCCTTCATTGGCTAATTATCTCTCCAGCTCCTAGGCTTGATTTTTCTTAAGAGCAGTCTCTCAAATTATCAGAATACACTTAGATTAACAACATCAACATCTAAAGGAATTATAGAAAATACATGGAAGAAATATGCCTAAAATCTTTACTTTTACTATCACTAATCTCCTTTGTCATACTTAAGTTGCTTTGGAACTCCATGTCGAATGAACTTACTACATTAGAAGCATGAGACCCTCAGTGAGTCATGGAGGAATGCTGGATACAATCCTGACATCACAGGGGACTCCTGGCATTCTGACTTGCTGCCAAGGCATGTGCGCTTGGCACAGATCTGCCTCTTCCTTTACCATTAGAGCCACACTCTTGTTCTTACACAAGGATTTCATTTCATATGAGATGGCTGTCTTGTCATGTCTGATACATGTGTAAACTGTCTAACCTTTTACAAATATTAGTTATTTCTGTGGTTCTCTATACCACATGTTTTGAATATGAAGATACAATCCATCGTTTGAATAATAAGTTTATTAAAAACTGCCCTTCTCATATCAAGAAATTATGTTGAAATTTTTCTTCACTTATTTATTCATTTAGGCCTTCATTTATTTCTAGTATATTTCATAATTTCAAATTACTCATAATTATACTCCAGACTCCCTCAGACCAGATCAATGGTTCAGATCCACATTAATTTAAATTATACATGGGTAGTCCTGGCAATAATGATGACATATTAATGAGATCAATCAATAATGCATTATATTGACAAAATATGGTTATTGTGCTTCTCTTATGCTAATTACAAATATAATGCATAGAATTACTGATCCTCATAAGATGCTTAACAGACAGTCAAAGAAAACACAAGGTTTTTTTCCTGATAGAGTAATGGCATTTGACATTATAACTTAAATGACAAATACCTATACTAACAGTATCTAATTGGGTATAAAGTATTAATTTCAGAAATTTGCCACCTAAATTTTATTAACGACTTCATATTTTGTACCAATAAGTTATTTCTAAGGGATTCACTGTATGTTAAGCTCCCATAAGAAGCAATGAAACATGACCCTCTAGCACAAAACCAAGAGGCAGTGTACCATCCAAGAGGCAGTGTACCATCCAAGAGGCAGTGTACCAATCAAGATGCAGGCAAGACTTCCAATGCTCACAGCCACATCTTCACTGCTATAACTATGCTTGACACAGCATGTTTTCCCTTAGCTTGCCTTTATTGGCAATGTGAAATGGAAAGAGAACGGTTTGTTATTCTGGAGAAATGTGTGATACTGTAAAATCTTTCTTCATTATAAAGTGTCCCTTACTTTATCACTGTCAATTGTTTTTACAACAGCCCTTATCATTGTTGCTGCTAAATTCATCAACTCATCAGACTATGTAATCATATTTTTACTTCAAATATAGCTGGCATTTGTTCTATCCAATACAGGCTACATTTGATGTCAAATACTACCATTTACTACCTCTTCATTAGATATCTACCACACATGAACAATGAAAGATAAAAAAAATAATAATAATAAGTAACAACAATACATTTCTATGTGGTTTACCATATATATAAGGCAATGAGCACCTCATGTAGTTCATAATTCTAGGTCTGACTTGCTGAACTCTCAGCCCTGGTCTTACAAACAAGGCAGCATTAGGAGGTATTCTTCTTGTTTGAAGTTCTTTATTTTAGTGTGATATATTAAAGTTTAAAACTAATCGTGTTGGAGAATTACATCTGATTTTGACTTGAGTTTATTTAGTTTAAATTAGAAAAAAAAAATCTATCAACAAACTAGGAATGCACAAATAAAAGGCCCAGAGTCCCTGAGTATTTATTTTTTAAATCAAAAACTGGATCTAGAACATCACCTAGACAGAAAACCAATGTTAATAGTTTAACATCAGATCATACAAATAATGAAAGCAGAAAAAAAAAAACCAGAAAAGTTACTTTTACAACAAAACTCAAAATTATTTTTTGAAAATGTAATTGCAAAACTACTGCTCAATACTGCAAAGTCTTGGAATATAAAAGTACAAAGTAAAAGTAACCCATGATCACACCAACAAAAGACAGCTACCATCATTATATTTAAATATTTTTTCATAAAATACACAATAAAATATTACAATGTATTGCAACTCACTAGAAAGGTTGTAGTCTAGCATGTCTAGACAGCTTTCCTGAGCTGGGCTCAAAATGGAGGACTCCCTTTTCTTATCAGGGCTTCCTCTTCTCTGCCTGATCTGGAAAGCCCAACCAACAATCTACCCCAGGAACGTCACCAAAGGCCTGAGGAAATTACAGGTCCAAATTACATGCAAATTTGGTGTAAATTATGTAATTTATGGACAGTTCAAATGTTTATGTTACTTAGATTTATTTACCTTAGTCTCAGTCAATGAAACTTCACCCTAAGAAAAACCCCTTCCCACTCTCCAA
>JADRCH010000030.1:6741990-6786422 GCA_019843965.1 Rhynchomys soricoides
TGGCATGGCATGTAGCAAAACCTGGATATCCAGAGAGATGAAGCAAAAAGCTGGAACCACAGCCATCATGTTTTATAGTGTGTTTTTATTACATGATTATTAAATGATTTATCACATATAACATTTAATATGGACAAATGTAAATAATTTCACACTTTAATCATTTTAGTAATGTGTATTGAAATGAAAGCATGTTATTTAAGTTCATCAAATTAATAGACAGCAAAACTGATGGCAATTTACCAAATTGTCAACCTGATGTAATGAGCTTACCCTCAGGTATTGGGTTTTTATGCTACTTGTTTTTATAACTGTCTTTAAGGGAGACTGGTCAAAATTAATTTGGAACTTAAGTTGGAATGAGAAAGTAATAGGAAATGTCTCTTCATAAGTGTTAGAAACTATGCTCATGTTCTGTATAAAAGGATAGGTTTAGTGCAGAATTCTATCAGATCTTCAAAGAAGAGCTAATACCAATACTCTTCAAACTATTCCACAAAATGGAAACAGAAGGAACACTACCCAAATTGTTCTATGAAACCACAATTATGCTTATACCTAAACCACACAAAGACCAAACAAAGAAAGAGAACTTTAGACCAATTTCCATTATGAACATTGATGCAAAAATACTCAATATAATTCTTGCCAACCAAATCCAAGAACACATCAAAATGGTCATTCACCACGATCAAGTAGGTTTCATCCACGGATGCAGGGATGGTTCAATATACAGAAATCCATCAATGTAATCCACTATATAAACAAACTCAAAGAAAAAACCCACATGGTCATTTCATTAGATGTTGAAAAGACATTTGACAAAATTCAGTATCCCTTCATGATAAAAGTCTTGGAAAGATCAGGAATTCAAGCCCATACCTAAACATAGTAAAAGCAATATACAGCAAACCAGTAGCCAACATCAAACTAAATGAAGAGAAACTTGAAGCAATCCCACTAAAATCAGGGACTAGACAAGGCTGCTCTCTCTCTCCCTATCTATTCAATATAGCACTTGAAGTTCTAGCTAGAGCAATTAGACAACAAAAAGGAGGTCAAAGGGATGTAATTTTCACACATAGATAGTTATGAAATGTGAGCTATAAGCAATGTATTCTCAGGTCTATGTCGTTTCCTATTACTTAACAGGTGGCTAGGATTTTATAAATAGTCAAAGGATTGCCTTTATATTCTTTTCTTTCTTGAGTGTGTGTGTTTCTATTTGTGTATGTATGTGTGTGCTTGTATGTGATTCTTCTGTTTCCTTCTCTTTGTGTGTATTTTTGTATGTTTTTGTGTGCATGTTTGTGTGTGTATGTGTGTGTTTGCATGTGTTTTTTATATCTAAAGCATTGGCACAGATAGTATATGTTGATATTATCCTTGAAATATTTGAATTCTCAATGGTTGTGATTCTTTTACTGAGAAATTCTTTGTAGAGGATTATTATTTTATTTTTTGTTCATTTGCTCAAGTTTCTCTTGATAAAATTAGAGGACTATTATTACCATGCCACTTACTGTATTCTAGAAACCTTTAATCTATATATGATTTTATTCAAGCTGTATGAATGTTCTTAGCATTCAGAAGACGCCACTTGAGTTGTAAAGAAAGGCACGGAAACTCAGTGTAAGTACTCAGTGATCAACTTCATCAAGCTATGTGACCCGGTGATTTTTCTCTGACCTCCCTGGTTTGCTGTCAATCACACAGGGCTGGTACACCTCCCTCAGGCTCTGTTATTAGCCTCTTCCTTCCAAAAGAGTAGAGTGGCTGTGGTTGTCCTGCTGAGGTCCACATGGATGGTGGGTTCCCTTTTATCCTGAGCAGTGTCTCCAGCATGTTTTACCTCTTCTATGATTTCTACTCTTCCTAGACAATATCACTTTTAAAATTGGTTTCTGTGTACAAACTAAGGATTAAAATATATAAATATTCTTTTTCTGTAAAAAGCAAATTCATGTACCAAACTAATATAGTGCTCATATTTGTAGTGGGGTTTTATATGGTTTTACTGTTTATCTGAAATTTATTTAAGAAATACACTTCAGTGCATTGAAATACCCAGTGTGTTGCTAATGAGTACATGGTAATGGATGTTGCTAACTCATGAGACTTCACCTCTGTCAGAGTTGGTGATCTCTAATACAGAATGTGATTGAGCAAAGGCCATTGCCATCCGAATCTGAACTCAGGCACACACTTATGTGAGCTGTGAAAGCCTTTGAAAAACATGGGAACACTTTTCTTCCTACTCATCTGAATAAGCAGGCACAGTGCTCTTCCTCCAGGATGAAGGTCTGAATACTGGTGAATTAATCTATGCCTGAAAAAGGCCTACCTGGAAAACACATTCTCGTGTTAGAGTAAGTACTTGTATAATAATAATGTTTTTACAGTTATTTGTGCAAACTGTGAGACTCCCCATGATGGTACACAGTTCTTAATACAATAGTTGAATAGTAGAGGCAGGAAGTAAGTTAGTCATTAAAACTAAAAGTTTTACACAAAAGGCTCCTATGCTAAGCACAACTTTTTCTGGTGAAATTATTAATATTACATAAGATGTGGAAGAATTTTGAGCAAGTAAAACTGGTGTTAAAATGGCTACTGTCTTGTAAAGGCGTATATGTTAAGTTTCATGCAATAAACCAGGCCATTATTACTAATACCATTGATAACAAGGTTGATTATAATATTAACTAAATAATTTTAATAATTATTTTTCCAAATTTTCATCACAGTATCTTATATTAATTATTTAACTGATGATCATCCACTAGGAAGCATGTGACTATCATTCAATTACTTTTTGCATTAAGAAGAGGACCTCAAGTGAAAGATGGAAAGAACACATGACAGAAAGGCTGAGGATGAGATCCTTGGAATGAGGAGGAACCAGCAGGAATGAACCCAGCAACTGGGTAGGAGTCAGGGAAGAACCAACAGCAGGAAAGTGTGTTACAGATGCTACAATTAGGCTTCTGACATTTTTATGGTGAATTTTAAAATAACAAATCATAGAACAAAAATTATTAAGGCCAGATGTTGTATCTACCTGATATTTAGCACTGGGGAATTGAAAACAGAAGAACCTAGAGTTGAAAGTCATCTGTAGATTCACAATGAGTTTAAATTAAGCCTGGGCTACATGAGAGCCTATGTCTTACTTGGCTCACTGTTTGATAAACCTAGCAGGCTACCGAGGGTTCATGAAATTGTTGATCTTTGAGAAGAACATACGGTCACTACTTTACTAAATCAATATAATCCCTAACTAGATTTTAAACATTTTTTCATATACCTATAAGTAAAGTATTCCAGTCTCATCAAGAAAACTTTATTTTGTGTCAAAGACCATTACAGGAGACCACAACCAATCAAAATTGTGGAGTCCCATCCCAATGGATAGACCTACTAAACAACCCCTCCACCTAAGATTTACAGAATCTTGCAAAAGAGAAATTGTAAAAGCCATAGAATCTAGAAGTTTTTGTGAGACCATGTATACTAATAATGTTAGAATTTACACTGGTAATATCTCACTACCATAACTGTTCAAACATGAGCTGAACAAGGACAACAACAATAGATAAGCCAAAGACAATAGGGGAATTTAGACACAATGTACAGAGAAGGAACAGAGCTAGATCTTGACAGAACTTGTCAAATGTGAAAAGTCCAGAACAAATAGAAGAGACAAAGGCCCACGCGATAACTCAGAGAAAATGTGGACAGGACTAGGCAGAGCTGGCATATGTTGACCCCAGGGAGGTGTGAGGACCCTGCAGCACTGCACTGGATTCCTCAGAGAGTCTGAGTGGATATGCCTAAAGAATGCTATGATGTTTAGAGCTGATGTCTTCTAATTCAAAGTTCATAATATTTTGATAACACAGAAATTCCTGATCCTGTGATCTGGGCATAAAAATCTCATTCTTACTTTCTTTGTGGCCCTGAGCTTCCGTTCTCCACATACAAGATGTAGACAAATTAAAGACCCAGTATAACTCTCAGGTAATGTTTGTCTGGAGATTATGTTTGTTCATACATGGAAGGTAAAAGAAACTACCCATCATGCTGTTAACATATTCCAGTACCCACGGTTACTATTCACACTGCTCCCATCACTTAGTCAGACCAGCTTCATACCTCAATTTTATATTATGATTTATTTTTACTGTCTACACAAATAATTCTGAATTCTCTGTAATTAAAAATCATATGTTTCTGGGGTACTGAACTATTACCCTTTCTGTAAAACATTTAATGTAGTAGCAGATGAAATTTCAAAGTAATTCATACTTTCACTGGATAATGCTTAAATAATTATTTTAAATATACATCAAACATGTATACTCTTACCTGTTAATTTACTAGATTTTTCAGGACTATGGGTAAATAGTCTCATATGTGTGTGTCTCCCCTCAACTATTTTACCATATGATGCATGGAGTTACATAGCATGATATCTTTATCTAAGTGAAGTTGACTGAAGAATTATGAAACAATACAGAAATCTGTACTTGACACAAATTAGTATCAGAAATATCAAACTATTTTAAAGTAGCTGAGACAAGAAATCAAAGAGAAGAGACAGGGACAAGATTGTGCATGTTGTTTCTTGACATTGAGGGGTTATTTGTAAATTCCTAACCCAAATTTCTCAATCAAACAGTAGGAAATTATTTGTACTTATTCCAAATAGAACAGTAAAAGAGAGCCCAAATGTGTAAATAAATATGAACAAACTTACAGATAACATAAACACTTTTGAAATATAAATAAAACTTCAAATTTAAATGGTAAAAACATAATTATTACAAGTTTAAATACAACATTTAAGTATTACATTTATATAGAACATGTGATACACACAAATCGTTATAGGGAACATATTCAAATGTTTAAAAATACATATTTACATAAACTTATACGATTTTCTCACTATCCAAATATTGTCAGGAAATAACCAAATCCTGTTAGTTCCACTTGACACATTTCCCTGGTTGAATAAACTAAAATCTTTATGTTTCACAGAAAGCTTTAAGACTGAGAGAAAGAAAGTAAATCAACTCAGTCATGAGGCTTCCCAAACTACAAAGGAAAATGAAAGCAAGAGACTTGCACCTACAAGTGTGAGTCCCATTTGTGATTTAATAACAGCCATACACGGAGCACGACTGCCTCTCTCATCACCGAGCATCCTCGGCAGCTAATCTTTTCCTGTGGTGTGAAACGGTTCGGACTCCGTCATCATAGAATGGTCTTATTTGACAACTTTGCCATACTCCGGAGTATTGTTTTATCATCTCACAAGTCAAATCCTTTTTAACATTTATTTATTTTTACTTTTATTGATTGATTGATTTTATTGATTTACATTACATCATGATCCCTGTCCCTCCCATGGGCCTCCCCTCTCACACTCCCGACTCCCATCCCCTTTTCCTTCTTCCCGGACAAGTTTGAAGAAGGCTATGAAAGTTAAAAAGTAAACATCCGGCTCTGTGGTGGTGCATATGCCTTTAATCCCAGCTCCTGGGAGGCACGGATTCCTACTAAATATCCAACATTATAGCTGTTTTTCACTGATTTTAGTATCTATATTTTATTTAAAAATTTAAGCAAATTTCTAACATATATGCAACATTCATCATGTGTTTCTATAAAATATTCACTTTCTCTTAAACAGTACATTTTAGATGATGTCTTGTTTGTCCTCTGGAAAAATACTTAACATGTCTTTCATAGTAAAAAGACATCAGTGATCCTAAAGTCCCAGTTGACACAGGTATTGCATTAATTTTTGCTTACATTGTTACAGTAAGTGCGTTATATCAGTTTTTAAAATAATTGTGAGAAATGTTTGTACCATGTGTGAATTTCAAACACTTAAAAGGTTCAGTCTTGTGATTCAAGAAAGATTTTTCTCTTTTTCTTTTTTTAAGGGGGTGGTTCTTAAGGCCGAATATATATATATTGAAAATGAAAGTAAGGCACTAAAGTGTGATTTGTAAGAACATAGCTATAGGCAGAGAACATGGGTATCTTGTCTTACAGCGATCTGTGTGAATTCACTGCATTTGGAAGCATCAATAAGGAGCTATGATGTAATTTTGATACCACCTTTCTGTTTCAATGATTGACACTTCTGAAGAATATACAGTGATGAGTGTTTTACCTCTTAGTTACACATTAATTATAGTTAGAAAAGGAAATTAGATCAAGTTCCCTGGGAAAACAGAGAAAGCATCATTAACGTTCCGGTGAGATGGCGATTTAAAATTTAGAAATGTTTTCTGTGCATCTGCCAATGCTTTATGCTTATTGAAGTGAGGACATTTCTGTGTTAAATTAACGAGGTTGCAGCCTCCCAGTTAATTCTGGAGTTCCACTCAATAAAAGCACTGAACATACTGAAGAGATTGCTAGAAGGGGATTTATTGCCTTGAGAAGCCAGCCTTTCCCTTTTGTTGAGAAATGACAAAGAACATATGTTAGAGTAATTGAAAAAGCAGAGTGCACAGGAATGTTCTTTTTGCAAATATTTTAGAATTATTGCATGGATCACTGTTTATATACCAAGCAATCACATAGACATTTGAAAAATTAAATATTCTATTTCACTATATACCTCAAAATTTCAAAACATATTCATGTATATACTTATATGTTTGCTCTTTTGAAAGAGACAGTTACCTTGTCAATAGGTGGTAAAAGTTTGGAATTTGTCCTAAACAGAACTATGAGGATGTCTCAAAAGACAATTGCATGTCTCAGTACACATAGTGTTGCACATCTTCTTGCTGTCCATTGCCTCTGGTGTACCCCATTCTTAGATTGTTCTCAAGTATGAATCAAATACATTCTGCTGATTTTAATGCATGCGTAGTAAGAACTGGTCTCCTATTCACCATGTTTCCTTTCCTATTTTTTTTTATTTCCCTCTTTTTTGTATAATACAAGGAAAAATTAACAATACTGACCAGCTATGTCAATTGTATTCCTATTTTTGATATTTGTTGTCATCTATCTCTCACTACTTAAAGGGATCTCTTTTTTTTTTTTTTTTGGTTTTGTTGTTTTGTTTTGCTTTGTTTTGTTTGACTCAGGAGTTTCATCTAGGTGGCCTGGAGCTCACTGTATAAAACAGGGTTGGGGGGTGTCTCAAATCAAAAAGACTTGTCTGGTTTTTCCTCCTGAGTGCTGTGATTAAAGGTATTCAACATCATGCCAGGCTGTTAAAAGTTCTGATGAGAACCAGCTGTAACATGTACCCTCACGTCAAAGACAACACATTAAAAGCAAACAAACAAAATGTTTCCTCTTCATCTCTCTAGATCACATCTGAGGTTTTAATCCTTAACCATAATCTGACCTCTCCTCATGTTTGAAAATCAACATCCTGAAGACACGGACCTTATATGAAGGGTCAACAGTGAAACAATCCTGGATTTGGTGTCATAGCCACACCGCTGGTCCCAATTTACCCCCTGTACCATCTGTGCTTCTGGAAACAACAGAGTAGAGATAATCCAAAGTGGTACATGCACAAATCTGCCATTGCCATGTTAATGCCCCCTTTACTTTGCATAACCTCCTCTACATAACTTACTGAAAGGCAGTAACTTGAACACTGCTTCTCTCAAACTTATGATGAATGCAATTGTCTTCAATTTCACTCTTCTATGAATTTTCACAGCACTTCTTTTCAGTAATGTGTAGGTTGTTTGCAATGTGAAACAAAATACTTTGGCATATTGTGCTTTCATATGAATTTATGACTGTAAGCAACTATGTGCCTCAGGCTTAAGACTATGAACACAGACCACAAAACAGAGTCTGCCCTTCCCACCTACAACTCCTTAAAGGCTAGAAAAAAACATGGCCACAGAATGAAGTGATGTTATTATTATTACCCCAGCCTTGAATGTGAATAAAGCTAAGTGGCATGGTGGCAGAAAAGCAGAGGCCACAGGTGTTGCATGAGGACAGTAAGAGACTGAACCCTGTCTCATAGGATGAGTTGGAGTCACAAGGTTGACAAGGGAGATTAAAGGCTTTATCATCCGAGAGGGCTGCACCAAGGCAAAGAAGTGTGAAACAGAATACCATCTTCAAGGACCTTAAGTTAATTTGTTTGGGCTCAAGGCTAAACTGCCAGGGAGAAGGAGCTCATAAATCAAGTGGGGAACATAGGAAATGAATACATCACTAGATATTCATGCTCTGCTTTTTTCTGCAATTAAAATGCAAGGTCTCTTAGTTATTACATACAGGCCTGTTTACAAGATTATATTAATTTTTGAGCTTTGTGAATTTGTAGCCCATATCCTTGAACTATTCTTAAAAATTGCAACTAGTCTTAAAGCACATCTTGATATAGAAAAAGGCTGTTTCACTATGTTCAACTGTGCAACCTAATACTGTACAGTGTATTTTATATTTCCTCTAGCTTTCATAGATCCTTTGAGTCAATTATTTGCACAGAAAGAATTGGTAAAGTTTAAAGGGGGCTTTACATAATATTTTACATATCATTAGATATTTTAATTTTTGGCTGTCAAAGTGAATCTGAGGACTGTGTTTTTCAGAATTTCCTTTAAAATTCTGTTTCAATTTCACAAGGTATGACAATATTTCTCAAACCAAAGTTCTCCAAAAGAAATTGAGGAATCTTTATCTATTTTTTTCATGCTTTATTTACATTTCAAATGTTTCCCCATTTCCAGATCTTCCCTTTGGAACCTCCCCATTCCCTCCCCCCTCCCCCTGCCACTATGGTGGTATTCCCCCAACCATCCACCCACCCACTCTCGGCTTCCCTCCTTGTCATTCTCCTATACTGGGGGATCTAACACCCTCAGGCCCAAGGGCCTCTGCTCCCCCTGATGGCTAACAAGACCCTCCGCTACCACATATGTGGCCATCACCATGGGTCTCCATGTGTATTCTTTGGTTGGTGATCCAGTCTCAGGAAGCAAAGAGGGGTCAGGCCAGTTACTACTGTTGCTCCCTCCCTGGGGCTGCAAACTCCCACAGCTCCTTCAGTCCCTTCTCCAACTCCTCCCTCTGGAACCTCATGCTCAGTCTAATGGTTGTTGTGAAGTAACTCTTGGGTATTTTGATCTGAATAACCCTATCAAAAAATGGGGAACATAGTTAAACAGAGAATTCTCAACTGAGGAAACTCAAATGGCTGAGAAGCACCTAAAGAAGTGTTCAACATCCGAAGTCATCAGGGAAATGCAAATCAAAACAACCCTGAGATTTATCTAAATTATAATACACAGATTATTGCCAATGTATACAACATTGTCTTTTTGGAAGTAATATGCCTTGTCTGAAATCAGTCTTAAATGTGCAAGTTCAATTGTCCTTCCACAGTCCTTTTGACCTCTCCTGACCATAAATACATAGCTGTAGTACCAGCAAGTATGTATACAGAGTGAAAGCATGCAAGCCCATTTTAATATGCATGATCTAAAGTAATGAATGCTTTAAATCATTATCATAAACTGACAAGGAAAGTAAATTTTACTAGAGTGCTAGCAATGAAGGAAACCTCAGATCATACCCTTCCTCATGTAAGCTTTGCTGAAAACAAGAGAAAGTAAGGCACTTTCACTGATGTACTCAAGATAGATGTATATAGAACCATATGAAAGGAAGGAATGGTCATCCGAATTTCTGTCACCAAGGAAAACCAGAAATAACTTTTAAATGTGTATAGCAAGGACTACTCTACTAAGTCACTTAAAACATGTAGCCAGAACCCATGGATTTTTTTTTAATCTGTCAAGACTGTCTTCATCCATAATTATTTGTCTTTAGTTGTATTATTAAATATTCATAAACCAATGTTTTAGTAAAAAATAAATACGTACGTTTGTCATCTCCTTTACTCTATAAGTGCCAATAGCAAAGTGGCATAAATTTTCTCTCTTGAGCAATGTATCGCATTACTTTTGTGTTAAATTTCGATCATCTGTTAAACCTGCTCCTCGAAGAGCGTTAACACTGCAGCCTATCCCAAATGCCTTCTCCAAAATATCTGACTGTGAGGATTAGGCAGGCCTCAAAGGACCACAAAAACTCAATACCATCGGGAAGTTTCAGGCAATGCAATATGCTGGCACAGCTTTTGCTATCTCCGGAGGCAGAAGGGAAACAAATTGCTCGTGGGGCGCCAGAGTCATTGTGGCACTCAATTCTAATTGGTAATCTATGGGAAAAATTTATGACTGCTTCAGTTGTGAGCAGAAAAATAATAAAATAAGCAATCCTCAGAGAGGATGAGGAAATTACATACAATTTAAAGGGGAGAAATACACAATAGGCTACAATTTTCATTCATCGTGAAGCACTGAGTCATTTTTTCTGGTGACCCTTCCTCAGGCTCTGTATCAGTCCTCTCTGTCATCTACCTTGCAGAGCAGTCTATACATGTATGACTGTGCTGCCAAATACCAAAGAAAATGAGATGCTGCACTTCGCACAGAAAATGTCAGAGCACCTTGTTACCAACCACTTACTATATTAGAGAAGATATGTAATTCCAGTTTCATACTTGAATTTCCATGCAATGAGGCACATTTAAGTAACATTTTGATATTGAATATCTAGAAATTTGAAGAAGCAGATTATTACATTTAGTGTTTCGTAGAAGAAGGAATATTTCTTTTAATTTTTTTTTTTTTTTTTGGACTGGGTCTCACTTTGTAGTGTAGCTGGGCTTGACTCACTATGCAGCCCAGGCTAACTTAGTGTCCCAGACATTGTCCTACGTTAGTATTCTATCACAAGATTTGAATCTATATCATTAGGAATGTTAAGTGAACACATTGTGTTTGTTGTTGGACTTGTGGTATATGCTTGTGTGAGCAAGTACACAGGCCTCCTCCAATGTTTTAGGAGGCCAGATTTGGATGCATTTTCTAACTGACTGATTGAAATAGAGTATCAGTGAGACTTTAGCAGGCTGTTTCTTCTGGCCTGATGGTATAGCAATGTCTCTGTTTTTCCAAAGTTAGGGTTTCATAATGTCCAGTTTTACATGGCAGATGGAATCTGAACTCAGTCAGGTTCTTATGCATCATGTACTGTGCCTCCTGAGCCATCTCCCCAGAAACAGAAAGTACTATTTCTAGCAATAGTAACCATTTTCTGGAAGTAAAGCACTTTTCATCTAGAATAAGGTAGTTTAGGTCACAAATATGGATCCCAGTACATGATACTCATGTTCCACAAATGGCCTGCAATTTAACTTCAGGGCTAAAACATTGTTCTTAATACCGTAGCCATTGTACTGTGGGTATTTGTGATGGTTTGTAAATACTCAGGCCAGGGTGTGGCTTTGTTGGAATAGATGTGTCATGGTGGGTGTAGGCTTTAAGCAACTCACACTAACTGCTTGTTCTGCTAACAGCCTTCAGACGAAGATGTAGAACTCTCAGCTCCTCCTGCACCATGCCTGCCTGGATGCTGCCATGTTCCTGACGTGATGATAATGGACTGAACCTCTGAAACTGTAAGTCAGACCTATTAAATGTTGTCCTTTTAAGAGTTGCCTTGGTCATGGTATCTGTTCACAGCAGTAAAACCTGAACTAAGACAGTATTTGAAAAAATGGCTTTATCAAAAATCAGGTGTCCATAGGTGTATGCATTTATTTCTGGTTCTTCAATTTGATTCCATTGATCAATGTGTCTATTTCTGTACCAAAGTCATTATTGCTCTGTAGTGCAGATTAAGGTGAGGGATAATGATTCCTCCAGAAGTTCTTTATTGCTCAAGATTGTTTTGACTATCCTGTATTTTTTTTTGTTTTTCCATATGAAGTTGAGAATTGCTCTTCCGAGGTCTATCAAAAATGTGTTGGAATCTGGAGATTGCTTTTTGGTAAGATAGCCATGTTCATTATGTTAATCCTATCTATCCATGAGCATGGGAAATCTTTCCATCTTCTAACCACCAATCCAAGAACATACACAGGCTGGATCTAGGTCTCCCAGCACGTATGTAGCAGATGTGCAGCTTGACCTTCCTGTGGGTCCTGAACAACTGGAATGAGGGCTATCCCAAAAGCTTTTGCCTGTATGTGGGATATGTTTTTCTAGCTGGGATGCCTTGTCTGACCTCAGTGGGAGAGGAAGTGCCTAGCCTTGCAGAGACATGAAGTGCTAGGGTGAAGTGCCAGAAGATACCCAGGGGGCCCCCACCCAATCAGAGGAAAGGAGAGGGGGTGGGGGATTTTTTGATCATATGGTGTTTTATGACAAGTCCCCTAATAGTTGGCAGTATGTATTAAAGGGAAATAATGTAATAAACCTGTTAAATAAGTAATATTTATAGACAACATAAAACAGGAGAGGTTCTTTTGGTCCAGAAGGAAGGTGATTATTAATTGCTGGGGGCTCTGCAGCTTTGAAGTAGATCCACACTGAAATATCGTTTTCAGGCTCACATTCCTTCTGTTTACACAAACATTTAATTCTAACTTTATAGCATTATCAACTATAAATAAATCTACTTTTACTTCAAATATATTTAAAATACAAAAGAAACATTTACACTATTTGTATTTTAATCACTATTTAAGATGAATTTGGGGCCATTTTCTCTACCTAGTATTAGTATGTATTCTCAAATGCCCTGGTGATTTATATAAATATACTTCTACTATTATTGGATCTATTCATGAGAAAAATATGTCAGCCATATTTACATATGTATATGTACTAATTTATAATACTTTCATTCTCTTTTGGTTACATACAAAACTTATTTTCAAGGATATTGTAACAGAACTTGAAGCAAATCTTAACAGTTTATTAACATGCTTCTCTAGAGGCTGCAAGAATAGTAAATAATACATGAAGCTTAGATTCTGCAGCAACCTTCTGCTCTACATGTCAGAGTCTTCCTTGAACGTATGTAGAGGGTCTTGAGGTCTTAATTGGTGCACATAAAGCATGTTGCACAAAATGTTTACTATCGTTGCTGAGTTTTGTTTTCTGTGTTGCATGTGCTTTGTATCATGTCACTTATTTAAGTCCATGGACACCAGTCTGTTTTCTGGTGAATATTGCCCCTGTCATATGCCTGGTTTGATCTTCTCAATCTATGACCTTCCCTTGGTTCAAGGTCTGTTCCTAATTTATAATTAGAGCATAATTAATGATTTTAGGTTCATTTCTTACTTTTTACCCACATTGCTGCTTTTCTGCATCTCCCACGCTAACTCCATGGAATTTCAGCATGAGGATTAATGCAATGTAAGTGAGGTGGACAAGAGTAAGCATGGGAAGAACATTGCGATTGGTGTATTTAAAAGGTACAGACACTTTACATTCTATTCACGTAAGAACTCCTAGGTGTAGTGTTCTAGTTCTGGGATGATTCTGTCTAGAGAGAAGGTCTGGTCTGTTTCTTTTCTATTATTTTTTTCTTCGTCCTTCTGTTTTGCTTGCAGTTTTCTAAATGCACAAAAAATATTTTGAGTAAAATGTTAAAAATTTATGAAAATTTAACGTTCCATCCAAGTTTCTTTGTGAGCAAATCTCAAGTGTGGGGCATGGAGAGCTAAGCAAACAGGGTGGCAGAGAAGGAGGTTCATCCTACCAGAAAATGGATGCTTCTGGAGTCCCAGTGATTGGAAGTTATTAGGAGAAAGCACAGCTCAGAGAACAGCAAAGCTGGCTCTTAATGGAGTCAATTTTATGCCTGTGGCTACTGAATTCTCCCCAGCAGCCAATTCTCAGCCCTTCAGCAGAGGCAACATGGAGGGAGTAGGGCTGAATGGCAGAGCAGTCCTCATCAGCACACAGGAAGTTCTGTTCCCTACACCTCAGGAAGTTAAGCAGCTAATTATATCTTTCCCTGCTGAACCAGGAAAAGAGTCTGTGAGTCTCATCTTAACCGACTGCATGTTCTTAAGAGGGGGTTACTATGCTGGGATTTGCAAGTCATACCCATGAGCTCTGTGTGTTTAGTTAGTTCTTCCTGAAATCCAAGAAACCTAAAAAAGATAAGAAACTCGGATTTATATAAAAACTGTCATGTTGAAGTTGTCAAAATTATTTTTCATGTAAACCAGACATGCTGTTTTTTGTCAAACAAATATTTACTCAACACCTGATATGTAGCAAGTGGTGATGTGGGCTGTTGGGAGGAAACTTGTAAAAATACCCAATGCTTGCTTCTTAGAAACTTGACTTTCAGTGAAGAAATTGATTTGTGAACAAAACCTGCAGAAAAGGGCAATCAGTAGAAATTGAAAGTTATACATCAGCATGCAAGGGCTTCCACTTAAAGGTAATATTAAACCAATAAGCAATCAGATATCCTCTCGAACAACTGTGATTTACAAATAAAAAAATGGCAGATTTCAGGGATGGCTCAGTGGGTGAAAGAGCTTGCTATTGATGCTGATCTGGTCTCCAGAACCCACATGGGAGAGCACGAAACCAACACTGCAAGCTAGTCTTTGATGTTTATGTATGCCAACCCTCCAAACACAAAACAAATGAACAAATAAATACAAAATAATAAATATAAAATAAAATGGAGTATATTACACATAACATCCTGAATTCTATTTTCAAATATCCTTAATCTGCTATTATTTTCCTGTTTACACTTTATTTTTCACCGGATCTCTTATTCCTTCAGACTTTAACCATAGTCGATCTGTCATGAAACAGACAGACAAACAAACAAACAAATAAATAAATAAACAAAAATATTTTTTTGCCTCAAAGAAAAGAGGAAGTGGCCTATTCTGGAGCTAAATATGAATGAACATAGACTTGGTTATCTCAAATATCATGCTCCAATGTGGTAACTGTTTAATGAGGTCACAGTAATAACAGAACAAGAAACCTTAAACTAAGATTCATCAAATACATTAATGGAAACATGAGGTCGGCTGGGTCTAGTGAATCAGGAAATATCTATTACAGACCTTTCAGACTATTTGATGACATCCTTAAACTTTAGTAGAAACTAGGAAAATCTACATCTCCCAAGGAATTGTCTGATTAGTCACAGGATGTTATACATAGAGCTGGCCAATAAATGGCTATTAGGGGCCAAAGATAGCCCAAGATCATTTTGGTTTCCAAACTGTAACGTTCAAAATCCTACCCTAATCTATCAGCCCTTTAGAATGTTCAACATGGGCCCATCTTGGTTTCATTTTAAAGTCAAAACTTTAAAATGATATAAATTCTTTCAGCAAGTAATTTCAAACGTGTTGCCAGACCCGCCCTGGAAGGACTTAAGCATTTCATGCTGGAGGACTTACCCATTATGTCGATTATCAATTGCAAATATCAGTTTTCTATGACATTGAAGAGTTTCAGCTAAGCCAGCAGCTACCCTCGCCTGGGCCTACTTCCTACTTCTACTCTCAAAATAGAATCAGAATGAGTGATTACTGTCTAACTGAACAGTGTCAGGTAAGGACGAAGTAGAGAATTAGATAAGGGTTACTAAAGGTAAGGCACAGGACCACAGTGGATCATTGCATTTGTATAAACGCTTAGAGTCCCTGTCTTTGTCTTCATGAAGTACCAACTGAGTACATTCAAACGATCTTTCTGAAAACCAAAGGTAAGGGTAGAACTGTTTTCAAAGTTCTCTTACAACATTTTGAGTTTCTAGGGAGACACCCTTGTTTTCCAGATTATGAGAACTGGTTTTTTCAGCTGCCATGGGCACTCACCTTGCTCCCCATTCCCACACCCTATGCTTGAGGGATTCCAGCCGCTGATACCATAGATCCTTAACTCAGTTGCTTCTTATATGCAACCCTGTGCTGGAGTGCCCAGGATAGGAATCTCTTCATGTGTTACTGATTTGAAAGTCTCCCCAACTCATCTCTCATGTGTGAATCATTATTAATGCCTCATTCACCCCCCATTGTGTTCTAAGCATGCCAAGGACTACTCTAGTTATGAAGCAATCGGTGATTTCCTGTCATACATTCTAGTAGAAAATTTGTCTCTTAGTGCCTACAAGGAAGTAGGCTTGGAAGAGTCATTATGTAAATGTTCAATGACTTAACGAATGACTCAGGATATTAGGTTTCCACTAAGATATCATGAATTATCCAATATACTCTCTCTTTTTTTGGCAGAGTAAACAGGTATGCATATATGTTAGTGGGAGGGTATATGTAAATGAGTGCAGATGCCTGAAGAAGCCAGGAGATTGGGAACCTAATGGTTTTGTCATTATCGGTGTCCTGAGTTGTTGGACTTAGAAGCTAGGTTCTCTGTTAAGTCTCTTCAAAGAGCCGTGTCTGCTCTTAACAATTGAGCTGTCTCTCCAGCCCCCAAATTAAAGTCTTAGAATTAACATGCTTTTCCAAAAGTCATCTAATGATGTTTACTGAAAATTTCAATGCTTTTTAGTTTGTGTTATTTCTTTGTAAATTCTCCCAAGTATCTCTTTCCAATGTTTTATTTTCTTTCTTTATGACATGTCTCTACCTTTCTCTATGAGTCATTTGTATTTTTGTATGTGTGGTATTGATGAGAAAAATTACACTGAAACAAATTTCTTTTCTTTGATCTCTGAAGAATATTTGAATTTTCTTTCAATTAACATTGATTGTCTATTCCCCTTGCAGAGCTGCCAATGTCTCCACAAGCAGAGCTACCAATGTTTGTCCAAGGAGAATATCAGGGTTTCTTTGTGCTGAATCAGGAGTGGGCATCTTAGTACCATGACACATTTCTGACCAAATCTGTCAATAATGCTGTTTAAGTGAGGCTTTTTAGTGCTAAAATTAAAATCTATAGAGAGATAATCTTTATTGCCACAGAATTTCAAAACCACTATGATGTTTGTGTTGCTTGAGATCCTAGGAGGAATAAAGGACAAGACAGAATGAGAGATTTACCAGGCCGTGCTTGGTAATTGAAGGGAATTGAAAGCAGGAATCTAAGGGAGTAGCTGGCTCACACAGACTGATCTTTGTAAACAGAAGAGGGAAGTCATTTTGAAGGAATATCTAAGACTTTGTAGTAATTGGGGGGCAGTCTTCAGGCATGAAATGCTGGATAGGCTGGCTCATTACTGTGACGCTTGGTGGTTGTCGGGAAGAGACAGGAAGGAACTGTGACTGAAACATGCTAAACAACTAGATAGCAGAGTATAGAAGCTCCAGAAATTATCCTTTAAAGTCAGGGACAGAGACAAACATACAAAGCTACCACATATTACAGGCCTGGGAACATTAAGGAATGGCTTACATGTAATATTAAAACTTCTTTTAACTATACTTACTGTTTTTATTTGTTGGAGATAGACTTTTAAAACAGTTATAAAGGAAAGAAAAATTCCCAAAAATTTAAATAAAAAAAATTAATGGAGAAAATCTTACAGATCCTGTGCTGCCATTTCAGTTAAACCCCGACTAATACTATAGATCTTGAATATACATGTAAACAGTCATTAAAATAAGTATTATAAAAACTGTTCTGATTATTATGCATTCATATTTAATGAGCAGCATCTATGTCTTGCTATCATTTTATGGCTGCTAATAATGTCAAAAACACTAGCCAACAAATAAGAATATGGAACTAGTCAAAAGCTTGATTAAAAGTTAGCATTATAATTCAAGATATTTAACAAGAGATTTGAAAATTATGAGTTCAAAACTTTACATCCAACCACACATCTAAAAATGTGGCCCATCAGAGAAACAACAAAAGAAATGTTCAACATCCTTAGTCATCAGGGAAGTGCAAATCAAAACAATTCTGTGATTCCACCTCACACCAGTCAGAATTGCTAAGGTCAAAAACTCAGGTGACAGAAGATGCTGGCAAGGATGTGGAGAAAGAACACTCCTCCATTGATGGTGGGATTGCAAACTGGTACAACCTCTCTGGAAATCAGTCTGGAAACCAATCTTCAGAAAATTGGACATATTACTACCAGAGGACCCAGCTATACCACTCCTAGGCATATACCCAAAAGATGCTCCAACATATAACAAGGACACATGCTCCACTATGTTCATAGCAGCCTTATTTATAATAGCCAGAAGCTGGTAACAACCAGATGTCCCGCAACAGAGGAATGAATACAGAAAATGTGGTCCATTTACCCAATGGAGTCCTACTCAGCTATTAAAAACAATGACTTCACGAAATTCTTAGGAAATAGAAAACATTCTCCTGAGTGAGGTAACCCAGTCACAAAAGAACACACATGGCATGCACTCACTGATAAAAGTTTTGAATACCCAAGATACAATTCACAGATCATATGAAGCTCAAGAATAAGGAAGACCAAAATGTGGACGCTTCAGTCCTTCTTAGAAAGGGGAACAAAATACTCACAGGAGACAGAGAGTGGGAGGGACTTGGGAGGAAGAAAGGAGGGGAGGAAGAAAAGTGGGACAGGATAAGGTATGACAGTAGAAGGGGATGATATACAGAGGGTCAGGAATTTAGCAGTATGTAGCAATGGGAGATGGAGAACTGGGGGTAGCCACCAGCAAGTCCAAGATGCCAGGAAAGCAAGAGGCTCCCAGTACCCAATAGGATGAGATTAGCAGAAGTGCCCAACAAAGGGGAGACAGAACCTGTAGAGACCATATCCAGAGGCTAAATAAGGCCCTTGATTGGCAGATGGGTCCACCCACTCATCTCCAAATTCTTAACACAGAAGGGCTCCTGTCTAAAGGAAATGCAAGGACAAAATGTGGAACAGAGACGGAAGAAAAGGACGTTCAGAGACTGCCCCACTTGGGGATCCATCCCATATACAGACACCAAACCCAGACACTATTTCGGATGTCAAGAAGTGCTTGCTTACCGGAGCCTGTTATAGCTGTCTCTAGACAAGCTCTGCCAGAGCTTTACAAATAAAGAGGCAGATGCTTGCAGCCAACCATTGGACTTAGCACAGGGTCCCCTTTGGAGGAATTAGAGAAAAGACTGAAGGAGCTGAAGGGATTTGTAAGCCCATAGGAAGAACAACAATATGAACCTACCTGATTCCCCAGATCTTCCAGGGACTAAGCCACCAACCAAAGAGTCCACATGGAGCAACCCCATGGCTCCAGCCTCATATGTAGCATTATCTGGCATCAATAGGAGGAGAAGAAGCCCTTGGTTCTGTGAAAGCTCGATTTCCCAGTGTAGGGAAATGCCAGGGGCAATGAGGTGGGAGTGGGTGGGTGGAAGGGGGAACATCATCATAGAAGCGGCGTGTTAGAGAATGGAAGAAGGGGTTCCATAGGGGAGACCCGGAAAGGTGATAACATTTGAAACGTAAATACATAAAATATCTAATAAAAAAATAAAAATTAAAAATGTGGCCCATGTTAATTGAGCGTCTTGCTCTACTCATCATATTTGTTACACATAACATGAACCAGCCCCAATCAGGTTAATTTTGTGATAATATGTCTGTATGTATAGGCTGTATGGATTTCAATTTGTATGTGACTAAAATGTTTCTGGTAGAACTATTTAGACTTTATGATTTATTTTACCTCTTAGGTTAAATTTATCCAAATGCTGTACTGTACTTACTGCTATGACACAGTGTCAGATGGAAGTGAGGGAGTAAAAAATGAAATACTAGTTAACAGTTTGAAGGGGTATAGTGCATCCAAATAGTGAAGAGAGGTGTTCAGAGGATCAAGGTCATGAGACAAATGGTCACATTGCACCCAGAGGGAGGAAGCAGCGAGAAATGGGTGCTGTTCCCAGCTTTCTATGTTATAGAAAGTCAAGGAATCCACACAGGATGCTTCTGCTTAATCTAAGCTAGGATTTTGTTTCAGAGCTAATCCTTTCTAAAATCATCCAATGGATACAATTAGATGTCTGCCACCTAGGAGATTCCAGAACCAGTCAAGATGATGATGAAGATAAAGCACCATGCATGGATGCTGGCAGTAATACAGCCTTGCATGAGGACACTGGAGAGTCATGATATCCATCAGCTATGGATTTGACTTGTCAAGTGGGTGCTACAAGAGATTCATGTATATGCTATAAAGATGGAGAGCTGTAGGTTAATCATTTGCTCATGCTCAGAAGATGTCTGCCCTCATTGTCCATCTTGTTCATTCTTTCCTAGAAGGACATTGTTGCAATTTATTACTAAAATATTTGTTTAAAGTAATAATTCTAAATTATCAGAGAGAAGGACGTTCAACTAACTCTGTAGATTTCCACATAATTATTGTAAATTTGTGTTAGTTTCCTGCTTTGTATTATTTTGTTGTTCTACAAATATACATGTTTTGCTCTGATATTTCCATCTATAGAGGGGAACAGTCTATTAAAAATAGGGAAGTAAAATTGGAAATTAATTTTTAGTATGGTTTTCTTTTAATATTTTCTTTTGAATACAATGAGTTACTCTTAATCCTTCCAATATTTTCACTCTATAAAGCAAAACAAAATGCAAGATTGTTTTTACTAGAAAATTATCATTAGGTTCTATGACTAACATTATGAAGTTCATTACAATTTATTCTATAAGATTAACAGCTTTTTATTTTATAAGAAATGTACACTGATTTCAACACTACAAACTTATATTTGCAGAATTATTTCATTTAAATATAACTTTAGAAATGATAACAAGATAATTCCCCTTAAATTATGATTGTATGTGATGAATGTAATACAATCTGATATAAAGTTTTTTTTTTCTTTTAAAGAAGAGAGGGGTTCTTGGTTGATGTTTGCTTGTTTTGATACCATATGCTTTATGGTCAATATGACTATTTTGTTTGTGGGATAGTAGACATCAAACCCAGGGTCTCCAGTGTAATTCATGTATACTCTCTGCACCTGGTCCCTGCAAGAGATTTTAGTATACTCACAAGTAGATAAAACTATTCCCAACGCCTATGGTAAGTTCACAGAAATTTAATTTTGATATGCTGTGTTGCTACTTGTTTTAGTATAGAATATTTATGGTAACCCTATTCAGATGCTGCCTGGCAGTGGGAATGAATCCATAACCATGTCATTCCACATGTTTTATACACAAAGTCTTCTCAAGCATGCCTGAAGACTGATAGGTTCTCTGTGATTATGTTTCTTAAGAAAATCTTTTTCATGTTTGAGACGAATATTTTTCAAAGAATTCACATATATTTCTGGTTGAGACTATTGCTCCCCAATATGTTTCATAGAAGAATCCATCCTGTCAGGATTTGCTATATATCTCTGTGCAGATGAATACAGAGACAGAACTGTGAAACAGGGCTCAAGCACCAGGTATGTGAAAGAGCAATGTGCTCGTAAAGATACAAGAGAAAAAGCAGAATAAAAGACAAGGGTGATGCAAGAGTTCCCAAGCTATCCTTTGGTTTCGAAAGGTTGCAGAGCCTGAGGAACATGAAGATTAACCTGGTAAATGTCGACTCCACTTAGATGTGTGCATAAGGTGCTTCAGCTGCTTTGGGCTGTGAAGTCAGGACCACTATCCTGAAGCTCTACATAACCCAGGACAAGGTTAACTAAAATGTATGACTAGGAGAAATTCTACTGCGAAGGAAGGAGAAGGCTGAGCTCTGAATGAAGCCCTTGACCGTACAGAGAAAACACATACATTACAGGCTTTTAATGGTGACATTGGTTGCTGGCTAGCATTGACTGGATCTGTCCCCCTTAATGAAACTCTATAGGAATCTTCAGATTAAGAGGAAGATTGTACAATTCCTAAGAACACTAACAATGGCATCAAACTGCCTCACCCAAATTCTAGTTCTCCTGTTTTTATTCATTCAGGTAACCTTGAAAAAATCACTGAGTCTTTTAAGGCTTTGTTTGTTCCACTTGTGCATAAGAATAGTATGCTAACAAAGAAATAACTCTCCTTGATTGTTAGCATAAATCACATTTGAATACATTCCTTCTGACTTTAGGGTTATAATATGCTGCATTTCTTATACTTCTGGTAAAAATAAATTTTAAAATTATATGAAGTTATATTCTAGCTGCTATTTATCTTCATTCCTTTCCATAATCATTAATGATACTAAACATATCTGCCAAGTTTAATTTTTTTTTTTTGTCAGAGTGTGCTGTGATGCCTGATTTTGTTGGTAAAGTAGATTGGATGTCAAATTTACTAACAATCACATTGGCAGACCTGTGATAATACTGTCTGGAAGGGTCTTTTGAGGGGAAGGGGTGCACCTCCCCTAGACTGGATGATATCTTTCTGCAATGACATATATTATAATACCAAGTGGTCACATGGGAAAAACATGCTAAGCATTGCCTGACTTCACAATTTGCTGATGAGTGTAGCAATCCCTGTTGCTGCTGCTGCCTCTGTGTTGTCCTTGATCTCAGATTCCAGTTTCTTTGCCTTTCCAACACAGAAAAACTGCATCTCTCCAGAAGTATCCAGGTCTTCAGCACCACATTGAAACTGCAGAGACTCATAGTTTGTCACACTATGCATTACGGGATCTCAATCTCTCCAGGGTATAGTTAACTATTATTGGATCCCTCAACCCCTATGGGATATATGCCATTCTAGAAAGTCCATATGTATATATTGTTCTGTTTCTTTAGAGAATCTTCTCTAACTCATACAGGACATGATTAGTAGCAGAATGAACAAAAAAACTAACTTTGCTACACTGAAAGCCTATCTGCATAATTATAACAGAATGCTAAAATATTTTCTAGAAAGTTTTGTTGTCATGGGTGCTGCATAGACTGCTATAGAGCAACGGCTGGAAAATATGATATATGTGATAGGCCAACAAGTCACAGCTGTCCTGTTTGGATTTTCATAATGAGATCATCTTTGTTTTTATTTGTTTGTTTGTTTGTTTGTTTTGTAGTTGTCTGTCTTCACTGTTAGTATAACATTCATGAGACTTAGATCCCCTTGAAACACAGTATAAATAAGAACGTGTTCTTTTTTTTTTTTTTAAAAAAAAAAAAAAGATTTATTTATTTTTATTTATATGAGTATACTGCAGCTGTCTTCAAACACACACCAGAAGAGGGCATCAGATCCCAGATGGTTGTGGGCCACCATGTGGTTGTTGGGATTTGAACTCAGGACCTCTGGAAGAGCAGTCAGTGCTCTTAACCACTGAACCATCTCTCTAGCCCCAAGAATGTGTTCTTAAAAGAACAATTTTCTTCAAAATTATAATAATCATTTTTCTGTTCTTTAACAATTTCTACTAAAGTTTCTAAAGTTTCCACCTGAGCCCATTGTGATCAGGAGTCATGGACTTTTATTAATGAATATGTTTCTAGGTTACATAAGTTTATTTTGAAGGTTCGTGTGTGTTTGTGTTTGTGTGTGTGTGCACAATCCCATATGTGTATATGGTTCCTGCACTTGCCAGAAGAATGTGTTGGGTCCTGTTTGTGCAAACATGAAAATAGTACTTTTTCTGTAGCTCCTATCAGGAGCCTGAGACGCTCTTGATGTCCACCATTCTCTGTCTGAAATGGTGGCAATGCCTGAATGGTTACAAGAGCAAGCCTAGGAAAGCCATAGTCTCCACATACAGAACATTCAGTTTTCTACCTCTCTTCCTATAGGTAGGGTGCCTCCCTGAGGTTGATTCTGTTTGTATATGCTCAGGTAAGCTGAGTCTTGTTTTTATTCCATAGTTCCCAAAATCTTAACCCCTTCTGCCCTCAACTGCCTCTTCATCTCCATTGTTTCACACTCCCTGTTCCCAAGGCATATTTTAGTTCTTTACTTAGATGAATAACAATTTTATTACTTGTGCAGCCTGTTTACATTGAGGGCAGTATTTATTGTAAATTTGTTAGCTATGAGAACCTCTACATATGGTTCCAGGAAGGTCAGGGGAGAGAAGAGAATAGACACCATCTCCTGCCCCCAGTGTTTAACCTGATTTTCACATATATGAAGCTATGTAATGAAGAAGAAAGATTTATAAAATTCTCACAACTGTGGTATGCCTGTGACTTAGTGGAAGGGAAATATCCAGAAGTGAGGCCTGGGGAAATGGATGTGAATTTGGATTAGAAGATATATTCTTCTCTAAGGTAGACAGGTGTTCACAGTATCTGTGCATAGCACTTGGCTTTCTCCCTGAAGCCCTTTGTTGAGAGCCCTAGCACATCAAACACCTCAGGGTCCAGGTTTTTGCTTCTTCAGAAGGACAGATAGGTCTGATTTCACTAGTTACATATTCTAAAAATCATAGTTTTCAGCTTCAGTTAATCCCCAGTGATAATATTAGCTGAGTTCTTTTGTCTGAGCATACAGTCCAGAGTAAATTGCTTGTACTCTTCTATAGAGTAAAAAAAAAAATCCACATATCAAGTTCATTTTCCTCTTCCTGTCTGTGACTAATCGAATCTTCTATTACCACATCATTTTAATCCTAATGATAGGGCAGGTTCTACAACAGTTAATTATTAATCTGAACAGGGTTATGTTTCAACTATGATGGCTTCAGTCACCTGGGTTTTAGTTCTGTGGTGTGTGGACTTTCTACATCCTGATTTGTAGAATAACTTCACAAATAATATGTATTTCTTATCTATCTGTCTATCTATCTATCTATGTATCTAGCTAGCTAGCTAGCTATCTAGTTACAGACTTTCAAAAATTATCACCAGCTGTTTTATACTTTCTGCAACTGCTTTCTTATGACTTTGTGTTGTTATAGTATAGAATTAAATTTATATTGGAATTAACAAAAAATTCTATATTTCCTGCTCAATGGCTTATCTACAAGGTACATAAATGCCCATTTCATCTGCATAGAACACAAACTAATATTTTCCCTTACATATTGCTGATATTAACTAGAAACTTCTAATAAACTAATTCTAGTGTCAAAATTCAATATTCTAGTGCAATTTCAAATTGGCAACTGGATTCTATATAGAACATACAACTAGTTTTTGAATTACATTTGAATGACAGCATAGTATTAGTGATAGAAAATGCTTAATCCTCTATAAAGAGTGGTGTATATTAGTTGATTATATATGCATATATGTATATATAAAATATGGAAATTATATATATATATATGTATAGAAAGATTTGAAAAAATATGTATTACCTGTGCTAACATATCTTCGCTTTGCACATTAAATTATTATATATTATGTAAAATAAATAATGTAAAATTATAGAGTTATAACATATAATAGGAATCATTATTTCTATAGTCAAGTGAATTTTGAGCAACCATTATGATCATAAATACATTTTTTATAACCAATAATATCAGAAATTATCTTCAAAGCTGATTTTGCATAGAGTCAGGAGCATCAGAAAACCTGGGTATATATAGGTTTCTTAAAAAAAAAAAAAAAAAAAAAAACCAAACACACTGGAACTGCTACTCTTGACATTATTATTAATGAGAGGCCTTGAGAGTATAGGGATATTAATAGACGTATTAATAGAGAGACTGGAAGCTTGGTGCACATATTGCAAATAGCGTGTTACAGGAAAGTCAATAAAGCTTGGCAGTCATGAGTCTTCCAAAGCTTTTAGTGGATGTAAGGTGTATGAATGTCCTGAGATAATCTCTGCGGTCTAAGGTCAGAAGTGCTTTTCAGACTATGCAACCTATTTTCTCTCAAAAAACTATATGCTGTTAAAAGGGAATTGTTTATTATTCCGTATATATATATTCTGCTCTGAGAACTGTTGAAAAAAAAAGACTGTTAATTTAAAACTAGTTTTCATGCCATTAATGAAACTGAATTAGCAACTCTCACTAGAAGGGTCATCGTGCATAGTGGGTATGAAATGAAGTCAGTTTTCCTTTGTGCTAAGCAATGCTTTAGCCATTTTGTAAAACATTTTCTCCAATAATGAAGGGCAAGGCAATGTAAACTGAAATTTGTGAATATGGGCCACCATTAATTTAATAAATAATGCATAATGCATCCACATTATTAAATAGCCTCAGATATCCACTGATTAGTGTTCTACTTCTGAAAGAAAGAAAAAGGGTGGGAAGGAAGGAGAAGATATGGAAGGCAGAGAGAAAGAAGGAAGGAGGGAGAAAGGAAGAAGAGAGAGACAGTACCAGAGAACCCCTGCAGGTGGGGGAACGGAAAAGTAGAGGAAGGGAAAGAAGACTCATTCATCTAAAAGCTACATTAAGTGAATGTGTGTCTACTCAAAGACTCATTCAAATGATCATCAACTTGAGCAAATGTACTCATTCTAACATTTCTGTTATTTGCAAATGTAAAGATATACTTGCCTGCTTATACAACTGTATAAATATGTAGAATACTGGTGATAACATAAGGACTCACAATCTATATGAGTATTTGGAATTTTCTAATTGACAGTTGTACCTTGTGCTATATCCGAATGATCTGTGCAGCATCTGCATTACAAATGAAAGGAAATTTAACTAAATTCATAATTCTTTGAAGAAAGAATCTAGGGATAGACCTGGAACAATAATTTATTAGCAAATTGCATGGTCAGGAACTTGGAAAAAGCCAGACTGATTAGATTTAATTTAATGTGTCAAATTTGTTCATTTAAGCTTTCACTTCCTCATCGGAATTTCATGAGAATCGCAAGCCAAGCTATTTATGAATTATTATGAAAAGTCTAATCACCAGATGATGGCAGTTAATTGGGGGAGAAGGAAAAACTAAGGGGTCATATTTTATTGTGTCTTTTAAAAGCCATATAATGCTAGACTGCATATTGGCTCATATGTTTATGCTTATTTCATGTCTCCTCTTCAGTAATGTAAGTGTAATTTTCTGGGATTTTTGTTAATATAACTTAGCTGAAAGAAAACCAAACCATTCTCTCCATTCTTAAAAGGAAAAATGTGTGGAATTATGAGCTGTTCAACCTTAGTAGTCTCTTCTCTGACTCTTCTTAGACATATCTAAACAGTCTTGAACTCATTATCTATCTGGGCTCTGTGGCACCTCACCCATTCATACTTCCCTACCTGCATAGACACCTGGCAGTGTGCCAGTATTTGATTAATGACAATGAAGAGAGACTCTGGGGCAGATAAGGAAAATAAACCAAATGGGGAGAGCAAGCAAAGAAGGGCAAGGGGCAGAGGGGAGAGAGTTACTAAAAATGCAGAGCTCTGCAATGCATTGTGTGTTCTGATGCAAAGATCAAATCCTGGGGCACATTACCCTGTGTCTGTGAAAGCAAGTCCCTGGGCTTAGAAAAAAAAATCTGTAACTTCTTACCATGTGAAAATAGGAAAACAACTACCCTGAATGTTGTATAGTCAGTGTTCAAGGAAAATATGAAGCCATAAAATATAGCATTGCTATTCTTGTGTGTAAACACACACACACATACCACCACCACCACTACCACCATCACCACCAACAACCACCACCCAACACCACCACCAAACCACACCAGTCCACCAAGTTTGTATGTAAACCATAAATACTAACTTGGCATATTTTCTTAGCTGTCTAATTCCTAATTCAAACCTTGTTATCAAACACAGAGATTTATTTCTGAACCTGCTCCTGTTTCCTTTAGTGTCGACACCATGGAGTGGTAACTATTTCTCCCTTTGCTGAGAGTGGAAATTTAGGTTCATCCATGATCATGCCCTCAACTACCACATTAACACACTAACCAAACCTTGCCAATGCCACACCCAAAACACACCTAACATCCCAAACCAGCTGCTATCAGCAAATAGAGGTTCTCAATGCTTGCTCCAGCATCCTTTGTCCTTTTTTAAGATTCTGCAGGGCACTATCATTTCTTGTTGTCCCAAGCATCTCAAGCATTGTGGAGCCACTGATGTGAATCAGAATGTACTCTTTGGATTGACCAAAGAGAAGTACCTGCTGTCAAACCCTTAGATTTTTGCTCAGTCCCTCAAATCTACATGGTAGAAAAAGAACCGACACCCACAAGCTGCACTTTGGCCTCCAATGCAAATCGTAGCATATACATGCCAGTGGAATGTGTGTTTGTATGTGTTCGTTCACACACACATACAAAAAATGAATAAAATGTAATAAATTCATCAAAGAACTTATCTCCAAGACCTCAAGTCTTATTTCAGATCAAATCACAGTAACTTTTGCCATTATTTCCAAGGTCCCTTTCTGAGTTCCTTTCTTCAGCCAACCAAACCATCAACACTGGCAAGTTTTCAAACAGTCATATCTTCTTGATCTTCTTGAAAAATGCAGATTTTAATTATATAGCTCAGATTGTTACTGGAAGTCAAGTCTATTCACTTGCATATATTTTCCTTTGTGTTTCTTGGTTTTTCATTCTGTTTAAGCACAATCTTTGTAAGTTCTTCCGTTTGTCCTTGAACTCTTGTTTTTGTCACAGTCTCAATGGTACTAGGATTATTGACATGTAATGACATATTTGGCTTCTCTTCTGCACATTCTCTTCTTTTAGAAGTACATCTAACAGACATAGATATGCTTAAATATTTGCCAGTTGAGAAGATGTTTCTTAGTTAAAAGCTTGACTTAAAAAATATGGTCCGGAAAAGACTTCACAACGCTACTCTGCTTGTGCCTGTGTTTCTCTGGCCTATGCATAAATATGACCATGTGAGATTATGGGTTTCTCTTCCCTCTAAAACCATGTCAAGTAGCATAGTCAAGAAAGTCTCCAATGAAATGATATGTTTCCCTAAATTATGTTTCCCTTAAATTTATTTTAAACCATATATATATATAAAACCAAATATATATCTATATATATTATATTATATGTATTATATATTATATTATATGTATTTGGTTATATATATATATATATATATATATATATATATATATATTTAACTTATCCTATGAACTGATCAAGTTCCTGAAGACACTTATTTAGCCTATGAACTGATCAAATTCACTGAAGACACTTAGAATAATGTAAAATTTGTCAAGCATTCCAAAGGAAGGCCAACCATCAGACCCAGGAGATGGTATAATCTAAGATATCTCTGCTCAGATTAAGTTGTGCTTCTCAAAAGTATTAATGCTTGTCAGTTTAATGACAAGTTGAAACTTGGCCTGAAGGTAACGTCCTCAGTTTGAAATCTCTTCTGGGAAAGTTGACAACGAAGAGAAAAATCTGGGAGAGATACAATACAAAATCTCTTTCTTACTGAAAGAAAGGTTAATTCACAAGTGAGTTCCCTCTCACCTGTGTTCATTTGTAAGATGTTTGTATCCCCAAAGACCTTGTGGGACATGATTCTTGAAAATGAAATTTAAACCACTGCTGCTTCTTAGGGACTCTCATCATGACCACCAGTCTAGAAATTAAGGCTGTAAGTTTGTATTTATACCCTGTTCTGGCAGATGGCCCTTATAGCATACGTGCAGTTTTGTATTTTGTTTAGAATACCAGCTCAAGGAATAGTGCCAATCAAATTGAGAAAGTGTCTTCCCTGTTTATTGAAAAAACCCAGAGACTCATTCAAGGTGTCCCTTACCTTCCAGGTATTCCTCAAACTCATAAAGATAACAAAAAAAATCTGTCACAGATGCTGAATATACATGTTTGAAATAAACTGTAGTATAAAAAATGAATAACTCGAAGAGGGCTTATTAAAATTCTTAACAGGGAACAAGGGGTCAGTAAAACAGTAGGGCATATCAATGTCACAAACGTATGACGAGGGAAATATTACAATAAGAAATGTAAGGCACAGGCTCTTTAAAGCCTCATACAGAAAAAGGAAAGGAAAGGCAGAGGGTGTAAAGTACCCAAGCCTTGAAATGGAAACCAAAGCAAATGACCCTAAGGCATGAGTCCCTGATGGCCAGATTATCAGGATGAAGGACTAGACAGAGCCCAGGAACAAAACCCATTCAGGCCCAGCTATGAGTTGAAAGGAGCCCTTCAGGGCAGGCTCACTCTGATTTCAACTTGAGAATGGCTGCCTTAAGTCTGTGTGCACTAAAGCTCAGAATCAAAAATATGGGTAGGAAATCATAGGCAGAGGGCAGTTTTAGTAAGATGAATGCCTCTGGTTGGTAAAAGCTGAAGTATAGTAAGCATTTAAATGAGCATTATAGGACTGATGAAGAAAATTAGACTCTGAGAAAGGAAGAAAGCAGGGCAATCAAGGGCAGCAGACATGGATACCAAACGCATTCCATTTATCACCAGAAGCCAGGACCACTGAGCACATCTTCTCAGCACTTGTGCATTCACACCTATTGACTGATCTATTTTCACAATGTCAAAAGAATCTAGAAAGCCAGAATAAATTGTACTCTGGTAAATTTATGTTGGTTTGATAATTAACTTTACAAAAATCTCATTTCCATTTGGCTTAACATGAAATTGTCATAGCTTAAAATTAGTTATGCAGAACAGAAAGGATCTTATTTATTCTTATCTCTTAAGGAATAAACATCTCACTGTCTCCAACTGACAATTATGTGAAGTTTTGTGAGAACTGTGTTCTCCTTCTTAGTTATATTTAGTTTCTAGGAACCGTTCATTAACCACAGAGTTTTACAGAGTCAGTGAGTACACCAATTTATGTCAAAAGTCTTCCAATTGTTTAACAGATCAAAAAGGAAAGCAGACCCTAAATGCAAAATTCTGGGGTTCTACTTAAATGTTTTTAATTCTGGAGTCAATGTCTTCAATAAGTCTTCCAGGTGGTCATGATCAAAATAGAGTGCAAAGAATAAGATGCTGTGGTTTGTTCTGTTCTAAATCTTACTCTATCCCCATAATGCTCAGGAATCTTCTTCAGAGATAACGTGAAAAAAATTCTAAACAGAAAGGCAGTGAACATCGACAATGAAACAATATTTGTGAGGCATAGCAGGCCCACTGCACTCGTGACCTCACAGAGCTTGTGCATACATAAGACATACACAAGATCATGCTAGTCAAACCCCCAGCATGCACTGAGGAGGAGCTTGTGCTGGACTGAAGCTTGCATGGTAAACTATTGTTCACTGCTGGCTGTTGGGAGTGGGGTTTCTTCATGTGTGGCCCCCTGAGAGGCTACCCATATACAAGCAGTTGGTCTGACACCCATTTACACACAGGCAGTGCTACATGAGCTCAGGTACTTTAGTAAAAAGGAAAAGAGGGTGCGGCTGGATGAGAAAGGTCAGAGCGAGTGGATAGAGAAGTAATTGCAAAAGAGGAAACGGGAGTGGATTTGATCACAGCACAGTGTACGCGTGCATCAAACTCCCTGACCGAAAATAAAATAAGTACTGTATTGACATGTATGTGACTGATATGGGAATGCATATAACCAGCCACTTATATGCTCATGGATACTACTCTACGTTTTAGAAAAGACTGTTCAGCTAGGAATATTCAACTCTTCCTTACTCTGTCATTTTCATTCAAATGCCTACCTACCTCCATTTGGGGGTGGGGGGTCCTGTGACCATCATGATGAAATAGTCTTTTATTAAGCTTATTTTGTATTTGAAGAATTTTCAAAGCTCCTATGAGCTCCCCTTTTATGACTTTGATTATCTTGTGTTTCATTTTGTCTCACTGACCATTGAGTCTGGGTCACTGAGCATGTTTAGGCAAGTTTACCATCAGTGAGACTCAGCCTGTAATTGATGGCCTTTAAAGCACTTGTGTAAGTGGGTAATTTACAACTCAGAAGACTATGGTATGCTGTAGATTTTCTCTATACATTTCTAAGTAGAAATCTTTTTTGTTCTTTTTTTAAGTGGATAAGAGACAGTTTATTCTGGAGTCAATAGGAATGACCATGCTTTAGTAATACAAATTTATATTACCTGAAATATCATGTTCAATGCAGTAACAATTCCATAAATGTTCTAAGGTATGAGAGCAAATTCAATCATAAATCATAAATCAAGATGTTTTCAAATACACTGGGGACTTTTCTGATAAACACAGGGATTTTAGGTCACACAGAGAGGTGGACAATAAATGGCTATTTAAGAAGTTAAGACAACCAAGAAAATTTGACTGTGAACCTACAAAATTCTAACTCTCAACAATTATTAATGTGCTAATCAGTCTTTTTTACCAAATTTTATCTATTTATTTATTTTTGTTTCACACTTCAGATTAAATTCTCTTCCTCCCCCCTCCAACTGTTCCACATCCCATACTCCTCCCCACCCCCTGTCTCCACGAGGATGTCCCCACGCCCACCCCACCTGAACTCTAAACTCCCTGGGGCCTCCACTCTCTTGAGGGTTAGGTGTGTCATCTCTGATTGAACACAGACCCTGCAGTCCTCTGCTGTGTGTGTGTTGGGGGCTTCATATCAGCTGGTGTATGCTGCCTTTGTGGTGGTCCAGTGTCTGAGAGATCTCAGGGGTCCAGGTTAACTGAGACTGCTGGTCCTCCTACAGGGTCCTCCTATGGAGACAACAGTCGTAGGACCTTATGAGCTTATCACTTAATCTGATTCTCTCTCTTGGGAGAAAATTTGCCCCATTCCTTCTACAAAACTCTTTTCTTCAGATCTTCTTTGCTGTTTCTCTAAAAACCCAAGTCTTATTATCTCTTTATCCAAATGCCAAACAACCCGAATATTTGGAAATTCTTAAAGTAATAATTAAATGAAGAAATCGGCAGGTTAACGGGACTACAGCAGAAAACAGGCAAGCAGCTGAGACTTTAGACACATTGCGGCTTCGCTTAGGTCATTCAGTGACCCTCTGCTCTTCCTGCTTTTGTTCCAGTGGTTTCTAGGATACACGTCCACATTTTCACATTTTTATAATTATGTGTATATGCATGTATGGATCTCTGTGTGGTACAGGTTGTAGGCAAATGAGAGTGGGTACCGAAGGAGACCAGAAGAGGGCACCACAGTCCCTAGATTGGGAATTACAGGCGGTCGTGACCTGCCTGACATGCTGTACTAGCATCTGAACTGGGTCCTCTGCTAAAGCATTGCAAGGCCTTTACCGCCAACCTATCTCTCCAGCCTTGTTTTATTTCTATTTTTATTTTTGCTGGTACTGGAAATCAGGCCACATCTTATACATGCTGGGCAAGAGCTCTAGGACTGGACAACGCACTTAGCCCATGTAACATATATTCCCTTAGCCCTACTATACTTTTTCCAAGCACAAAATAGATTGACAGTATTTTAAGAGACTTTATATGTAGAAAAATTGTTCCTCTGAAGGTTCAATAACATTAGATTAACCAACACACAGTGACTTCTACATTTCAATGACTATTTTCAATGTGGTAAAGCAAAAAGTTCCTGGTCCATAAAATTTCTTCATAATGTTTCTCAGCTAAGGCAAATGAAAAGGTGAAAAGTTGCAGCCTATACTTGGCTGCTCCAAAACTATAGCTTAAGTCTTTATTTTTATAAATTGTTTAAAATCTGTTACTACTTTTATTTATGTATTCTCTCTCTCCCTCTCTCTCTCTCTCTCTCTCTCTCTGTGAGCACGAGTGTGCGCATGCAAGCACACTCATGCAGTGCCATAGACAGAACGTAGAAGCCAGAGGACACCATGCAGGAGTAAGTCTGGCCTCTCATCATGTGGATGCTGGAAATTGAACTCAGGTTTCTGGCAACAAGCATCATGTACATACAGAGCCATATTGCCAGTACAAATATTTTTATCCTATTAGTTTTGGGCTGGACCATTGTTTTTATGGCCTATCCTCCCAAAGTTTAGGTATGTCTTAAAAGCCCTCTTTAAAACAGAGAAAGAATCGTATGGACAAAGAAAATCCTGAGCAGGAGGAGAAACCTGGATAAACAGAATCATTCCAGGTACACATAAAGCTATAACTACAATTATCAACATTCTGGGAGCCTCAACTGCCAGTGCTAACACAGGAGCAATCTCTCAGGAAATGAGTGCAAACTCCCCTAGTCCTATAAGAACTGAGATGGATTTAGAGAAAGAAATGTATGTTTGACAGAGTCTCCTTAGTGTTTTCATAACTTCTGTTCTCTGAAAATATGTTGGATTTATTTTCAGTTTATAGATATGTCAGTTTAATGGAATAGGTCATTTAAATTTTTAGCCAATAAATTCTGGAAGAATTCTCTTTATGGAATGACAATAACACAAAAAGGAAGGAATCTAATATCATAGATAATTTGTTTTAAGTTTTATTTTTTACAATAAAAGTAATTCACTGTGGTATGCATCAGGGACTGTAATAGCAGATGGGAAAAGAGATCTATCCAAAAGGAGATCTGACCATCTGATTGCCCTGCTCCCAGGTTGTTAATTTTTATTTGTTATGGCGTTGTGTGCCTGTGTATGTAAGAGTGTGTGTGTGTGTGTGTGTGTGTGTGGTGTACATGTGTGTGTTTCTGTGTGTGTTTGTATGCTTGCATGTGTGAGGATGAATCTGCATGAAGATTAGAAGACAAATTTCGTTACTTTTTTTCTTCTATCATGGGATTCAGCCATTGAACTTAGATATTAGACTGTGCTTTCACCCAGCGAGTCAACTCTATGCAGTAATTTAGAGTTAGTAAGTGTTGCATGTAATTCTTAATCAGATTGAGGAATTAGAAAATGTGATTTTTGGTAGCCCCTATGGATAGACTAGAAGAATTAAAGAATGGCTGAGAATGTTGTATCATCTTCACTTAAGAAGGAAGTCTCCCCTGAATTGACAGCATGTCAGTCCAGATGTCCTTTCCATCCACAGTTACCCACGGCATTGGTAAAGCAAAGGCACGTTTCAAGGGTGAGAGAGTGAGCACCATCACTCTTCAGTCAAAATCTTGTAGTTTGTTAACTATCTTTAATTAAGGATAAGACTTTCACCTGTTTTGCTCAATCCAGTTCATCTACTGATACTAAGCATTTCCTCTTTCTCTCCATATGTGTGTGTGTTTAACATGCAGTATTACAATTTCATCTATACATGCAAATGTATAATTGCACACACCCCAGTGTTTCAGTATCACAAGTTCTAATCTGTCATGGAAACTGTCATCATTCTGTCCAAAATCAGAACCTTTCTTTATTACATTTTATGCACTGAACAATGAGTTCATCAATGCCAATTAAAATCATTATGTGCTTTAAGAACAGTCTAGAGATATCTTTTCACCTGACACTTGTCACAGTAAAGCATCTTCTTGCCTATTATTCTGAAGTGTCTTCGCTATGGCCTGCCTATGGACTGTGTGTTTTGAAAACATGAGCATCTTTGTGTGATTATGAAAACTCAGATGATTTAATAAACAAAAGGCTAGCACACAGTAAGCTTAAGTGAACAAAGATAATGAATAATGACTCAATGAATGGGCTTACTGATGCCTAATCATTGCTATAAAGTTTTCCATTTCCTCTCATTAAATGATACATACACAATTCTCAGAGGAAATATTTTATTTCCTGTGCAATGATTTCCGCACAATACCCAGCACCAGGCTCTCAACACAGTGGGCAATCAATACCTGCTGTTGACTGTGGAGGTAAAATAAATTTGCAAAAATAAGCCAGACTTGTTTTTTGTAATGAAACTCCCCTTAGTGATTTTTGGCATTCTAAATGAAATCACCACAAGAAAGTTTATGAATGATGTGCTGAATGTTGCAAATGAGTGTTGTATTTTAGATGTAACACTAGTGGATGTGATAGTTATAGATAGTAAAACTCATGTAAATCTCAAATCAGTGCGTACCATTAATGATCTAGTGAGTTTCTTTACTTTTGAGACCAACACTACAAGTGCCATTGAGGTTCTGAACAAAATTACACAGTTAGAAATGCCTTTCCTGAAATAACATTGTTATCAGGAGATCCTGCATACAATAAGTAAAAATTAAGAGATGCAAAGAAAAAGTACATCTCAAGTATCTTCAGTTAGGAGCTGAAGCACATGTTCTATTAACTTCCTGCATTTTAGAGGATGATTTAATTTCATTCTTTCATAATTACTTTGGTTACGTGAATCAATACTATTCTTTGGTATAACCCTTTATGTATACACATAAATATAGATATAAATAAAAATACATATAAATATTTGAAGGAAGTATATGTTGCATAAAAGCACATACATGATATTAACACACACATGCATAATATTCATAGACTTTAAACACTGAATATTTAAAAGAGCTAACACATTCACTATACAGACTGGAAATTCTGTAAGCAAAAGTTAGATTCCAGAGAATCAAATAGCCATATTAAAAAATGGGGTACAGAGATAAAGAAAGAATTTTCAACTGAGGAATATCGAATGGCCAAGAAGCACCTAAAAAAATGTTCAACATCCTTAATTATCAGGGAAATGCAAATCATAATAACCCTGAGATTTCACCTCACACCAGTCAGAATGGCTAAGATCAAAAACTCAGGTGACAGCGGATGCTAGTGAGGATACGGACAAAGAGGAGCACTGCTCCGTTGGTGGTGGGATTGCAAGCTGGTGTAACCACTCTGGAAATCAGTCTAGTGGTTCCTCAGAAAATTGGACATAGTATTACCTGAGGACTCAGCTGTACCACTCCTGGGCATATACCCAAAAGATGCTCCAACATACAACAAGGAAACATGTTCCACTATGTTCATAGCAGTCTTATTTATAATAGGCAGAAGCTGAAAAGATCCCAGATACCTTCAACAGAGGAAGGGATACAGAAAAAGTGGTACATTTGCACAATGGAGTACTACTTGGCTATCAAAAACAATGATTTCATGAAATTCTTAGGCAATGGATAGAGCTGGAAAGTATCATCCTGAATGAGGTAACTCAATCATAAATGAACAAACACGGTATGTACTCACTGATAAGTGGGTATTAACCCTAAAGTTCAGAATACCCAAGATAAAATTCACAGACACACGAAGCTCAAGAAGATGGAAGACCAAAATTTGGGTGCTTCGGTTCTTAGAAAAGGGAACAAAATACTCATAGGAGCAAATACAGAGACAAGTGTAGAGCAGAGTACTACTCTGTACTAATAGCAGAGTACTAATAGCGGAGTACTACTCTGCTATTAAAAACAATGACTTTGTGAAATTCTTAGGCAAATGGATGGAACTGGAACATATTATCCTGAATGAGGTAACCCAATCACCAAAGAACACACGATATGCACCCACTAGTAAGTGCATATTAGCCCAAAAGCTCAGAATACCCAAGATACAATTCACAGACCACATGAAGCCCAAGAAGAAGGAAGACCAAAATGTGGTTGCATCAGTCCTTCTAAAAGGGGAAACAAAACACTGGCAGGAGGAAATACAGAGACAAATACGGAACAGAGACTGAAGGAAAGGCCATCCAGAGACTGCCCCACCTGGGGATTCATTCCATATACAGTCACTAAACCCAGACACTATTATAGATGCTAAGAAGTGCTTGCTGAAAGGAGCCTGATATAGCTGTCTCCTGAGAGGCTCTGCCAGAGCCTGACAAGTACAGAGGCAGATGCTTGCAGCTAACCATTGGACTGAGCATGGGGTCCCCAATGGAGGAGTTAGAAAAAGGCCTGAAGAAGCTGAAGGAGTTTGCAACCCCATAGGAAGAACAACAATATCAACCAACCAGATCCTCCAGAGCTCCCAGGGACTAACCCACCAACCGAGGAGTACACATGGAGGGAACCATGGCTCCAGCCGCATATGTAACAGAGAATGGCCTTGTCAGGCATCGATTGGAGGAGAAGCCCTTGGTCTTGTGAAGGACCTAGATGAATGCACCAGTGTAGGGGAATTCAAGGGTAGGGAGGCAGGAGTGAGTTGGTGGCTGGGGGAACACCCTCATAGAAGCAGGGGAAGTGGGGATGGGACAGGGGGTTTCCATGTGTGTGGGAGAACCAGGAAAGGGGATAACATTTGAAATGTAAATAAAGAAAATATTGGAAAAAATCGAATACATTTGTTCTTAGTTTAATCATTTAAAGAATGTGAAATACAGATTCCTGAATACCGAGAAGCCAGAAAATTTAGTATTTCTAAACATGAAGTACACTCATTGTATTAGGTACATGGATAGTGTTTTAAAATATATTCAATTATCATTAAAAGAGCCAACTTTTCACTAAACTTATTTAATTTGGACATGTACATAAGAATCAGCATCTTCAGACAGTGAAATGGCTTAGATGGTAAAGATACTTGCTGCCAGAACCAACTCACTGAGTTAGAGATCAAGGAACCATACAATGGAAGAAGAAATGTTCTTTGCACAGACTGTCCTTACCCTTCAGATATTTGTTCTCTCATAAACACACACGAAACATAGACACACACACATACACAAACACAAAACATAAAGTACAAAATTAAACATGGATTTTCCTTTTATTTAAAATTATTTTATTTACATTTGAAATATTATGTGCTATTGAGGAGTTATAGCATTTGAATAACTCCAGGGTTTATATCATAGCCATAAAACATGTGAAACTCTGTTCCAATTTAAATTTTAAAAGCTGGCACTTCAAATAATAAACCTATTATAACATCTTTATTTTTTGTTTCTTTAAATATAAACGGTCACGCGTTACTTTGGTCTTTGAAAGTATCTTATCTAAAAAGTTTATGTCTCTTATATTTCCATTTTCTACTTTTCTTATTTCTGACAAAGTGTCAGTCAGTACACTTTATCAGGCAGATGTCTTGCTTGGAAGAAATTCTCAATATTGGAGAATCACAGAGGCAATCACATTCTCTGAAGACATATCTCTACTAGCTGTACAGCCCTGCATTTAGGTTTCTAATTTACAAGATTTAAATTAATGACTGTTTTTGCAGCAAACAAAAACTGGTTATCACAAAAACTAATTAATTGTAAAAGCGCTCAGAACCCACTAGATTCATGCAATCAGTGGGCATTTGGAAATCAAATTAGAAACAGTACAATCAAGATTTAATTCTTTCTAAAATGCAAAGCACAGGAAATGAAGGTGATCAGAGTCCTCAGGAACTTTGGCAAAATATGTAGAGCCCTGAAGTGCCTGCCAGTCTCTCATGATCAGTCTTCCTCATACAGTGGAGAGCAGGGGTTATAGGTGCCAGATACACATGCACGTAGTCACACTGGACTTGAAAATAGTCATTCTGCTATTAGTAACTTGTATCCTTTCTTACTCTTTACATCTTTATCTGGGGAGATTCACATAAATACTCATTTAATCAAGATTACTTTATTCAGTGGTGGCTCAGTTGTGTTTGTTCCTAGAGTGTCTTGCAGATGAAAGAGGCAGGGTGTCTACGGATGTCATTTAGCAAAGGAGAGATTAAATGCAATTACATTTCAATGAGTACTATAAGGTTTCTGTTAAAATCTGAAATTTGGAAGTTTCCTCTCCTCTTGTATTTCTTTATTTAGGTCATTTGAATAAGTGGATGAAATTAACTCAATTGCTACCATTAAGTCATAATCTCATGCTTAATCAAGTTTACAAGTCAACTTCACTTTAAGAGAACTTTGTATTATGTGAGGTGCAAAGTGGATTAAGCATGCATTGCTCATATGGAATCTCATAAGACAAATCCACTTAAAATGTCACCTTTTAGGTTGAAATAGCTTACAATAGGGATACATACTTATTCCTTGTTGGAAACAACAAAATTGCCTTCTTTAATTCCTGTGCAAATGTCTTGCTTTACTTTCATTTTTATGTTTTATTCCCAATATCCACATACCTATAAATCCTTATCACAGTAGTTTGAAAGAGACTATTCTTGTCTTTTTGTACTACTCCTTTCTGTTTGATATTAAATAATAGACTACCTAGTAAATATTTAATGAATAGGTTGATTGGTTCTTTACATATGCTATGCCTCTTATTGCCAAAGTCATCAACATAAAGCCATCAATAAACAAAATCAGGATAGCAATACGCTCATTAACATTTATGGAAAAACAGTTCTTTTGTAAAAATGTGTTTGTACTCAAATTAGACAATTCTACTTTGCTCTAAAATTCAGCAACTTTTTCAACATTTAAAAGATCAATTTATATTTGTTATTAGTCAATAGGCCTTGTATTCCACTGTGTATCCTTATATAGACAGGCAATGACAAGTAACGAGAGAAGAAGATTGACGGATGAAGGAGATTGAGAAGGGATATATGGTAAAGTTTGAGGAGAAGTAAGGAAAGGGAGTGATATGTTAATTATACAATAACTTCAAAAATAAAAAAATAAAAAGACACTTTCATAAGATTTCTTAGAAAAAGTAGTAAAACCCATAATGAAATGAAAGAAAAAATAATTGAATGCATGAATATACTATGCATCTCTTCTTATCACATGTTAATAACTAAATTTCACAGTTATCTTGAAAAAATTTTTAGAAGTTCTCATAAGGGTATTGTTATAGACTATTTTAGCCAAACTCATTCAATGAACACATTTTAAGCAATGCTGTGAGCCGCACCTAGTTTTCAGAAAAGAAAATGTCTCTGTTGGAGGCATGAGCTTAGGATGCAAGTAAATTATCATATTATTTATTGAATTATGTTTGAATTTCTTAGCTAATAGATACATTATGTTTGAATTTGTTAGCTAACAGATGCAGAGTGTGAGAGGGTAACTAACAGCTTTTAGTTAGAAGCTGCTTTACCAAGCTGAATATGCAGAACAGGTGTTACCCCAGAGTTGAAAACCTGGACTTCACAAGGGCATTGTAACTTATTAAGAAGGCAATAAAACACAAGTAGTACATATCCTAATGAGTCGATTTGTATCTATTTCATACTTAGTAATCCAGCTAATGACATTTGTGTGAATTTGTGAAATTTTGTCATTGAATAATGACATTTGAGCATTCTTTTAAAAATACACTTCGGTTATGACTACATGTAGACAGGTATTTCTAGATGTAGAATGTGCCTGCAGAGTCCAGAAGTGGATGTCAGATATCTGGGTGCTGGAGTTACAGGCATTCTTGTGATCAAAACTGCAGAGAGATCGCTTTTTCAGCTCCTTCCGTAAGAATTTTATTATGTATAGAGTGTTAGAGGTAGAGAAAGATGGCAAAGCATGAGTCTTTTCAACACTAGCTGATTTTCTTTAAAGTTGGTACTCATTCCTGTTGTTTTGACTTATATGGTTGGTATCGTGCCATGTAATGCCAGCCCAATTTATCACCTTCCTTTGGTACCCTTGCTCTGCCTTATGTTGTCTAGTAGCACAAAACCTATTTAGAAAAAAATTCAAAGACATTCCACTGATTCAATGTTTGAGATGACCTTCAAGTTTTTCTGTAAACTGACACCATGGCTTGATTTATTATCTTATTAAGACAGGTGTGTGCACTCACCATGAAGCCTTCTGGACAAACTGCTAATAAAAGGGAAAAATTCCAAAGTGATTTAAATTGTCCAGCAGAGATTATTTTAATCTTAGAGTTATATGTGTTCATGAATCAGCTAATTTTGCTTTATTTTTAATACATATGAAATGTTCTGTTATTTCTTATTTAATAAGTCCTTCACTGCACAATATGAATATATGCTGAATGAATTCAATGAATCTAGATAAAATGTGAAAATATACCTTAAATTCTCCACTTCCAAGAGCCAAATAATTTTGCATAGCTTATTAAAATGTAAATAGCTATAAAACATATATACAGCATTTGCAACTTTTTCAGAAGCATAACAAGGGTATGTGTATACACAATAGAGCTGCTTAAGAAGTCTCCATCCATCCATAGCTGCTAACATTATGATATTTAAGCTTAGGGTTTAATTAGTAAGGTAAAGTCTCAGATACTTGAAGAGAGTTTTATGACTCAGAGCCTGGATGAATTAATTAGCATTTCCTTTATTAATTGTTGTAAATGGTATGACTTTGTATTTTTGGTCTTTGAAGCTATGTAAACACTGTCCAATTAGTTATCTCTGTTATATTGTAATGCTATATACATTTGTTACTGTACTTGAATGTCCTATTTTAAAAGACTTACTGAATAAGAATATGTGTGTTTTTCACTTTCTCTGGCAGATCAAATTATAAAATCAGTATCATAATTTACATTTCTTAATTTTAATAATTGTATGCCAAATTTATTTTATTAATATAAGATGAATAAGCAAGAGACAGTGTTATAAAAGTCTATGAAATAGCTACTTTCAAAAAATAAATATTGGCTGCTAGTTGCTAGTTTTGGTAACATATATACTAAAATATATGTATATATTAAAACATGTGTCTACATTCACATTTTGGTTAAAGACTTTATAATCCATATCGACTATCATACTTTTGGATGACAACATTATTTTCTGTGTTTGTGTGTCTTTCTCTTAACAAAAAAAAAAAAAAACATTAGATAGTTGAATACTGAGGTGAATTAATGAGAATGCCTGCTTTGGATGCATGAATATATTTTTACATGAAGTACCATTCAATGCTTTTAATTCCAGCTCATTTCCTGGAATTATTTTTTGAGATAAAAGAGGACCATCATCTATCATGTGAGAGTTGTTAAAGTCGTAAACTTTAGTTCTTCTTGATAGCATTTATGGTCTGAGAATGGACAAAGTATAGTACCATTATTGCATTATGAATGAAATTTGATTTTTAAAAATTTTTAACATTATCTCTACTTTTTGAGAAATTTTATGTAAGATTAAGATATTGTAGTGAATAACTAGGAAAAATACTAGAAGCACAGTAAACCTTCTGTGAGTTTAAGAACTTTGCTTCGGAGATGAGAAAAACCACTACATTTTCCCCATCCATTGAGTGAATTGAGAAGCAATTAATAAATCCTCTTAGAAAATATTTGTATTAAATGCATAATAAAATCGTAGCATTGTATCTTCTTAAAGGAAAGGGCCATCCACAACTTTAACTTTCAATGTACATTATTTCTCTGAGATATTTATGAGATGATTATACTGTACTTTGGACCTGACTGGCATGAAATGTGTATTTAATATGCCTTTTATAGTTGTTTTGATGAATCTTTGCTATAGTAGGTTTTGCTTGTATCGAATACTGTAAGACTTAATGAGTTTCCTTGGAATTTGGACGCAGGTATGAATACAGTTAGACACACGGCATTAGTTCTGTCATTTGGGTTGTTTTCCTGTCAGAATTCATTTTCTACTATAACACCTTTGCCATTTTCTCTAGCACCATGTTCAGTGTAAGTGCCACCTTGATAAAACAGTGTGAAGTTACCCGATTCGCATTTCACCTTTCTTCTGTTGAGAACATACTTATATGATGCTTTTTAAAATCTGATTGTCATAGTCTTGTGAGACTGTGACACTAAGCACACATAAGTGTCTGCTACTCAACAAATCATCTCTCAATAACCTACTACCTAAAATCATGCAGCAAAAATGTGTAAAATCCATTTTAATCTTCAAAAATTTGCTGTATTGATACTTTACAATGATAAGCATTCTTTCATCTGATGGCAGTTGTATTCATGTATGAGTGTATGTGTGAATATGAAGGACTGTAAGAATGTACAATGTAAGCAAATGGAACTCAAAGGTCAATATTTGTATTTTTCTCAACAGCAGCCCCTTTACTCTTTGAGAAACAGCTTCTCACTGTAAGGGGAGCATGCCAGTTTGTCTAATCTGACTGGCCAATGAGCTTCAGAGAGCTCCCCTCTCCATCTCTCCAGCATTTTTGTTGTAGTTATGATATTTGGCCTAAATGGGTACTGAACACTGAACTCAGCTTCTTGTGCTTTGGCAGAAAGAAGCTTACAACTGAAATCTTTTGCTGCTCCCTGCACATTTCTCAGAAACTTCATCATAGACATTTGAGGACACAGGACAACATTCCTTTTACATGGATACTACCGAAAGAATCAGGAGAGCCTTTTCTCAACACAAAGCCCAAAGAAGTAATAATCAATTTCTTTATAGCTTTTGTATCCACCCACTACTTTGTAAAATCAGAGTGAGAAGGTGACTTTAATGGTGTGACAGTGGATGTGTGTGACCATGGCTTATGATTTTGCGTCTGACTGCTTAAAGCTTGCTATTTTTCCCTTGGTCTCGAAGGTTAGTCTTGGTCTTTGATTTCACTTTTGCTGTTAGTGTTTTTATTGAGGCAAAAAGAATGCAATGAATAACAGCCTAAGTTTCTATAGTGAAAGAAAAATAAGAGTGTAGAAAGGCTGATTCTTGCTCCACTTCAACGGTGCTCCCTGTTGATAACACTGAGCTTCTATTCAGTAGGAACTGGCTGAAAGAATAGTCTCTTAAAGCAGAGAGGATAAATGCAGAAGGCTAAGAAAGGGCTTAAGAGCAGGCTCTCAGGCATGAAGATACTTAATGGACTCAAACATTCCTTTCAGAGTATTAGAATAAGTTTCTCTTTCAGAGATTTCTCATTTTATCTCTGTCTCTCTGTCTGTCTTTCGGTCTGTCTCTCTGTCTCTTTTTCTCTCACTGTCTCTCTGTCTCTGTCAGACTACCCTTCACTCCCTTCTTATCTCTTTCTCTTCTTCTTCCTTTCTTCTTTTCTTCCTTGCTGTTTATGACTGTTTTAAGGAAGTTGAGTCA
>JADRCH010000030.1:6786432-6805580 GCA_019843965.1 Rhynchomys soricoides
GCTGTTTATGACTGTTTTCAGGAAGTTGAGTCATCGTGTTGCTGGGTCATATTTTGTCAGAATAGAGGTAGGGAAACACTTCACCTTTATGAACATTGCAATCTTACTTGACTTAAAGTTATTTTAGCTCAAAGAGTTTATCTAAAATTAATTTAATAAAAACAAGGCACATCCACTCAGTTTTCTTCTGTGTTATTAATAATAATTTTGATATATAATAGGGTACTTATAATGTTTTTTTGTATTTAAATCAATGGCTATGCCCAAGTATAAAAAATATGCTAGCACAGATTTGAAGACTATATAGTACTTCAGTTTCTCAATTACAATAATAGAAATCACAGAAACTATTCATTTCATTGATATATTTAGGTCAAAGACAAGTTCCAACCTACAAACTCATACAAGAATATTTACTAAAAAAATTCATCTTGAGTCCTACTATAATAAAAGTTGTCATTTCTTATTTACTAATTTATAATGTTGATGCATTTTAGGCATTATATTGTGTAGATTATGGAATATAAAAAACAATAGTTTATTGAAATGAAAATCTGAATACAAATGATATGCAAAATATTTTGTAAAATCGATAAAAACACATGGTAGAAAAGTCATTTTTTTATTTACTTACTGAGACATTAGGTCTATCATGTTGTGGAGAACAAATATTGTCAACAAATATAAGAAGATAGAAAAAATGTAAAGACAGTTTTGAATTCTGTGTGGTTTTATCTAATACATAAATGCTTATAGTTCCAGGCTGCTTAAGATGGTGTGCTGGGTAGTTTAATGTCAAGTTGACACAAGCTAGAGTTATCTGAGAGAAAAGAGCCTTAACTGAGAAAATTTACTGCAGAAGATTGAGTTGTAGGCAATCCTGTGAGCCAATTGTATAATTAGTGGTTGATGGGGGCGGGTATCCTATTGTGTGTGATACAACCCCTAGGCTTGATGGTCTGGGATTCTATGAGAAAGCAAGATGAACAAACCAAGATGAGCAAACCAGTAAGCAGCAGTCCTTCACGACTCCTGCCTGTAGGTTCCTATCCTGTTCATGTTCTTGTCCTGACTTCCCCCAGTTACCTAGAAGTGTAAATGAATTAAATCATTTATTCACCAATTGCTTTTGGTCATGGTGTTTCATCTCAGCAGTGTTAACCAAAACTAAGACAGGAGTTCCTAAAAGACTCATGTGCTGCTCTTAAGCAGCATCCTGCAGATGTGGATGCAACACAAAGCACAAGTTTCCCTAAAGTTTGACCACCAGACAAAACAAACATAAGGCTTTTCAATCAGAATAACAAGGTGGAAAGTAGTAAAGGGCAGACTAGACAAAGACATCTCCAGTGAAAGAAACGGTGGATATGCTGCGATGTGAGCCATTGGAAGGCTCAATCAAACACAAGGGAAGATGTCACCATTTTCTATCCCACCTAGGCTGAGTATCCTCCTTGTGGCTGTACTTCCTCTAAATCTTTTGTTCACAATAAAGAGAGGGGAAGAGGATACTATTTATTAAAATATTTTTGGTTTATCATAGACATGCATTCATTTCCTAGTAAATTACATCCCAAACCATTTTCAATGGACTTTTGCTTCTGATCTTCTCCTTGTTTCTATTATGAAGTAAAATGAACATGGAAAAGATCTCACCTGCAGAGTTAACCTGGGAAATGGACACAAACTTTAGGCTCAAACATATAAAAAGAAGTCCACATTATTAACATAAACTAGAACAAAATGAGACTTATATTTTTATATTCTCATGGCACAGAGAGGAAGCTGGATAGCAGACTATGTTGGGCACATCAGGAAAATATAAACTCAAATACACTGACAAAGGAAATCTTCTTGGTTTTATCTGCAAAGAGGGATAGTTAGCAGTGAAACCAAATTTTTAAATGCAGTTTTTTTCTGACCCGGTAGCTCCCCTCCCAGGTATAATTAAATATATCTAAAAATGCACATATGGGTTTTCACTTCACTTGTATTTGTTTTCATATTTGGAATGAGTTTATCAATAGTTTAAAGAAGGGTTTATAAACCATTATAAACTTACCATGGAATAATCTATGTGTACACAAAACATTTAAACTCTTCCGCAGATACCTGAATACAGTAAAAATTCCGTATTTGGAAGGATGCATGTATAAAAGTTTGATGGGATGGCAAATGTCAGATAGGTAGGACTTGGCAATATGTGCAGTGTGAGGCGTGGCTTTCAGTATAGTCTTTGTTCCTGGTATTGATGGCAAAAGTGTTATTCATTTTGTTATGTAAAACATTTGATATATCCATATCTATAATGCATGCAAATAAACTTGAACATCGGATGATGTTCCTTTCTCAATCTACTTACATGACAGATGTCCAATGCATAGGGTGATGCTTCTCCTATGGTCTCATGTAATCTAATGGAACTACCTAACTCCCATGGCTGTAACTGCTCTGTCTACATTTCTACTTCCTCACATCCTCATGCCCTCTCTTTTAAGAATGATTTATTTGTTATTGTTGTTTGTGTGCTACGTCTGTGAGCATGAGTGGAAGTCAGAGGATAACAGAAGCTTCAGTCTTGAATCTTTATGTGAACTCAAGAACTGAACTTAGGCCCTCTAGGTGACTACAGCATGTGGACTGTCCACCGACCCACCTCAGCAGCACTCTTTCTCAAGCTAACAATACTTCCTCTATCAGTTGACAGTTTTTTTCATTCTACTTTGTTCCTATGATTTTGAGTTTTTTAAAAGCATTCCATATATAATGTAAGTGATAAAATACTCGTTCTGCATCTGGTTGATTTTATTTATAATAACATTAACTTTGTCTATTATGTTAAAACTGCAGACTCCATCTCCTCTTTCAAGCTGAGTAACATATCTACAACTTATACAACCAGATAGCACAATAATATACAGATTCCAAAGCAGACAGAAGCCCTGAGCTGACTTTTTGTTCCCAAAGTGAAATAGGACAGGACATAAGACATTTGAAAACATAACTTACAGCAGATATTATCAGGAAAAATTAATCAAAATCATGAAGCATTGCTACTTCATATATACTAAGATGTCACACATGTACTTAATAAGCAATGCAAGGCATTGGCAAAGGTGAGGAAAAAAGTAGAGCCCTAGTAGATGTTTGTAGAAAATGTCCGTTCATTTAGCCAGACTTAAAATACACAAAAGAAGGACAATTAAGTCCTTGGGTCCAGATGATCACATGACCCAAGCAGTCCCTTTTTATCTAACTATCTCTCCAAATGAAACCACTACCATATAAAGCTGTCTGCATTCTCACACTTTCCAATGTTGGTTACAGTTAATAACTCACGGAATCATGAAGCATCAGTCGACAGATACTTAAATAAGTAAGTACATATAACACAATATGTTTCAGTAGCTTTTATGCTATTCCTTGCTAATTCCATAAAATTTAGGTAAAAAGAGATGGAGACAGCATTCTTTATTCATTTAGATGTCTTCGTCTATGACTGAACAAGTGTGATAGTCAGATTTCAACACCCACAATGCAGCAGAGCACTCATGATTTACAGAAAAGCCTGGAGATCCTACTGACGCCATTCTATAGCATTGAAATCATCTTAAGTGAAGCATTAGAAGAAAAATTTATTATGGGCTTATTTTTATTTCCAGGAAGCGATTCTATGAAATACTGTCTGTCATTGAACCGTCCATAAAATGATATCTGTATTATTTTTACTCTGCGAAAAGACAGTGAGAAGAGGCATTGATTTCTGGGAATTTACTTTTCTTTATCAACAAAAATTTGAATTCTCCTGGAGTTTTTGAGATAGAATGGTAACAGTATCTAATAAAGTCATTCCTTCAGATGAAAGAAAAATTTGCCTCAGATAGACATCGTACTCAATCATTAGAGACTGCAAAAAATACACCATAATTTTTATTAATTTAGAACATATATTTGTTATGTGGAAAGAGTTGACCATAGAAAAGCCTGGAAGGTGAAATAATTTAATAAGAAAATAGAACAAAGGCCACATCTTCCTTTCACCTAAATACTGTCTCCCCAGTGGTATGCGTACTTTGAACGTGTGGCTTTTAATGCTCAAACCAGAAAAAGTAAATATTTAATTCTTTAAATTATCTCAAAAGACAAATCCAATTAAACATGCAACTTTTTTTGCCTGAAATACCAAGTATAGGGAAAATTTTAATAGTTCACAATAGGATTTCCTACTTAATCCTTGCTGAATGTAGTAAAATGACCTCCTTTAATGCCCCCTCCTATCTGTCTCTTTCTTTACTTTCATTTTGTTTCCTTTTTCCAACATCTCCATACCCTATAAAGCTTTATCACAGCTGTTTGAAAGAGACTGTTCTTATTTTTTCCTACTCCTTTCTGTTTGATATTCTCTAATAGATTACTTAGTAAATATTTGATGAAGAGGTTGATTGGTTGTTTAGATATGCTATGCCATTAAGGTGGCATGGCATTTACCAAATAAATAATAAAACATATTTGCTTTATAAGTCTTATTGACAAAGTCATCAAGATAAAGCCATCAACAAACAAATCAGGATAGCAGTATATTACATTATCATTTATAGTAAAAACATTTGTAATTTGTGTTTATACTCAATTCTATTCTTGCTCTAAAATGTAGTAGCTGTTTCACCACGTAAAAGATGAATTTAAATTTGTTATTAGTCAATCTACCTCATATTCCATTTTATATACTTACACACACAGACACGCAATAACAAATAAACATCCTCTACATAGGAGGTCAGAAATTTGAAGGGGAGTGGGGAGGAACACATGGGCGGGCTTGGAGGGAAGAAAGGAAGGGGGTGATGTAAGAGCATAAACTCAAAAGAAAAATAATTAAAAAGACTTCCATAAGATTACTTTTAAAGGAGTAAAATCCGTAATAAAATGAAAGAAAAAAATATCTAAACGCATGAGTACAGTCTGCATCATTTTGTTATCAAACAAGATTCAAACCATCTGCCTTTCCCTCAATTTAGATTTTCTGATGTAAACAATACTTTAAAAGCACATGAAGATCTATTTTTTTCAGTGAAAGCAGTCAAATAAACAAAAGAAAAAAATGCCCAAAGAGAGATAATCTAATTCAACATGTATAAATAAAACTATATCACGGAAAGGAAAGAGAAGAAGTTATTACCAGCCTTTGTGGGTGGCACACAGGGACCTGGTAGAAGTGGTTTAACTTCAGAAAAACAAAATGTTAACATTCGTGCACGTTTAGGTAGAATTAAATCAGTTCTATGTTTTAAAACTCTCAGTTAAACCTTGAATTTGCATGTATTTTTGTCTCAAGAATAAAAGAATCTTTTCACCTGGGAGTCCTCACTTCTGCTGACAGCCTGGCATTGCTGTGAGTCTGGCTTGACCAGTGACACCGCCAGTAAGCATCAGCATAGCCATCTCCCAGCCACTCAACTAGATGAGCATGGAATAGCTCATGCCCCTTTCCTTAGTGCCTCTGGGTTAATTCTTCTCAGGCAAAGCAATGTCAAAACTAGTCTGCAGTGAAAATATTAGCTGTTATTTGCTAACAGGTTGCGTAGATATCAGACACAGTGTTATGTGTGTGTGTAAAAAAACAAAAAACGATTAGTTTCTGAATCTCCACAGTACACCTCTTGTGATTTCTGAGTTTGATGGTAAAGTGTATCATTTCTGGAGAGTTTTCTTCACTCTCATTCCCTTCTTACTCTGATCACAAGGCTACTATCATTGTCCTCCCAGAAAGGGGGGATGTTTTTGTGTCACAATGAGAATCACACTGCAAAGCTGTTGTGCTAAATTCAAACCTGAGCTTAACAAGCTAAATGTTCTCTCTGAGCACACCAACTGCAGGGTTGGTTTGTGTTTGTCAGAGCAAGTTCTCCCTGCTGTTGAATTCCTCAATTCTGTTTTTCAATTCTCCCCCTCCTCAAGACCTCCAAATCCAGAAAGACATGAATGACACTGGATCAAAACCTGAAGTTTTTCAAATTCCCAGCCTTTAATTTCCTGAGGGATTCATAAAGAGAGGGAAAGATGTATGTTTTCCACTTTATAGTACGGGACATGAAGGGCTAACATTTTATAAAATGCCAACTCTTGTTGAGAAAGAAGATATCCATTTACTTTAGAACAAAATCATACTTCTCTGGTTGTCCTTTAAGGGCTCCCTATTCATTCATTGAAAGGAGTTCACTGTATTGTTTTACAATTATGAACCCTTTGGATTTTTCCACAATTGATAGCTAATATTTGTCTATAAAAATGAGATGGTCAAGTGTTAATGTTTCCATTTGTCTGAGGAACCAGTTCAAACCATCATGACATTGGACACTTCTGTTTGTATATAACCCACAGAATGGACAGTATTTTCAGGGTTACTACTGATAACAGTTTCTTTTCCTTCTCTCCCCTCCCCCTCCTCTACTCCAACTGTGTCCCTTCTACTTTCTCCACTCTCTCTCACTCTCTACTTATATTTCTGAAACACTGTGTCAAGAAATTCAGGCTGACACGGAACTTTTCATGTAACTAAGAGTCAACCTGAGTTCCTCCTTCTCCTGCCTTCACCCTGTAGTTGCGGGGTACAGGAATGCACTACCACACCAGATTTATATAGTATCAACGACAGAACACACAGCCTTGTGTGGGCTATGCAGCCCCTCTACCAACTGAACTGTATTTCAATCATGCTAGTGCATGGTCTTGATTATGTTATTAAGCTGTTTTATTTCTGAAGGGTTTCCCCTCTCTGTTTAAGAAATTCCTGTCTAGTTAAATTATCTGAATAAATAATTACTCACATAGATCAGCAATTGATTGACACAAGGACTTTAAAATTACCGGCAGTCCCTTCTGCAGTGATCATACTGTCACAACCCAAGGGAAACAGAACTTTTTCATAGTTTTAAGTTACAATGAAAATTAAAATGAAATTTTAATTATAGATATACCATAGTGATTCGCTATACATATCGTACTAATAATCCTAAAACTCTTACTTTTATGATTTATATTCATTTTTTAATATTTCATGAACAACAAATGGACACTATTATCATGTGACAATGAAGACAATAAGGGACGTTTCAGTGAATTATCTCACGCTGCTTATGCACTATAGTCCAAACAAAATCCTACAATTAAAATTTAAACCTTATATGCCTTTCTTTTCTTTTACATTGGTTAAGTGGATCCTAGAACAACATTGTAATAAAATAACTTAGACTCTGTGAAGTAAACACAGCTAGCACAGAGCTGGGAGGGACCCACACGAAATAAGACAACCTGAGGGGATTCCATGAGGAAAAGTTATAGGAGTATCCAACGAATGATCTGGAAAATTATCGTGTCTGTCGACAATTGATGTGGCCTCACCATGCCCCCATGCTTTATCCATATTTTTCTTTTTAGTTAGAACTGCACCTGAACACAGAAGCTCATGAGAGTAATTAGCACAGAAGCTTCTTAAGAGTTAGAGAGCTTTTCTTGACTCTGGCTCAGTGGGTTGTACAATAACAATGGCCCTGAGAACATGAGGAGCACATTAATACAGCCACACAGTTTAACATAATCTAAATTGCAAACTTTTATAATATCAAACTTCAGTGATTAAATTTAAATCTCAAATAGGCACTTACTAAGATGACTGATAGAATTAAAATACATATTAGGAAAACAAGTCATCAAATAAATTAATAAGTCAAAAATATCAATAATTGCTCTTTAATTATATCTCAAGGATGTTTTGTAGTTTCTACAAGAACTACTTGTAGATTTTAAGTACATATTTAGATTCCAAAAAGCCTGGCATATGGCAGATAAATCATTTCAACAACACCTCCTCACATTGTCTATAATACATTTAGATTGTGAACTTCTATATATTTAATATTTAAAGGAGAGAAATACCTAAACTTTAAATTAATTCTTATTCACACCTACAGACATATATTTATCACAATTTGAATATTAAGGCTTTAAGACAAGTCATCATTAAAATAACATTATGTGAGAAAGCTATCAACTTCACTGTACTGAAGAGTTTTTAGCATCTATATTCACTCTAAAATAATTTTTATTATTCAGTTAAACATAGGACTTTGTTTCAGATAATAGCTAAATATATTACAGATTCACCTTTTAAATTTCATTTTCTAGCATTGTAATAGTAAACCTACAATTTATATGCAACTTGACATTTGAATTTTAAAACTCAGGAGAAAGAATTCTTCAAGAGGTATGCTTTCTGGTTTGTTATCAAATTGTACAATAACACTGCTATTCCAAAGAATTCCTTGTTTAAGTTTTAACTAAACATTGATAGTACACTATAATATTTTTCACCCTCATTTCTCCCTGTTTTCTGTGTCATTAAGACCATGCTAGACATTTATTATTATAAAATCTTCCCAAGTTTCTTAGATAAAATTTCAAGATTTTTTTTGTGCATGAGGTCACTGTTGAGTGCCCCATGAGTTCATTGACCAAGGCTTTCACATTGCATGTGGGATCTCCTATTCCTTTTGAACGGTCTCTCTCTAAGTTAATGAATTTATATGCTAACCCTTCAAATCTTAAAGACCAACATTTCTCAGGTAATCAATGAAAACACAGGAATTATATCTACTACACATTAAACTAATTTGATACTATAACATGCCTTGGAATATAAAAGAAGAAAAGTAACTGGGTCCTAATGAAATCTTTTATTCCAGCAAAGTTAACACTTCACGTTTTCTGTCACTATTAATCAATCTTCATGATGGGCATAAGAAAAGGAGCTATGCATGGGTCCTTCCAATTCTTAAGGCCATTAATCTGTCATGCTTTACGGTGCTCTCACAGGTTGCTTTTCATCAGTAACACAAAATATTTGTCAGTGTTTAAGGAAATAGTCACTTTAGCAATGCTAATATAATAATCACCATCTACAATTTATCATTAGAAGGGCACCTCTGATGTAAGAGACGGATAGTTTTAAAGTAACTGTCTTAGGTTGAGAAGATGAAGGTTCCAGATTCCTTATAAGGCTGTAACTGAGGTATTCATTGAAATAATTGAAATTAAATTAAATTAAATAATGCAAAATGATCACTATCCAATTATTTCATATTTTCCCAAATAGTTGGAGGTGTAATTAAGCTAATTTGCTAAAGATTCTGAAGAGCTATATTTCAATATAACAAAATAATAATTCAAAAGGCAAACCTGTCTAATTTAAACAGAATGTTTTATAAGTTTACAGAGATAGCACTTAAATCAGATCAGTTGCCCAGTGAACCATGTAACTTTTAATGAAGATGAAATGTTACCTAAACAAAAATGATCTTCCAGTAATATAAGAACTGCTTTTAAAATTCCTATTGTCACTTACTGTGTCTTCTCATTAATATTCATTTTCACCAGTAGGGAGTTTGTGCATAATTCTGTAATTTTAAAGTCTGAGGTACAATAGTATCTCAGCAAATACTGCACTATTGAAAGGGACATTCTTGTATGAAATCACGTGGGAAATTCTAACTGAATTCACACAGATTGCTTGCACTCCCCCACTGTTATGTTTACTTTATGCTTATTTAGAGAAGAGCATCTTTTTAATTAGAACATACCTTCAAACATGAAGTTCAATATATGTGAAAGTACAGATGAAATTTTATATACTGAAGAGTGTATTTCTCATAAAGTAACCCATTTATTCCTTAGTTTCTGTCAACATTGTGACAACATGAACAGAACAGGCAGTGATTAGAGGCATTACGAAAGATGAGAAGGTATTTCTAGATCTTGTCAAAAAATGTCTCTGCTGTTTCAACTCTTACTGAGAATTCTACTAATGTGATACCACAGTAAATATGTTTTGGTCCACCTTGCCTGCTTTCAACATCATCCAGGCCTAAATCCAGCTTCCTATAACTCAGATAAACTTCACAGGACTCATCACGATGGAAGCAGAAGCAGGTTCACACTTCCTAACCTGTGTTAGTATGAAAACACATGAACTCCCAGGCGGTCTCCTCCTTAGTCCTTTACTACAGCACTTGACATCTTAGCTAGAGCAGTAAGACAACTAAAGAGGATCAAAGAATACAAGCTGGAATAGAGGAAGGCTGATGAGCTTCTTATAAGACCTAAACTCTTCAGGTTTGTGCGTACTGAGCGGTGGATCATTTAGACCACAACTCACGCTCATGGAGCATGAGATTCTGTTCATTTGTTAAGAGAAGTCTATTGACAAGTTTTTAACCGTGATAACCCAGGAATTTGAAAGAAACTACTGATTTTAAAATCACAGGGAAAATTAGGTTGATAACAATACACTCGATGTGACCTAATGAACCTTTATTTGAAACTGTTTAAAATATGTCATGGATTGAAGCAATTTCATATTGAATAACATCCTAAAGGAGACCAATGCTTCAGTTTATAAAGATTGTAACAGATGACACATTCACACCACTGTATACTAGAATAAGAAAATATATTGCCATAGACACTATTCCCACAGATAGAAATTTGTTTGTTTTTCAGACTTTGAAGAGCGTTATTGTCTAAAGTGGAGGAGGAGAAGAACATCCGTTCTTTGACCACATGTTTGGCTTTCTGAACAATGCAGAAAGGGGTTTCACTAGCAGAGGGAACACAATGCTTCTGAGTCTACCTTCAAACATTTTGCCTTCTAAGTTGTGAGATCAATAGTAATAAAAATCACCTAAATTGGAGTTAGCAAAGGAATTTAGTGTATAACACAATGTAAATTTTATAAATAATTTTTGAAAAACAAGTCCAATGTATTTAACTCAGTGAAAATAATTTTGACTAGAAAATTTAATTATAAATCAAGGCTTTTTAAAGTCTTAATCTATATAAACTAAAGCCATTTAAAATTACCCTAATAGCCACTACGTTGAAACATGATAATTTGTTTTATTGACTTTTAGTAGAAGTCATTTATTTAAAGATTAAGTCTGATACTAATTGAAACAATAATATATTCTATTTATCATTACCTACTAATCACATGCATAGGAATATTCAATATTCTTAAAGAGCAGAGAGATTGGAAAAGTTCATAATGGTCCTTTAATCCAAATTCAAGTGTTAAGGAGTTTTATGAACTTCATTACTTTTTAAAGTGAACCAGCCTCTAATGTGGGCTTATTGATCAGAAGGGCTCAGGAAATAGACTTGCAGGGATGTCATAGCTACAAGCTTCCGACCAGCTTCTCTTCTGTTCTAAAATGCTAAAAAGTTCATGAAACATCTTAAAGTAGCCTTAATACTTGTCTAGAAAAGCAGCATCTCAGAAACACACAACTGGGTTAATACAGGTTTGTATCATTGGGAATAAGAAAGGCATTTACATAGCTTTGAATGCCAGAGTTTGAGAATCTAAACACATACAGGCATATATGGCTTTGAGGAGAAATCATCTATTTCTATATGTTCTAGTAAGAGCATTCAAGTATATTTCATGTGTAACTACAATAATAGCTAGTCACGTATGTGTGCTGGTGTGGATGAAGTAAATAGAGTCTCTGATGACATGGCTTTACTGCTATCTGTTATGAGCTGTGTTGGGCATGCCTAAATCCTATGTACTGAAGTCATCCTCACAGTACCTCACAGTATCATACCTAGACAATTTGTAGTGACTTTATCTTAGCCTTTACAGAAATGTATCTTTTGTTTCATCTACAGGTAAAGAAAACTCCACAATGCCTTTGCCAGCACACCACCCACTTCACACCTTCTGGTGAGCTCTTTCTCTTCATTGACCCCCTCTAGCCCCAATTGTTAAGTCAGCCTGAACAGCAAGCCACACTCCTACCTGCTACCTTGAAGGTAGTCGAGGTTTCACAAGTGGTCAAACAGAAGGCCATGAAAGCAGCATATATAACAAAGAAGTTATATTTTCTACCAAATTCAACTAATTGAAGTATAAGTTTAAAAATATTTTGGTACACAGCTGATTTATAATGTTTAAAAAATAAATATGTTCTATTAGTAAATTGTAAATTTTAAGTTTTTCCTTCTGATTTATTACCTAGTCACTACTAGGTTTCAGGCCCCCTAATGGTCATGCTAATTTTGCATACATTGAGAAATGTTCGGGTATGTCAGCGATCCATTTAAAAATCCCACAACTCTTTCTTTCCAGATATTTTCCAAAAGCATTCTAATGTACGTGAAATCCCGACATCAGGCCAAAGGGTAGCATTTAGTTTGTCATAGTAATCATTTTCATTTTTAAACTTCTAAGTATTCCATTTTACTATTTGCTTGCATATGAAACCAGAGAGGAGTCTAATACAATTTTTACTGTGGTAGTTTCCAGAAGTTGTAGGTAACATTAAGGTGCTCACCAGTCCTTACCTCCAAACATCAGTCTTCACACTAAGCAGTCTCCAGTTTATACAACCTCGTTTACATCTGATGTTCCAACTAAGATAACTAGTCCCAAAAATTCTTTCCATATATTACATTTGTTGTTTCAACTTTTGCGTCTGAACTGTATTCCTTCTACCATTGATTAGATTCAGTTGACTTTTAATATAATACATCCACTATGGTAGCCACTTGGTAAAATCTATTCATATACAGTCATTGACTGTTTATTGTCTCATCAGTATAAACATGCCTGCCAAGCTTAAGTCTCGGGCTTGTGCTGTGAAATACTAAAATACTTTCAGCACGACATGAGAAGTTATGGGAAGCCCCACAGGTGAGTTGCTCACCACTGGCCATTGACACTTTGTAAGCCTTTCTTCCTGTCTCAGTTTAGTCTTGGTGTGTTAATCAGGATGCAGAACTTACAGCCTACTGTGACATTTAGAGGTAATTCAGAAGGTTGTCTGCAGCACTGGCAACAACCAATTACATTTACAACAGTTTGTAAACTTAATTCATTGTTTCTTTTTTAATGAAACCACTATTTAAAGGTTTGCTACTGTTTTCTTCTTTTTCATGGCTAAGACTCAGAATCAGAACAGAGAGCTTAATTACCTAAGTGACTTCTTTTCAAAAATGCATATGAACTGTGCATAGGTAAAGCCTTACGCAGAGAACACTATCAAAGTTCTCTTGCAAATTACCATGTTTTTGTCTTACTCATGCTAAAATTACATAAAATTATTCTGAAATATTAGTGAATTCCTTTTCTTTTTGGAACAAAATAAATTTAAGCAACCTAAAAATTTTCACGTTGTCATAGCAATCCTCGTCAGCTTACTGCACATCATAGTCATAGAAATTCAGAAAGCACTCTCCCCACTTTCCTATAAAAAAAAAAAAAATTGGGAGCATGTATTCAGCAAGCATCTACGCGCAGCACGTGGGGGAGATCACTCAGCATAATTCAAGGCGTCTCTTTTCTCAGTTCCCCAAACTTTACAGAAGTCTACTTGCATCTCTCTGAATTCTAACAAGTTATTGCACCATTACATGTCAGGTATTCTGTCTGTACTCTCAGTTACTCGGTCTATGAGATTCGCAGCCACGACCTGAGAACTCCATTTCATTTTCTGTCTTCCAAACATTTTATTGCCTTGGTAAAAAGCATTCTTATCCCTCCTGACATTTGCCATCCAAAAACGTACTTGCTTCTAGTTTTTTCCACTTGTTTCCGGTAGCTTTATGAAACATACAAATGGGTTTTATACTTGCTTTAACTTTTCAACATCAAATCCCAGCAGAGAGAGAAAAAAAAATACTGTTTTCCCCGTCTTTAAACAAGCATCATTGAACAGTTTTTACCTCTGGCAACACAAGGAAGGATGGCTTTGCTGAAGCGATTGTGTCAAAACCCTAAGTGGCTGGGAACCGAAGTGCAGCATCACAGGGATCAGTCACCAGCGAAGGAATGCCAACCACTTACCAATGAGATGCCAGCTGCCTCTGTCCATTTCGGTGACTCTCAATCCTTGTCTCCCATCCTCCTGCCCTGGACACACCTCAGGAGGAGCAGTTCCTTGGGTGCTCCGCAGCCTGTGACAGAAGAGATATCGCTGAGTTCTGAGTCCTTCAATGGGAATTCTCCTCTGGCTTGCCCTGCCTCTCCCAGCAGAGGGGACCCAGGTGAGGCATCCTCCTGGCTGCCAGCTTTAATGGCACTTGGCTGCCGGCAGTTGCACGGGGCGGAGGAGTTGGGAGATGCAGGCAGGTGCAACTGGGCGCCTCCTCCCGCTGCTGCTCGGGGCTCGCGCGGATGCTCCAATGCGTCCACGCGCCCCGCGCCGCGCGCCCTGACTGGCTGGGTCCCTCCCGGAGCTGCCTGCCCCCCTCCCGCTCCGCGCTGTCACCGTCGCCAGGCGCCTCACTGCTTTGCGCTGCAAAGGCTCATTTAGCATGTCCCTGCCTGTAAAAGACTGTGTGCCTCAAGCAGGGCTTTGGATTTCTTTCTTTTCTTAGAAGGTACTCCACTGGCATCACTCGCCAACCGATTCCCTCCCCATATTTTTCTCTCCAAAGTCATGAAGGCTGTTCCCCTACCTGGCCACCTCTCCAGTGAGAGGGAACTGTGCTGGCTGAAGGATGCACCATGAGCTGGCAGACTCTGGGTCCTTTCCTCCCTTGGCCTGCCACTGTCCCTGCTGATTGCCAGGCTATGTTGGTAGCTCAGAGAGCCAGAGTCTCAGACCCAGGCAGGCAGCACTTAGGAAGGCTCCAGAGAGGGACTGGCACTTGGGAGAGTGTGGTTAGGTTCTAACTGGGAGGCGATTCTCTTTTGTGTATACATGCGAGTTTCATCGAAGGGTGCTCGTATTGGGGCTGTTATTACTTGTCCTTCAGGGTTGTGAGTGGTGGTGATGGTTTAGAGTCAACTCTGAAACAGTAAAAGAAATTGTAGTTTGTTGTTCTTATTGTTGCTTTCTGTTTTGTTTTCTGAAAATTTCTATCACAATGTCCATAGTTGAAAAAAAAAAAATAGCCTAGGTAGTAAATCTGAGGTGGCAGCTTTAGTGTCATTGTACTTCAGGTTTCTCCACTTTCCCTGTCTTTGAGTGCTCCAGTTTCATGTGTGTGGTGGTAATCCAGTATTTATGAAATAAATTTTGTTACATGCATTTTGCCTCCAACTCCATGTGGCTTGCACCTGTACGTGACAAGTCTGGAATCACACATACTCTTCTCTGCCAACCTGCCTACACTTGGAAGTCTGCGTGAGCTTTGGGCTGCACCTGTACCAGGAGGTACACGCTGTTCACGTGTGTGTGTCCAACCCAAGCCTGCAATCTGCTAGATGGATCCTCTGCGCGTGCTTTGGCCTCCAGTGGCTTCAAGAGACTGTAATTGGCAAAGCGCACAGAGCTGGTAGCTGGAAGCCAAGATACCACTGAAGCTCTCTGATCCCGTTCTTTCAGCTTTCCTGGTAATTAAAATGAGTCGTTTTCCTGGTCCTTGGCTCTTTGCACTTGTTATGCAAACATCAAGGCTTCATTGAATGGGTACCCTCAGGATCTAGACTGGCTTCTTTCTCCTCATCAAAGACAATTAATGCGTATTTGCATTTAATGCTTCTCTACCCTTCCACACTTTTTATTTTCTTGTTCCTGCTTTCCAGTAATTAGGTTATTTTCCTTATGTGCTAGCTGAGGGATTGTTTGACAGAGGCAAGTTTTCTGGGCGGCTTCTCTGTAATGCTGGCCCAATGCCTAAAGCCGTCTATTGGTTAGGGGAGAGAATCTCCAGAGTTCTCTAAGCTCTTTAAATGTATTGCAAAATAGATTCAGAGTCTAAGAGCTTTAGAGCTTTTGAAAACTTGTACAATGATGCTTTAGTTATCAGTGTTTGTTATAACTGAACTCAGACAGCTTTCCAGTCTTCAAGCCTGAGCATGCCGATCCTTCACTACTATCTACTGTGGGCGATTTGTTACCTCTGTTATCTACTGTTGAGTCATTAAATCCTTTATTTTATATATCTGCTTTCAACTAGCCTGGATCTAGAAAAGATGAAAATTGACTTCTAGAAATGTATTCAGTATAACAGTAAATAATGAATGTAGCCCAACAAAACCAAGGCATGAGGTCATGAAATACCAGAAAGTATGAGAAGGTTTGGTAAGGCCAGAAAGGACAGTGATGAGGAAGTTTAATCTGGCTTTTCTTACAAAAAATACCTAGTTTATCACACGTTACCAGACACTAATGGAGAGAGAGACATATGCAGTTCCAAAGTTAATCAATAATAAAATCTGCCTCTCAAAAGTTAGAGGTGAGCCAAGTTTGGTGGTACATAGATATAATCCTAGCATTCAAGGAGGCTGATGCAAAACAATCATGAATATGGGTCCAACCTGGACTACACAGCCAGGGTCCATCCTGGACTATATAGTCAGGAAATTCTCAAATCAATCAATTAAATAAATAAAAAAGAATGATGTAGATGGATTAAACCTGACTCCCTTTAAACAGAATAAATTTGTAATTTAGACTTACTGTAAGTTATTGTTTAACCATAACTTAATAACATAATATGAGATAGTATTGTTTCCTTTTGAGAATGAGGAAGATTGTAGAGCTTGACTAATTAGTGATGTAAGATTTCTTTCTCTTTGTTCAGACTGAAAATGGCAGCTTCTAGTCATTACTTGGGACAGACAAATTTACTCACCTATGTTTCTTCAGAATTTATAGAGTCTACACTCATTTATGCTTCTTTTATTACTTATACTGTTTATAAACATATTGTATGTTAATGTGCATACATGTATACAGGTAATATGCATACATATTAATCTATCTGGCTTCATCTTTCTGAAGTAAAGCTTAGAATTTTGGTATCATGGAGCTTATTTCATGCTATCTACTTTCTAATGTGTTTCTGAGAACATGAAAGTTGTGTTTATTATGTACATACTTAGACTTTGTCATAGCCACAGGGTTGGCATGTAAGCAAAGGGAAATAGTGATACTTAAAGTAGGAAGCTGTCTCCAGGCGTGAAGAAAGACTTATCAAATGGGCTCACAAATATCACTGGGATTTTTCAATTACTGTCCGGTAGAAGTAGAAGGTTTCAGTACTGACTTACAATGTCTGCTTAAAAAACATGAGGCCATTCATATCTTTTATAAAACCACAGTGCTGCTGACTTAATAAGATATTATTAAAACATCACATCTCTCTATTTCATAGGGTCAGCAACATTTGGAAGGATCAACCCACTCTCCACCTTGATAAACTCCTGAGCACTGAGTAAATTAAAAGCATTGTTTGTGGAGAGACTCGAGTTTCCTTAGTGAAGCTTCCAAAGTCTCCCTTGTAGCACCCCATCTAGCTGTCAGGCTGCTTTTCGGATCTTGTTGTCTCACTGTCTTTGTGTAAATGTCTTCATCTTTTTGTCTCCTAGTCCCCAGAGGGTGAGCAAACAGATGCAGGGCAGATGTGGCCTCTCTGTTATGCTACAGATGACTTTATTTACATAACACCTTCCTGTATCATTCCTTCCGATGCACTTGCTTCTGTGAGGTCCTGAGATTCAGTTAAGTCATCGTAATTGTTATTATGTACTACCACAAAGAACTGCAGGCTGGCAGCAAGCAGGTCTCCATTCATTTAATCATGTCGGTCTGCTGGTCCACCAGCTTTGCCCATTATGGTTATGGTTTCTATTTGCATTATCTATACTGTTGTTGTAATCTTCTGAATAATATTGTCAGTCAAAGTGGAGGACAGATATGTTTAAGGAAAAATACAGTTAAGGAAATAAAAAAATTATATTATCAGTTTACAGCAGCTCCATCAGTAGGTGTGAATTTAGTCAACTTTTATTTAAAACAAGCAAACATTGAGGCTTTTAATTTTTGTTTAAGTTTATACAATCAGTTGTCCTACTAATGGGAGCTGATTTCTGGATGCAAAGAAGACAAATGTTAATCAGACTTTGAGAGTCTGTCAATTTAATTAGCAGCTGCTTCAGCAACAGCAGCAAAGAGTGTCGCCTGTGCCGTGAGTGTCCAGATATCAGTTACAACTCTGAGAGGAGTGATGGCCCAGCCCTCCCATTGCTCTACTGGCGGAGTCCCAGTTTCCACACATAGGATGCAAAGGTTCCTCTTCCATCGGCTGGAATTCACGCTCAGACTCATGACACAGTGGTCTACTAAAAAATACTCTTCAAAGACAAGGGGGAGAGGAGAAGCAGGAGAAGCAGGAGGAGAAGGAGCAGGAGGAGGAAGAGGAGGAGCAGGAGGAGGAGGAGCAGGAGGAGGAGGAGCAGGAGGAGGAAGAGGAGGAAGAGGAGGAGGAGGAGGAGATTGAAGAAGCAAGACGAAAGGACAGATGCCCTTAAGATGTTGGGAAGGAATGTTGACAGACTTGCTTTTTACTTTTAACTCAGTAGCATCCTTTGGTGTTTCTTTATTCTTGGGACAGCTTTCAATTTCATGGTTTCTGTTGATCTTAAAATATTGATGCTGTACTTTTTTTTTTTTTTTTGAGGCAGGGATTAACTCTATACACTTGGTGGGACTTGCAGTTGCTGTATAGCCCAGGCTGGCTCAGATCCTCGAAAGCCTCCCCCACCTCAGCCCCTCAAATGCTGGGATTGCAGGTGTGCTCCATCTTACTTTGACTCCCGATGATTCCCGAGTTTATGTTTAAAGGTGGCTATGTTCTACTTCTTATAGAATTCTCTCATCGATATCTTCCCATATAAAACTGTCTCAATATAGGGAGAAAACGTTTAAGAGCCACATGCCCGTGACCGAACAGCTTCCAATCAGTATATCAACAAGCTTTCCCAAGCTGGGTTAAGGTTCTCCAAATGTTTCCTTTATCAGTCAAGTGTTATGCCTGGTGCTTAAGGACCAACACAGGTGTGTGGGTACGTGATCCTTCCCCCCTTATCCATGGAATCTTCAACAAGCCCAGGATTCACCCTCATTTCATCTCTTGACATTTTAGCTCACAGGGAAATAGTCTTCCATTCGAAGATTCACTGCCATACCTGTCTTCCTCAGTAGCCCTGTCTACCGTTTCTTCTGCATCCAGGCTCTTGTTCTTTCTGATCCACGAGAGAAATTCTCTTTCTAATGTTTATGGAATTAAAGAGCATTTTCAACTCACTCTTAAAAGTCTCTCTCTCTCTCTCTCTCTCTCTCTCTCTCTCTCTCTCTCTCTCT
>JADRCH010000030.1:6805590-6974570 GCA_019843965.1 Rhynchomys soricoides
TCTCTCTCTCTCTCTCTCTCTCTCTCTCTCTCTCTCTCTCTCTCTCTGTCGTCTTCTTTTAGACCTGCCTGTCTGCCAGGCCTGACCCGTGTTTTACTTAGAACAGACTCTTCTTATTTTTTCCCCTTCTTCTCTGGCTCTCTCCAGTAAGCATGTAGCAGCGATCACGACCACTAGATGGCAGCCGTGTTCTAATTAGGAATGTCATTTATGTCTTAACCCTGGGGACTTTCGGATTACTTTGATATATATATATATTTTTTTTTAAAGCAACAGAGTAGAACCCCAAATTAGAAGATGGTGGTGCAAGAACTATTTACATGATTTTACTTGCAGCATTAAAAAAGCACACTGATGACATGCAAAAGCCAGACTATTCAACGCAGATCCCTCACTTCCCGAGGAATCCCACATGTGAGCCACCAACACACTAGGCATTAACAAAGACAAACATCTGAGTTGGTCCACCAATGATCGAAGGGAAGACAAACCCAAGCAGATTGCCTACACTTGAATGTTTTGACGAACAACCAGTCCTCCTCCTGGTCGAATAAAACAGTGAGACCACAGGAAAAGGAGCTATGTCCGATGCAGGAACACTTACCTGCAGAGTTCCACACAACTGCAGAACAACCCGCTTACAAATGCACAAGAAGACTCCATGACAGCACAGTGGATGAGGTGACAATCTTGCTCACTTTCTGCATGTAAGACTGCTCAAGTGACATTTACAGGAAGCCGCCGCTCTGGGCCATTAAATAAATAAAAAAATAAAAAAACCTGAGCTGTAGTGTCTAGTTTTATTTAATTATTTTTGAGACAGAGTTTCTGTCTCTAGCCCAGGTGGTCTGGATTTTGCTACACACCCCAGGCTCCCCTCTAGTTCACGGGAAAGCCCACCCCCACCTTTGCTGTCCTAGAGATGAAATTTAAAGTTGGGTCAACACTCAGGGATAAATACATTTGAAAACAAGAAATTAACAAAATAAATTTATCTTCTTATACTTCAGAAACTGAATTATACAATAATCCATCATTATATCATCTAATTTGAATAAATGATTACTTAATAAGCTAATAGACATGACACAAGCCACCATCTGAGAGGGTGGGCCTCATTTTAATAGGGCCTTCTATTCTCTGCAGAAAAAACTTTTGTTGTAGCCCATGTGTTTGGGGTCAGGTTTATTGATCCCCAATTTCCTGCGTTTATGTGTTCAGAACATTTTTTCCTGTTACCATATAAATTCATATTGGCACTCAGAGGTGGAGACAGCCTCCCGTTCCTTCTCCGTAAGTCTAATATAGGTAACTGGTAACGACGTGGGTATTAAGCCTCGGCTGGTAGCTGTTTAGATCATCTTGGGAACAGCTCTTTTGCCTTTGCTTGCTTACAGTGGTAAGAACTTGCTCTTCGACAATAAAATCTCAAGATATAAATTATAAAACAAGTAAGTACAGACACAACACAAGCATTTTTGTGTTTAAATAGCACCTTCCTTGTAAGGATCTCGAGCCTGCTTCATATGGCAACAAAAATTAAGCAATTTCTTACAGCTCTCTGACACCTCTTTTATACACATCTCATTATTTCTTCTTATGAAAACTATCCAGGAAAGGGGGGAATCACAGTCAGAAAGGGCTTTCATGTAGCTGCTGACAGCAGCTACTGGTGCAATGAAAATAAATTACTAGTGGTGCCAAAGTACAAGAGAGTGCAATTTTGCTATCAACTGTTAATTGATTATTAATTATCGTATAGGTTCACAAAGGGCTGACAGTCTCCTTGTGGCAAAGAGGAGGAGGTTATGTTAGAAAGTCCCAAGAAAAGCCAAAGGCTGAGCAAAGAGGCAGCCTATTGTCTGGGGTGCTCGCATTAAATGACGCTTGCTAATGAGGTAGCAGATAGTGAAACCAGCAGCAGGAGAAATCAAACCAGAAACCACTGAAATACAAACTTTGATGAGAGAAAAAAATAAAGCCCACGATATCAGCAATGTTTGTTACAAAGAAGCTGGTGCCAAGTGACTAAGCTCACAGTGAGATTTAATGCCACCCACAGTGAGAAGCCTTCAAGTGTGGCCAGTCTAGATATTCTACAGTAGGAATCAGGACAGTTAAGGAGAGACTCCTATTGTATTAGTGAGCACTCTATGCTTGGCCAGATTAGAAATGAAGGCAGAAAGTCACTAAACCACAGCTCTTTATTACTAGAAATAGGAAGAAAAATAAAAATCTAAATAACACTATTTTTAAATTAATGACTTAATAACAGGGATCAAGACTATAGAGTCAGTTGCTACTTCGTGAGCCACCATTTCTTTCTGGGGCTGGTATGCCTTCTTTGAATCATACCTATTCTTGGCAAATTGTAATCTTCATATTCCATGACAGCCCTCTATGATGGGCAGGCTATAGTTCCCTCTCATCTCTCCAACCCACGGCTTACTTTTCATAATCATGATTCTCAGGGGGACTAAATTAAATCTCGACCCACTCAAATTCTCAGGCTGATTGGTGTAAATATAAATACTAATTTTATTACCTGTTGATTTTAATTGTGTTAGTCATTCCAAAGTAAAAAAAAAAAAAAAAAGTAAAAAGGCGTGAAAACAAACCTCCTCTTGGCGTAGATTTGGAAAGTAATTAGGTATTATTGACCTTGTCACCTGTGGCATTGAGAAAAATACGTGTTTCGAACCTTACTGCATCCTGGCTGCAGACAGTATATAAAGATATTAACAAAAGTAGGAGAATCATTTATAATATAGAGGCAAACTCATATGGTCTGATAAGAGAAGATATCGATTCTGACACCTCTGTTGGCCGTCTTAATCTGAGTCAATTCTTGATTTTTGAGGACAAAACAAGCGACTCCTTCACACCTGTCTTCCACTAATGTCTAAAGGGCAGTTTCGATTTTATTGTGTATTTCTGAGGCACAAAATGAAGTGTGTTTTGTATGTGTGTATCTGTATTTGAGTAGCAGTTGTATAATCAAGCACATCAGCTTACTCAGTCTACTCCACAGTTCCAAAGCATGCAGAATGGGGGAGGGTAAGTATCTGTGGAACTTCAGAGCAAAGTTCCACCCTTCAACAAATATCAAAAGTATCATTAGTACACTGTGCATTGGGTGATGCTTGACTTACTGTGGCCCTCATCTGCTTTCCACCATGTCTTGTCTCCTGGCAAGCCATATTTTATCATGGATAGAAGTCATTGCTATTAATTAGACACACATGAGAGAGATACATGCTAGGTGTTTGGTTGCATGACTTATTTCATTTAGTAATAGACTTTTTTTCTTCCAAATGCAAGGTAAGACTAGGTCAGGCAACATAAAATTTCCTAAGCTATCATGTATACTCCTCTATAAAAGAAAAATATATAGAATATATGTAATCAAGTATTTAATTTACATATATGCACATACATTCTTGACTGGGACATCTTTCAGAGAAATTTGAATTTTAATGAAAGTAAAGTTCTAACCAATGGAAGTTTTTAAAATACAAAATGTTCTCTAAAATTGACAAATTACAAAATTGTGCTACAGAGGTCCTCAGAACTGACTTTTATATGATGGAAGGTTTGCCTTTTCTATGGCCTCTCTGGGCAGTGGGAATGCTTTCCGACAATAATATTCACATAGGTCTTATGATTAATTTTATATTTGTTACTAGGTTTTTTAATAAAATAACAATATTGATTGACATTATTTAATTTCTTCTTTATTTTAAAACAGTTTAGATTTATTTATTTTATTTTATGTGTATACACAATACACACACACACACACACACACACACACACACACATGAACCATGTGTCTGTTTGGTAGCCACAGAGATCAGAACACAGGATTATATCTTTTAGAACCAGAGTTAAGGATGGTTATGAGCCACCATGTGGGAGATGGGAACAAAAGCTAGGTCCTCTGCAAGAGCAATAAGTGCTCTTAATGGTAAAACCATATCCTTAGGCCCTAGTTTCTGCCTTCTTTCAAGAAAAAGATATTATTCATCTTTCAAATAATTAACTTCAGATCCCAACTGCAGTTTTCTATGCTCCTCTCAAATCGCTGCCCCCCACCTCTGCTTTTCTCCCATCCACTTCTCTTAAATTTCTCTTCAGAAAAGGGAAATCTTTCTCCCGTCATCTCCCATGGATATCAACCAGCCTTAGGGTATCAAGTTGCAATAGGACTAGGCAGCGTTCTATTGATACTAGACAAGACAGCCCAGTTAGGCAAAAGTTCCCCAAAGGAAGGCAATGAAGTCAGCGACAGCCCTTACTCCCCTGCTTCATGTTGGGAGTCCCACATGAAAACCAAGCTCTACAACTGTAACTAATGTGTAGAGGGCCTAGGCCATTCCCATTCATGCTCTCTGGTTGCCAGTTCAGTCTCTGACACAGGTTAGTTGATTCTGTTGATTTTCTTATGGTATCCTTGACACATCTGGCTCCTATAATCCTTCCTCCTTCTCTTCTGTGGGATTCCCTAAGCTCCACCAAATATTTCGTTGTGGATCTTTGCATTTGTTTCATTCAGTTACTGGATGAAGCCTTTCTGATGACAGTTATTCTGGGCTCCCTCTGGAAATATAGCAGAATATCATTAACAGTGTCAGGGGTGGGCTCTATCTCATGACATTGAACTCAGGCTGGATCAGTCGTTGCTTGACCATTCCCTCAATTTCTGGTCCATCTTTACAACTGCACAGTTTGTATACAGAACAAATTGTAGCGTGAAAGTTTTGGGGCTGGGTTGGTACTCCAATTCTACCATTGGAAGTCTTGCATGGTTCCAGGTGATGGCTGGTCAAGGCTCCATGATCTCCACTGTTAGGAATCTTAGCTAGGGTCACCCTCATAGATACCTGGGAATTTCCATTGGCCTACCTAAGTTTCTGGCTTTACCAAAAGAAGCCCACCCCCATTTTAGTTATCTCTTCCAGTGTGCTTTCCCTCTGTCCTCTCAGCCACCTGATCTTTGCTGTTATAATCCCCAGCCACTCCTACATTTATCCTCCTCCCCTCTTACACACATGATGTCTACTCTATTTCCTCTTCTCACTGTGATTCAAATGTCCTTCCTTGAATCCTCCCTGTTAATTAGCCCTTCAGTGTCTGTGGATTGTAGCATGGTTATCCTTTACTTCATAGCTATTATTGACTCATCAGTAAATACATACATACCATGGTTGTCAGTCTAGCTCTTGGTTGCCATACTTAGGATGATAATTTCTAGTTCCATCCATTTGCCTTCAAATTTCATGATGTTATCATTTTTAGTAGCTTAAATAATATTCCTTTGTGTAAATATACCACATATTGTTTATCTATTCTTCAGTTGAGGGGCATCTATGTTCTTTGCAGTTTCTGGCTATTATGAATAAAGCTGCTAACAACATAGTTGAGCAACTGTCCTTGTGCTATCATGGAGCATCCTTTGAGTACATGCCCAGGAGTCCTATAGCTGAATCTTGAAGTAGATCGAATTCCAGTTTTCTGAGAAAATGTCAGATTGATACTCAAAGTAGCTATACAACTTTGCAATCCCAGTACCGATGTATTTCCCCGGATCCACGTCCTCTGCTGCACGAGATGTCTATTAAGCTTTTCACCTTAGTCGTGGGGCTGGAGGAAAGAGCATCAAAGTACTTTTGGTTTGCATTTCCCTGATGACTAAAACTGTTAAACATTTATTTAAGTGCTTCTTGGCCATTAGAAATTCTTCCATCAAAAATTTTCTGTTTTTATCTGTACTCCATTTTTTAACTGGTTTATTTGGTTTGGTGAAGTATAGTTTCTTGAGTTCTTTATATATTTTGGATATTAGTCCTGGGTTGGATATGGAATTGCTGAGGAACATTTCCCATTTTGTAAGCTGCCATTTTGTCCTTTTGATGGTGTTCTTTACCTTACAGAAGCTTTTCAGTTTTATGAGATGCCATTTATTAACTGTTGCTCTTAGTGCCCAAGCTATTAGTGTTCCAGTCAAGAAGTTGTGTGCTGTGCCAATACTTTCAAGACTATTCCCTACTTTCTTTTTTTATTAGATTAAGCATCTCTGGCTTTATGTTGAAGTCTTTAATCTACTTGGACTTGAGTTTGTGTATGGTGATAAATATGTATTTATTTGCATTTTTCTACATATAGACATCCCGCTAGACTATCTATTTGTTGAGGGTGCTTTCATTTTTTTTCATTGTATAAATTTGGCTCTTTTGTCAAAAATCAAGTGTCCATATGTGTGTATATTTACTTCTGTGTCTTTGACAGATGTTTTACCCTATTGAGAAACCTGCCTGTTTTTATGCCAATACTATGGGATTTTTTTTGTTACTATTGCCCTGTAGTGTAGCATAAAATCAGAGATTATAATACCTCTAGAAGTTGTTTTATTGTGCAAGATTATTTTAGATAGAATTTTTGTTGTTCCATATGGAGTTGAGAATTGCTCTTTCAAAGATTTTAAGAATTGTGTTAGCATTTGAAGGGAATTGCACTGAATCCATAGATTTCTTTTGGTAAAATGACCATTTTTACTATGTTAATCCTACGAATCCATGAACATTCAGCATCTTTCCTTCATCTGATATCTTGTTCAGATTCTTTATTCAAAGGCTGGATCTTTTTATCATGTAGGTCTTTCAATTGTTTGGTTAGAGTTACACCAAGATAGTTTATATTATTTGTGGCTATTGTGAATGGTGTTTTTTCTTTGATTTCTTTCTCAGCTCATTCGTTGTTTGTATATAGGAGTGCTATAGGTTTTGTTGTTGTCATTGTTGTTGTTTCTTATCTGTTTGTTTGTTTTAGTTAATTTTATATGCAGCCACTTTGCTGAAGGTGATTATCAGATGTAGAAGTTCCCTAGTAGAATTTCTGGAGTTGCTTTTGCATACTCTTATGTCATTTGCTAATAGCCATATTTTGACTTCTTCCCATCCTGTTTGTATTCTTTTGATGTCCTTTAGTTGTCTTATTGTTCTAGCTAAATTCAAGAACTATATTTAATAGATATGGAGAGAATGGACAGCCTTGTATTGTCAGTGATTTTAGAGGAATTGCTTTAAGTTTCTCACCATTTAATTTGATGTTGGCTATCAGTTTACTATATGATGCCTTTATTATGTACATATGTGCTGAGTATTTCTGATCTCTCCAAGACTTTAAACATGATGGGATAATGGATTTTTTTCAAAGGCTTTTTCAGCATCTAATGAGATGATGATGTTGTTTTTTTCTTTCATTTTTTTATATGGTGAATTGATAGATTTTCATATGTTGAACAATCCTTGCATTTCTTGAGATGATACCTAGTTGTTCCTGGTGATTGATGTTTTTGATGTTTTCTTGGAATTAGTTTGCAAATATTTTATTGAGTATATTTGCATCAGTGTTTATAAGGAGAGTTAGTCTGAAATTCTGTGTTTGTTGAGTTGTTTTGTAGTTTTGATGTGTGACTGTGGACTCATAAAATAAATTTGGTAATGTTCTTTCTATTTCTAGTTTGAGCAGTATTGATATTAGCTCCTTTTTGAAAGTCTGGTAGAATTCTGGGATAAAACTATCTGGCCCAGTTTGTATTTGTTTGTTTATTTGTTGTTGTTGCTTTGGGTTTTTTCCTTTGTTTGTTTGTCTATTTGAAGTTTCATAGTGACTGATTCAATTTCCTTATGCTCTATAAAGTATATTTAGATTGTTTATCTGATCTTTATTTAATTTAGTAAGTGGTTTTTATCAAGAAAATTGTTTATTTCTTTTAGATTTTCCGGATTTTATGTAGTACTACCTAATGATCCTTTGAATTTCCTTTATGTCCTCCTTTTCACTTCTGACTTTGTTAACTTGGATATTCTCTCTCTATAGTTTAGTTTTTCTAAGAGTTCGTAAAAAGCCAACTCTTTGTTTTGTTGATTCTATATATTGTTATCCATGTTTCTATCTTATTTATTTCCAAATTATACTACCATCTCTGCTTAGGAATGTATTATTCTTTCAGCAAAACCATATTATAATACAGAGTACTTGGTGCAGCAATGTGTGAAGTTATAGCAATACACCTTTCAGTTTATAACGGAGAGAATCTGGATAGCTTATACACTCCACATACAAACGAAAAGCCCAGGACAGTGTATTCTTGTTTTTTATTCATTTCAATTTGACTTAATTTATAGAAATGATGTCTGCATAACAATTATCATGTCATATATACAACATATATAATTTATGTAAAATACTGTTGCCTGCTTAACCATAAAGTAATATCAGTTACATGTTCCCTTTTAGTATTATTAAGCTTATAAATAATAACATCTAAAAGTTTACATTGTTGTTGATACAAACAAGAAAATCTATATAACACTATATAAGAAAAATATAAGAATTATCCACTCATGATTTCTTTATAATTTAGATATAATTTCCTAAATTTTGAGATAATACAACATAAAGAATGTTATATCAAATGTTTGTTCTGAGGCTTGCACAAATAAAATTAACATGTATTTTAAATATTGTAAGCAACAAAAAATTGATATTTGAAGAGAACAATATGTAATGGTTCAATCCATAAAGAATACTATTTGTTAATCCTGTACTTTACTTTAAAATGTTGATTGGATATGATCAGTACTTCACAAAGACAACAGCAGCCTACAGATTGTGAAAAGATTTTCACCAACTCACGTCTGACAGATATCTAATATCCAAATTATATAAAGAACTCAAAAAACTAGATACCAACAAATAAAATAAACCAACTAAAATGTGGTACAGATCTTAGCAGAAAATTCTCAATAGAGGAATTTCAAATATCTGGGACATTTAATTGTTCAGCATACTTAGCAATCAAGAAAATGCAAATCAAAATTACTTTTAAGTTCCCTCTGAGACCTGTCAGAATGGCTAAGACAAAAAACACAAGTGACAGCTCATGCTGGTGAGGATAAGAACAAGGGGAACACTCCTCTACATGACTGTTTCTCAGAATCAGTTTATCTCAAGACCCCGATTTACCACTCTTGGGCATATGCCTAAAGGATGCCAATTCTACCACAAGGACACTTGCTCAACTATGATCATAGCTGCTTTATTCATAGTATCCAGAAATTGGAAACAACCTAAATGTCCATCAACAATGAGTGAATAAGGAAAATGTGATATATTTACACAGTGTTTTAACAGCTATTAAAAACAATGACATGAATTTTTCAGGGAAATTAATGGAACTAGAAAAAACAGAAACAAAATAACCTGAGTGAGATGACCCACCGTCAGACAGACAGACAGGGCAAGCACTCGCTTATAAATAGATATTAATTGTTAAGTAGAGGATAGTCATACTGCACTCTACCCACCCAGAAAGGGTGAGTAACAAAGATGGCTCAAGCCATAATGCATGGATCTCCTTGAGAAGAGAAAATATAATAGACTTTGCATGTGGGGATGGGAAGAGAAGGAAGGTTGAATCTCATTTAGAAGGGGAAATTAAATAGTCATAAGAGGCAGATGGAGGGAAATGGGAGGGAGGGGTATGGGGAAAAGAATGTGGGGTTCAGGATCAGGTTGGGGAAGGACAGAGATGGCTAGATGATCATGAAAATAAGTGGAAATCTGCATCTGATGAGGGTGAGAAGGTGAGAGTCATCTCTAGGATGAGACAGTGACCTGGGATAAGAGAGGTACCCAAGAATCAATGGGGATAACCTTAGCTGTTACTTACTACACTGGTGATATAGAACCTGAAGAGAGTGTCTTGTGGATCCAGACAGGAATTTCAGTGGAGTGATAGAGACACCAACCTACCCACAAAACTTTCAATTCAAAATTTATCCTGTCTTCAAGAAACGCAGGCATGAGGAATAGAGCAGAGACTGAGGACATGGCCAATCAATAACTGGCTTACGTTGAGGCCCATCCCATTGGCAAGTACTAGTCTCTAACACTATTAATGATACTCTGTTATGCTTGCAGACAGGAGAAAGTTTCCTCTGAGAGGCCCCACCCAGCACTTGATTAAAAAAGACACAGACACCTACAGCCAAACAGTAGACACACGGAGCTTGAGAACTCTTATGCAAGAATAGGAGGAAGGATTGCAAGCCCGGAAGAAGAGAGGAATCCACAGGAAGAGCAACAGAGTCAACTGACCTGGACCATTGGGGTTCTCAGAGTCTGAACCACCAACCAAAGAACACACAAGGGCTGGACCTAGGCCTCTCTGCACATATGTAGCAGATGTACAGAGTGGTTTTCATGTGTGTCCAGAATAAATGGAACAGGGACTACCCAAAAGCTGTTGCCTGTACATGGAATATGTTCTTGTAGCTGGGCTGCCTTGTCTAGTTTCAATGGGAGAAGAAACACCTAGCTTCAAAAAGATTTGAAGTGCCAAAAGGAGACAATACATGGGTGAGCCCACTCACTCAGAAGAGAAAGGGAGCATGGAGAGAGGATTGTGGGAGAGGGTGACCAGGAGGGGGGAGTGAGGGGAGTAAAATGAGTAAGTAAATAAATTTAAATAAAAAAAAAGAAATTAAAAAAATTGTTTTTGCAATTTTTAATTCCTGTTTAGATGGACATCAATTCATTTGATATATAAGGTTTTGGAAAATGGAAAGTTAAACTTTTCTCCTTGAATTTTTAAGTGTATGTGGATCAGAAATGAGGATGCATACTTTTGTTTTGGTCTGTGCTTATAAAGGCATGAATTTTAGTTAGCTCAACAGCAGTTGATGAAAAGATTATTAGCATGTAAAAAGTGTGTGGCTGATATAAAAAAGCCCTAAAGGTAATTAGTGGAATTAAGCATGTTTTCTACTGAGAAATAGTATCCTCAGACTGAAATGTGTATTTCAATCCAATCATGGCAGACATCAGCCATCACTCATTGCAACATTAAATTAATTTGTTCCAGAATAATGGGTTGTAAATAGATGTATTGGTTTGATTTCAGGTTGGTTTAGGAGACTATTAAACTTTCCTGTACATGCTCTAGAACTGTGTATTTTGAGATAAATTATGAGTGTGTTAGTGAGGTAAGACTAGAATGTACATGTAATCCGGAGTAGTCTTGAAATTAGGATCCTCTTTCCTTTGCCTTCTAAGTAGCTGAGAATATAACCCTGTACTAGACTGTGATATGACTATCTTTTAAATGGAAATTTTAGTGCACTTCTCTTCAAGGTAACAATTGCACTTAGTCAAGCTATTAATAGTGGCATTATGTAACATACTTTCTGGATTTTCCCTTTTTCTCCCTATCTTACATTACATTTAAGTGATTTGTTCTAGCAGCTATGCCTTGATTCTTTGGTTATTATCTTTTTATCTTTTACAGGTTTTTATTTTGGCTGTCTCAAGGGTTGGAAATCACCTCTTAATTATAGCAAGCTATCAAAGTGGAAACAACATATCTACAAACAAGATCACAAGAAAAGATCAAAAGATTACACCAATAAGAAAATCTGAGCTGGCATTTAATTTACACTATTTACACTAGAATCCTACTTTTCACATTTTTAAATTTCCCATCAATTACTATATTGGCGTACCATTACTTTGAAATAATATTTTGACTTTCAGTCATCACGATAAAAATAGGAGGTGTCTATGTGTCATGCTTTCAATAGATATACTAAATCTGTTCATTTGATTAGTATTACAATATACTGTTATGTCTTTCTATGTCTTTCTCTCATGATGAGATCTGCATTAATTTATAGAACACTTTTAAGCATTTCTCACTGGATGAGAATTATAGAGGTACCCCAGTATGTATTTATGATTTACCTTGCTTTGACTTCTCAAAGGTAGCATTTAAAGTTAGTTTCCTTCTTTGAGCAGTTTACTTTTTCTTGTGTCATGCTGGCCTTCTCTCTTGTATCCTTTAGAGTCTTCTCTTAATTATTCAACTTTAGTAAAATGAGTAGGTCTTGGATTTGACTGAGTGAAATTTGCATCTTTCTCTCTGTACAAAAACTTTTCTTCTTCTTTGAATGAGAGTTCTACCCAAAAGTTCACATAGGCTTTAATTATTCTTTACTTTCTCTTTCCCACTGTGCATTTTGAATAGTCTAGCATGTTGTTTTGTCACCAAGGTGGTCACCAAAACTATGTTGAACCTGCCCCAATGATACCCAAAACTTGCACAAAACTCAAGTATGACTTTTTCTAGGGGGACAAGAACAATATATGTTAGCCGCAGACCATAGAAATTACTGCACCTGAGTTCAAATTGGCCAACCACTGAGTTCACTGGGATTATTTAAAGAAGTGTTGTGGGAGAGGTTACCGAGGCACAAGTGCTTAAATGATAGCTCAATACCAAGATGCACAATTCAGTCTGGGTAACGATAGAGGAAAAATATATGCCTGGCACGCACTTCACAATGAGCAGGCAGCTAACAGATCAGATCCCTTGGGTTGTTGGAAAGTATCCCCTCCCTAGCAGTTATTTGCTGCTTGTGTAACATTGTTGATTGTAGGGACTGACAAACGGATCCTCTCTATTTCAGTTTCATGAATTGTCTAGGCTGTGTTTACTTCTTGTCTCTTCTGAGACTCCTTTCCTCTTCCATTAGGGAATGGTTGAGTTCAGAGGAAATTAACATGCCAACAGTCAACAGGTAAGATCACCATCTATATTGTGTGGGATACCTCTTGCTGAGATGGCCTAAACAGCTGCAGCCACTTGGGTGATCTCATTTAATAAATAAGATAGATGATGGTCATAGAAAAATCCCCTCTCACTGCCATTTTCCCAAAGGCACTAACATCAGGTAGTCCTAGAAAGCTTGGCTTTAGGGTCTTACAAAGGATTAGGCTTCATTGGCCTGGCACAAAGTTCCAGGACAAAGTTGTGCAGTCACAACCATGGCCTCCTTCCATGTACTAAGCTGATTTCTGATTGGAGTAGTTTTAGTGAAGGCAGCCCATTTCCACAGAGGCTGATACTGATCTGTGTCAAGACTAAATTGTATAACCTCAAAGACTTGAGGACTCTTATAGATTCACTCAAGTACTCACAACAGATGGCTTTGACAGACCAAATCAATAATATGCAGTGCCGGAGAACATGTACTTATTCTATAATACTAACCTTTTTATGTATATTTATGTTACTCTGTATTATCTAAAAGGTTTCTCCTTAATCCTCCACAGTAGTCCACTTACCATATACTTTATCTGATTCAAGCCATGTTTTAGTATACATTTAAATTAAATGATACATGCAACAACATGACTTATTTGAAACTTGTACGTACTTCAGAATAGAATATGTAGGAAGAGTGAGTGTATTTAGGGGTGGGTAGATGCAGGGAGGTTGACCAGAAGGAAGGAGGAGACCAAGAGGGATCCAGCAGATATTACAAAGCGTTACATAGGTATGATGAGGAAACTGAGACACCTGTTGCCTTAGTTAAGGTTTCTGTTGCTGAGATGAAACACAATGACAAAAAGCAACTTGTGAAAGGAAAGGGTTTATTTATAGTACATAGCATAACTCAAAGTCCACGGAGGGAAGCCATGGCAGGAATTCAATTCAAACCAGACAGGAACCTGGAGGCAGAAGCTGATACATAGGCCTTGGAGTAGTGTTGCTTTCTGGCTTGGTCCTTATGTCTTGCTCAGCCTGCCTTCCTATAGAACCCAAGACCACCAGAACACAGATAGCACCAGCCAGCATTGGCTGGGCCCTCACTGACCCATAACTAATTAAGAAAATGCCTTACAGACTTGCCTACAGCCCAAACTTATGGAGATATTTTCTCAGCTGAAGTCTCTTCCTCTGAGGTGACTTCACCTTGTGGTAAATTGACAGTGCCTGTGACTATAGTGTTCAGACTTGAAGCCCCAGGAAGTAAGGAGGCCTGGCAGGGTTGGATGGATGGGAAGGAGTGAGGACATCCCCTTGGAGATTGGAGGGGAATAATGGGATCAGGAACTATGGAGGGCAGACCAAGAGGGGGATAACAACTGGACTGTAAAACAAAACAAAACAAAGCAAAATATTAAAGGGCCAGAGCAAGCAGAGCCATAGCAAGAAGGAAAAATGAAATAAAAGATAATTAAAAATATAAGAATACAGTCTTTCTTTAAAGCTAAGGATTGGAAAGACATTAAAAATCCATCGCACAAAGGTGGTTCTTTCTGTGTTCACTGTACCTAAATTAACCATTTCAAAAAATTTTACCACAATATATTATTTAAATATTTAGATTTTAAAGGTATTGATGTAATCCCATATAAGAATTGCTCTTATGCATATTTTTAAATTTTCTCTTTTATGTAAAATGGATTTTTTTAGGCAGTATCCAAATAAACAAAATCAGAAATGAAAATGGAAACATAACAAAAGAAATGGAGAAAATTCAAAAAATTATAACATCCTACTCAACAAAACTGGAAAATCTAGATGAAATGGATGGTTTTCTAGACAGATACCACATACCGAATTTCAATCAAGCGCAGGAAAACTCTCTAAACAGGTCCAAATCCCATAAGGAAATAGAAGTCATTAAATCCTCCCAACCAAAAAAAGCCCAGGGCCAGATGGATTTAGTGCAGAATTCTACCAGACCTTCAAAAAAGACCTGACACCAATATTCCTCTAACTATTCCATAAAATAGAAACAGAAGGAACACTACCAAATTCATTCTATGAAGCCACAATTACTCTGATACCTAAACCACACAAGGACCCAACCAAAAAAGTGAACTTCAGACCAATCTTGCTCATAAATATTGATGCAAAAATACTCAATAAAATTCTTACAAACTAGATCCCAAAACTCATCAAAACCATCATTCACCACAATCAAGTAAGCTTCATCCCAGGGTTGCAAGGATGGTTGAATATACAAAAATCCATTAACGTAATCCATTATATAAACAATCTAAAAAAAAAAAAAACCCACATGATCATCTTACTGGATGCAAAAAATGCATTTGACAAAATATAACACTCTTTCTTGTTAAAAGTGTTGGAGAGATCAGGAATTTAAGGCCTATACCTAAACATAATTAAAGCAATTTACTGTAAACCAACAGCCAATATCAAATTAAATAAAAACATACTTGAAGCAATCTCATTAAAATTGGGGACAAGACAAGAATGCCCACTCTCCCCATATCTATTCAATATAGTAACCAGAGTGCTAGCTATAACAGCAAGACAGCAAAAAGAGATCAAGGGGATACAAATTGGCAAAGTAGAAATAAAGGTACCACTATTTGCAGATGATATGATAGTATATATAAACGACAACCAAAATTCTACCAGAGAACTTCTCCAGCTAATAAACAATGTCAGCAAAGTGGCTGGACATAAAATTAACTCAAATAAATCAGTAGCCTTCCTTTATACAAATGATAAACAGGCTGAGAAAGAAGTTAGGGAAACAACTACCTTTACAACAGCCACAAATAATATAAAATACCTGAGGGTAACTCTAACCAAACAAGTGAAAGACCTGTATGACAATAACTTCAAGTCTCTCAAGATAGAAAGAGAAGATCTCAGAAAATGGAGAGACCTCCCATGTTCATGGATTGGCAGAATTAATATAGTAAAAATGGCCATCCTACCAAAGGCAATGTACAGATTCAGTGCAATCCCCATCAAAATCCAAACACAGTTCTTCAAAGACATAGAAGGAGCAATTCTCAAATTCATCTGGAAAGGCAAAAAAAAGAAAAAAGAAAAAAAAAACCAGAATAGCGAAAACGATTCTTAACAATAAAAGAACAGCTGAGAGAATCACCATCCCTGACCTCAAGCTCTACTACAGAGCAATAGTGATAAAAACTGCATGATATTAGTACAGAGACAGATACGTTGATCAATGGAACAGAATTGAAGACCCAGAAATAAAACCACACACTTACGCACACTTGATCTTTGATAAAGAAGCCAAAATATACAATGGTGAAAAGAAATCATCTTCAATTAATTGTGCTGGTCTAAATGGAAATAGACCCATATTTGTCACCTTGCACAAAGTTCAAGTCCAAGTGGATCAAGGACCTCAACATAAAATCAGATACACTGATTCTATTAGAAGAGAAAGTGAGAAAGAGCCTTGAACTCATTGGTACAGGGAAAATTTCCCATACAGAACTCCAATGTCTCACACTCTAAGATCAAGAATTGATAATTGGGACCTCATGAAACTAGAAAGCTTCTGTAAGACAAAGGACAAAGTCAATAAGACAAATTGGCAACCTACAAATTGGGAAAAAATATCTTCACTAACCCCATATCCAATAAATGGCTAATATCCAAAATATATAAAGAGCTCAAAAAGCTAACTACCAAAAAACTAAACAATCAAAAAATGGGTTATAGATTGAAACAGAGAATTCACAACAGAGGAATCTCAAATGGTGAGAAGCACCTAAAGAAATGTTAAAAGTCCTTATTGATCAGAGAAATGCAAATCAAAATGACCCAAAGATCTACCTTACATGAATCAGAATCGCTAAGGTCAAAACCTCAGATGACAACAGATGTTGATGAGGATGTGGAGAAAGAGGAACACCCCTCCATTTCTGGTGAGATTATTAACTGGTACAACCATTCTGGAAATTAACCTGGAGGTTCCTCAGAAAATTGGAAATAGATCTACTGAAGACTCAGCAATACGACTCTTGGGAAAATCCCCAAAATATGCCCCACAACGCTACAGGGGCAAGTGTTCCACTATGTTCATAGAGGCCTTGTTTGTGATAGCCAAAAGCTAGAAACAACCCAGATGTCCCATGACAGAAGAATGGATAGAAAAAATGTGGTTCATTTGCATAATGGAGTACTACTCAGCTATTAAGAACAAGGACATTCTGAGTTATACAACATATTCTTATTGTGCTCCCTACTCTTCCCAGTTCCTCTCCACTTCCCCTCCCATCTAGATTAACAGCCTTTCTATTTCTTATTGGAAAACAAGCATATATGGGAAATAAAATAAGATATACCAGTAACACACAAATTAGAATATGACAAAAGCTAAAACAAATAAAACCAAACAAACAAGAAAAAAAGCCAAAGAGAAATCACAAGAAAAGCAGAAAAACATAGGCATCCACACACAAGATTTAAATAAGAATCCAATATTAGATACCATGAAATACATATTCAAAGGACCTGTATGGTACAAATAAATGCCCAGACTTACCATTACCATACAAGGAACATCAGCAAATTCCATCCAGCTCATTTTGTGTTGGCAATCTAATGCTGGACATGGGGCTTCCACTTAATTATTTAAAGACAATTCACCATGTCTACAGCTAAACTGTTCAAATTTTTTTTTTTATTTTCATATTTTATTTACATTTCAAATGTTTCAGATCTCCCCTTTGGAACCTCCCCATTCCCTCCCCCTTCCCCCTGCCAATATGGGGATACTCTCCGACCCACCCTCCCACCCACCCACCCACTCTGGTCCTTCCTCCTTGTCATTCTCCTACACTGGGGGATCTAACACCCTCAGGCCCAAGGGCCTCTCCTCCCCCTGACGGATAACAAGATCCTCCTCTGCCGCATTTGTGGTCAGCACCATGGGTCTCTCCATGTGTATTCTTTAGTTGGTGGATCAGTCTCCAGAAGTATCCGGGGTCAGGCCAGTTGCTACTGTTGCTACCTCCTTGGGGCTGCACACTCCCTCAGCTCCTTCAGTCCTTTCTCCAAGCCTTCCATTTGGGACGTCCCACTCAGAACTACTGTTGCTGCGAAGTAACTCTTGGGTATTTCAAACTTTTGGGCTAATAACCTCTTAACAGTGAGTACATACCATGTTCATTCTTTTGTGACTGCGTTACCTCACTCAGGATGATATTTTCTAGATCCATCCATTTGTCTACGAGTTTCATGAAGTCATTGTTTTTAATAGTTTAGTAGTATTCCATTGTGTAAATGTACTACATTTTCTGTATCCATTCCTCTGTGGAGGGACATCTGGGTTGTTTACAGCTTCTGGCTATTATAAATATGGCTGCTATGAACATAGTGGAACATGTGTCTTTATTACATGTTGGAGCATCTTCTGGGTATATGCCCAGGAGTGGAATAGCTGGGTCCACAGGTAGTATTATGTTCATTTTTCTGAGGGTCTGCCAAACTGATTTCCAGAGAGGTTGTAGCATCTTGCATTCCCACCAGCAATGGAGGAGTGTTCCTCTTTCTCCACATCCTCGCCAACATCTGCTATCACCTGAGTTTTTGATCTTAGCCATTCTGACTGGTGTGAGGTGAAATCTCAGGGTTGTTTTGATTTGCATTTCCCTTATGACTAAGGATGCTGAACATTTCTTTAGGTGTTTCTCGGCCATTCGAGTTTTCTCAGTTGAGAATTCTCTGTTTAGCTCACTTCCCCATTTTTTAATAGGGTTATTTGGTTCTCTGGAGTCTAGCTTATTGAGTTCTTTGTATACTTTGGATATTAGCCCTCTATCAGATGTAGGATTGGTAAAGATCTTTTCCCAATCTGTAGGTTGCCCTTTTGCACTATTCATAGTGTCCTTTGCCTTACAAAAGCTTTGTAATTTTATGAGGTCCCATCTGTCAATTCTTGATCTTAGAGCACAAGCCATTGGTGTTCTGTTCAAGAACAATTCCCCTGTGCCCAAGTGTTCAAGACTCTTCCCTACTTTCTCTTCTATTAGATTCAGTGTATCTGGTTTTATTTGAAGGTCCTTGATCCACTTGGACTCGAGCTTTGTACAGGGAGATAGGAATGGATCAATTCGCAATCTTCTACATGTAGACCGCCAGTTGATCCAGCATCATTTGTTGAAGATGCTGGTTTTTTTCCACTGTATGGTTTTAGCTCCTTTGTCAAAGATCAAGTGACCATATGTGTGTGGGTTCATTTCTGGGTCTTCGATTCTATTCCATTGATCTACCTGCCTTTCCCTGTACTCATACTATGCAGTTTTTATCACTACTGCTCTGTAGTACAGCTTGAGGTCAGGAGGCTGATTCCCCCAGAAGACCTTTTATTGTTGAGGATAGTTTTTGCTATCCTGGGTTTTTTGTTATTCCATATGAATTTGAGAATTGCTCTTTCTAGGTCTATGAAGAATTGAGTTGGGATTTTGATGGGGATAGCATTGAATCTATATATTGCTTTCGTCAGGATGGCCATTTAAACTATGTTAATCCTGCCAATCCATGAGCATGGGAGATCTTTCCATCTTCTGAGGTCTTCTTCAATTTCTTTCTTCAGAGACTTGAAGTTCTTGTCATACAGATATTTCACTTGTTTGGTTAGAGTCACAGCAAGATATTTCATATTGTTTGTGACTATTGTGAAGGGTGTCATTTCCCTAATTTCTCTTCATCTACAATGGTTGAATAATTGAAAATGAAGTAGTATCTGAAGATTTACTATAAATTCCTTTAACAGTCTTTCCTTAAGGTCCTTTATACTGAAGTCGTATCCTTTTGTGAATTAATACCTAAATAGGTTAAGATATTTAAAATTTTAAAATGTTAGTATTTAAAGAAAATAAAAGGAATGCAAAGTCTATCAGGATCATTATTCTTTAAAGATCAGATTTTCTCCTTCAAACTATCTCAATACTGCACAGTCGAGCCTCCACTAAATATTACCTAGATGCCCTACTGAAGCATGCACTACGTATGTGATGGGTAGCTTGTCATTATGACATAAATGATAACTTATTGTTCTTATCTATCTTTATCTATCTATCTATCTATCTACCTATCTATCATTTTTGTTTTACAAGAATGCCATGGTTTGCCTCGGCTAATCACAGCAGCTATAGACCTCTTCCAAAAGTCTTTAACATTGGCATGTAAGTCCTTTGGTGGTAGACAACACATATCTTAACATTGCCTAAGAGATTTCAAAAAGAGATTCTCCTACCTGATGAAGGCTATAGATTAATTATATTAATTAATTTCATCTGCTCACATTGTTCAACAAAGGTATGTGCATCCTTTCTGATCTGTCTGTGATGGTATCTTCAGCAAGCATGTGAATTTGAGAACTGGGTAAAGCAGTTGGTCAGCATCTTCCAGTCTGTTGAGGCTCCAGATAAGCCAAGAACAATGAGGGAGAAATTTTTTCTCTATGCAAACTGAGACACTGATCTTTTCCCCTTAGGCATAGAAGTTATATCTCTTAGTCATTCAGACATGGACAGTGACTGCTCCTTAGCCTTCCTCATGACCAAAGGACTCCCAGGTTTTGCTTGCAAGATGCAGCCGTTAAGTCTCTTAGCTTCTTTCATGCTGTGAGCCAATATCTATAGTCAATATCCTTTTGTCTACAACATTGTTTAGATGCCTTGCTAGTTCTATTCTTTGGAGAACTCACCACAGCATACAGACAATGGAAGCATGGTAGCTAGCCTTCTGTTTTCCACAAGCCTTTAACACATTTACTGAAGTGTGATTATTATAAATGTAACAGTCATCTCACAACTCTGGGACACAACTATGAGCAGCTTTCAATCACCTTATGATATATCACCAAAAGATTATAATTACACTGGATGCTCATGAAGCATAAAAGCATATGAATATTAGAGGAAATATCTATATTGCATCTTATTAATCAAAGCAAAGGATGCAATTATTATATAATTTCTTTTAATTATAAAGTATGTCTGGAAGGGGATTCATCTTATAAAGTTTATAGTTAAGACCTGATGACTGATATATCTAAATTTAAAATAATTTAAATTAATATAAAAGGTAATAGTCTTAATTCAAAACCTTATTAAATCCAATAATTTAGAAATTGGCAGTTGAATCATTAAGTTTCTACTAATTACACAACTAGTATTTTATATACTGGTGCAAAAAATGTTTTAGGCCATAAGTCATTAATTAAAATTCTTAAATTTGTAACAAGTCTCTAATTAAATTATTTTATTTTGGAAAACAAGATTATGCTTAAAACCTGCCTGAAGGATTCTTCATTACCCCTGTTACATAATAATGTAATTTCATAATTAGTAATAAAGTACTTATAATTATATGAGGGCGTTAAGTTCAGAAAAATCATAGCCTTCATGCTAACAATTATTTTCTCCTATTTAAAGTATTACTCACTAGAATGATGAATTTTTTTTAACTTGCTGTTGTCTTATTTTATAGCCTGTACCTAATACAAAAGGATCAGATATCAATCAGAGGTTTTGCCTGGAATCCCAGCAACTAGAAGACCACTGGGAATTCTTGAGAGTAGCATTATTTCACCAAAGGTAAATCTCATAGATCATGCCTAATCTTAACATATACCATGTGGTGGCTCAAATTTTAATCCCAGCACTGTAGAGGGATGCCATAAGGTTAGCAAGGAGGGTTACTTAATGTCTGTGAGAACAGCAAGACACACACATACACACACACACACATGAAGGGAGGGAGAGAGAGAGAGAGAGAGAGAGAGAGAGAGAGAGAGAGAGAGGAAAACAGAGAGGGAAGAAGGAAGAGAGGAAGGAAGGGAGGGAGAGAGGAAGAAAGGGAGAAGAGATAGACACTGGAGTACTCCAGTTGCTCTTCACTGAACTACTATACAATAAAACAGAATTCAAGAGTGTGGGAGGCTTCGCTACTGCTTTTGTTCCTCACCCTTCATTGTGTTCAGCACTATGACCCTCGCCCAACAATGAAATAAAGGTTCCTATAAGAACATGTCTGTTAAAGTAGATTTCTTAATTCACCGTTTTAAAATGTGATATAATCACATTTTTGGTTTCAGCATACATGATGTAACATAGCATCTCATTGTATAGAAACCTTTGTTCAGTTGTTTGAAATTTAAATTTCATTAATGTTTTTATAACTTTTAGATATAAATTATTAGTTATATTTATATATATATTTTCAGATTATGTATTTTATGAATTTGATAAATTTATTTCTTTATTATAATTTATTATATAGATTGTCCTTTATAGTTGATACTTAAAATTATTTACTGTTAATAGTTATATGATTGCATACTTGATAATACGGATTTCAACGGTGTACTTCACAGTTGTAATTTGTGTTTCTTGTTTCTTTGTTTTTCTTTCAAAGGTAATTTTTCCACCCAAATTTATTATTATGTGACATAAAGTATGGATGTTGCTAATATATGTTTTTAGTATATTCTATACTTTTTAACATTTTTATACATTTCTTAGTCATACTATTTACACTGATTTGGACTGATTTGGGAAATTTTACACTGATTTGGGAAAATTTTCTGTGAAAGTTAATATATACCCACTTTTTTTCTGTATAGCAATTAAACAGTGAACTTTTTTACATTAAATTGTTTATATTCTTTAAATTAGATTTGTATTTCTCTTAAAATACTCTATATTTTTATTTTTTTAAATACATGTAAATGCATATATTTATTTAAATATATATAAGTATATGTATTTCTTTTTACATAAATATAAATAAATATACGTATTTCTTTACATTCTTATATTTATATGTTCTTTTTTTTTTTTTTCTTCTGTAAACTAAGATGCTATCTGCCTGAAAATATACTTTCTGCTTGAAGGTAGATGGTTGTGTTTTGTCCTTTGTAATTTATTTTTATTTTATTTCTTTTACCTGCCTTATCACATGGGCTGAAATTTCATGCAATATTCTAGTTAGAGTTCTGAGAGAAGACATCATTGCTTTCTTACTACTCTAAGGGGAAAAGATTAACTCTATATAAAGAACTCAAGAACTTAACCTCCAAAAAAACAAATAAGGGAGGGAGGTATCTGGGTAGGAGAGGATAGGGGTAGGGGAAAAGGGGGAACGGGATCAGATATGGGGGGTTGGAGACATGAGAAAAGCCCAGAGGACCAAGCAAGTAAATGGAAATAAGCAGCCTTGGAGAGTGGTAGGTGGGGGTTGGGGGGCTTCTAGAATGTACCAAGAGACCCAGAAGGTTAGACACTATTATGACTCCCTGGGCAGGGAGGTAGAGTGGGAAATAACCTTAGCCAAAATGCCCATTGTGGAAAGGGAACTTGAGGAGTCTACCTCCAGTATACAGACAGGGCCTCAAGAAGAGGGACAGGGTTACTAACCTATAGTCAAAATTTCTGACCCAGACTTGTTCCTCTCTAAAAGAACTACAGGAACAAAATTGGAGAAGAAACTGAAGGAAAGGAGGTCCAATAAGCAGCCAACTTTGCATCCATGGGGGAAGAGGAGCTCACCAAGGTCTGACACTATTACTGACACTATTATATGCTGACAGACCGGAGCCTGGCATGGATGTCCTCTGAGAGGCCCTACCAGCAGCCGACTGAGACAGACACAGATATTTACACCCAACCATTGGACTGAAGTTGGAGAGCCATATGTTTGAATTAGGGGAGGATTGAAGAAGCTGAAGAGGGGAGTCACCCTATAAGAAGACAGGCAGCCTCAACTAACCCAGACTCCAGGGATCTCCCAGAGAACAACCAGGAGCACATATGGGTTGGACTAAGGTCCCTGGCACAAATATATCAAATGTTTGCCTGGCCTGGCCTCAGTGGTGAAGATGTGCTTAATTCTTGAGAAACTTGAAGCCCTAGGGAAGTGGGAAGTGAGCTCCCTTTCAGAGATAAAGAGTTGGACGAATGGAATAAGGAACTGTGGGAGGTGGGGCTAAGAGTTAGGGACAACAACTGGAATGTAAATAAAAATAAATAAATAAATAAATAAATAAAAGAGAAATACAAGCAAAATTCCCAAAGGGTTTGCCTCGATTTCATTCAATGTTTCCGACCCAGGCATCATCAATATTAAATTGAAACATTTACTATTCCTAGGCAGACCTAGTATGTAACTTAGATAATGGCTGCCTAAGATCTTCCAGCATAGTTTTGTTAAAAACAACGTAAAACACGACCAGTTCTGTAACTGAAAGTCTGATATGTGTCTGCTCTTCTTACTTTTCACCACTTTATATATCGTATGGACCCACTGTTCCTTTGTCTGACTGGAGGAGACTTGTGGTAAATTTACATCTTTCACAGTAAGCATTGTGCAAAAATGTTATCTGAATATGCTGGTTGAATTGTTACATATAATAAATAGTACTCTAGTAGCAGGACTGAATTCAAGAACTCATATCCCAAGTTTATCTATTGGGAATAATCAAGGATGTCTCTTTCTCCTGACTGCTTGCAATTAGTTGGAGGTAGGATAATTATAAGCATCATTTTAAGTGTAGACACAACATTCTCCACCACTGTGTACAGAATACTAAATGCTTATGGCAGCAGGATTCCAGCATGTCTGCCAGACTGAGACTATCTATATCTATATTTATCTATAACTATATCATCTGTATCTATATCTATCTGTCATCTATCTATCTATCTATCTATCTATCTATAGTCTAACTACATATATAATCAGTAAATATGTGTATGTGTTACTGTGTATTTGTGAAGTACAAATCATGTAATAATCATAGGGGGGAGGCAGAGGGGAGTAAGAATGGGTAAGAGAGTAGATACGAAACCAGAGGATGAATTTGGGGATGAAAGAACCAAGAACTTAGTGAAGGGATAGAGATAGCATGTCATGAGAAATACTGAACGTATTCTCTAAAACATTGTGAAAAGTTAAAACCTTATCAGAATTCAAAAGGAAAAACCAGAGAGAGAAATCTTCAGATTTAGTCAGCAGTTTGGACAAATTTTAAAACACTCACTAATCTATGTTCAAAAATATTGTAAGGAGTAGATAGAATATTTTTCTCTCTCCTCAGTTTGCAAACAGTCATTTCACATAAACTGATGGTATTACAAAGTTTTGGCTAGTTGATTCTGTAGTTCCAGTTTTAAACAGCCTGTTGAAATTTCTCATTGAATAATGTTACATAGAGGAGGTGTCTTTTATCTTCATTCAGCTGTTAGACAAGATCTTCTGAAGGCTCAACAAAAGCCATTAATTTTCTTAAAACATGTCTTATAGTCTAGAGCCCATTGGTTCTCTATGCAGAAGATTAGTTTAAGTTATGTAATTTACATCATTTTAAAGCTGAAGTGTTTAAGTAAGACTTCATCCCTTTCTTTTTCCCCTTTTAACCTTCCCATTTATTGCAACTGTCAAGAGGAGATTGAATAAGACAATAAAGAAAGACGATTGGAAACAGCTAAATACTAGGAGACCAGAGCATATTTTGAATTCTCACAGCTTCTCCAGAAGGCACATGACATTTAAATAGAAGAAAAGGATTTGTGAGTGAAGAACAAATGTAGGGCATTACAGGAGTGATACACTCCATGGGCAAAGATGGGACTGTGGCTATAAAATCTTTTATTGACTTCTCACAAAGGTCAAAGTTCTGTTCCTTGAGAACCTTCCAGGAAGACACAAATCCTTCCAAAGACATTAAATGTGTACTCCACAGGTTCGCTCAGTCAAAGAATAGCCCTTGCCTGTAGCTGAGCTATCTGGGCAATCTTCACAGAGGAGACTTTTAAACTAAAAATATTTCATTGTATTTCCTATCAGATGTAATGAAGCATAAAATGATTTGGAAGACAACCAATTATTTATAAGAGTAAAGATGAGAGTACTGATAGCTTGGAGAAAACAGACACTGTCCCCAAGCTATCTGGAAGCTCATAACGTATCATCAAATTCATTTATTTTTCTCAAAGAAAAGAAAAGGTGTGGTTAAAAGAAATGTAAATAAAGTTAATATAAAAAACCCCAAAAAACAAAACAACAAAGCAAAAAACAAACAACCTCCCCCCAAACAAACAAACAAACAATACCCCCCAAAATCCCAGGAAGCCCAGGAAGGAACACATAGTCAGAGTAGAGCCGTTCAGGAAATTCAACACTTCCAGATTGGATTAGAGAACTTTTGTTTCCAGTGGCTGCCTATTTTCTAACCTCTTGGGTACTGGGGAAAACCAATTCTATAATATGTTTGGCCTCTTCTAGCCATCAGGGATTGAGGTGAAGAGGCTTTGATTTTGTTATTAAGTTATAAAGCTGGTTTTATGACTGGTTAATCACCTTGATTTTCCTCCAATATATATAGACAATCAAATGAACTTGTTTTCATTCATTTTTAAGTGAATGAATCGCAAGGCATTTTTCAAGCCCATGAACTGAATGTACAAATTCTGTGTCCTGCTATGTCTTGTCATACTTTGTATGTGGTTTTCTAGAGAAGAATTGGAATGGAATCTTATTATTGGGCTCTAAATTCATTCAAGGATTTTTATTTGATGATTGCAGGGTTCTAGGTTTCATGTGAACATATTCCCACCTTAAAAGGAACGAACTTGCTTCCAGTTTCCATCTGCACCCAGGAACTTACGCTTTGCAATAAGAAATGAATAAAACCATCCAGGAGCTAAAAATGAAAATAGAAGCAATAAGGAAGTCACAAAGGTAGACAGTCCTGGAGATGGAAACCCTAGGGAAGAGATCAGGAGTCATAGAGGCAAGCATCACCAACAGAATACAAGAGATAGAAGAGAGAATCTCAAATATAGAAGATACCATAAAAACATTGACATAAAAGTCAAAGAAAATGCAAAATGGAAAAAGCTCCTAACATAAAACATCCAGGAAATCCAGGACAAAATGCGAAGACCAAACCTAAGGGTAATATGTATAGAAGAGAGCAGAAATTTCCAAATCAAAGGGATAGTAAATATCTTCAACAAAATTATAGAAGAAAACTTCCCTAACCTAAAGAAACAGATGCCATAAACATACAAGGAGCCTACAGAACTCCAAATAGATTGGACCAGAAAAGAAATTCCTCCCCATCACATAATAATCAAAACACCAAATGTACAAAATAGAGAAAGAATATTAAAAGCAGTAAGGATAAAAGGTCAAGTAACACATAAAGGCAGACCTATCAGAATTCCACCAGACTTCTCACCAGAGACTATGAAAGCTAGAAGATCCTGGGCAGATCTCATACAGACCCTAAGAGAACACAAAGGTCAGCCAGGCTACAATGTCCAGTAAAACTCTCAATTACCATAGATGGAGAAACCAAGATTCCAGTGACAAAACCAAATTAAAACAATATATTTCCATAAGTCTTGCTCTTCGAAGGATAATAGTGGATAATTTCAACACAAGGAAGGAAATTATATCCTCGAAAAAGCAAGAAAATACTCTTTTTTTCAACAAGCCCAGAAGAAGATAGCCACATGAATATAATTCCACCTCTAAAAACAAAAATAACAGGAAGAAACAATCACTGATCCTTTATATCTTTTAACATGAATGGACTCCATTCCCCAATAAACACAACCAACACACTGGATATACATAAACAGGACCAAGCATATTGCTGCATATAGGAAATGCACCTCAGTGACAAAGATAGACACTACCTCACAGTAAAGGTCTGGAAAACAATTTTTCAAGAAAATTGTCCCAAGAAATAAACTGGAGTAGGCATTCTAATATCAGATAAAATTTACTTTCAACCAAAAGTTATCAAGAAGAATAAGAAGGACACTTCATATTCATCAAATGAAAAATCTACAAAGAAGAAAACTCAATCCTGAACATTTATGCTCCAAATGCAAAGGTATCCACATTAGAAAAAGAAACTTTACTAAAGCTCAAAGCACACATTGCACATCACACAATAATAGTGGGAGACTTCAACAGCCCACTCTCATCAATGGACAGATCATGAAACACATACTAAACAGAGACACAGTGAAACTAACAGAAGTTAGGGACCAAATGGAATTAACAGATATCTGTAGAACATTTCATTCTAAAACAAAAGAAAATACCTTATTTTCAGCTCCTCATGGCAACTTCTCAAAAATTGAACATATAACCAGTCACAAAACAGTCCTTAACAGATACAAGAAGATTGAAATAATCCCTATGAGATCACCACAGACTAAAGTTGTCTTTAATAACAACAAAAACAACAGAAAACCCACATATACATGGAAGGTGAACAACACCCTACTCAATGATAACTTGGTCAAGGTAGAAATAAAGAATGAAATTAAAGACTTTTTAGAATTTAAAGAAAATGAAGGAACAAACTACACAAACTAAAGGGACACAATGAAAGCAGTGCTAAGAGGAAAACTCAGAGCTCTGAGTATGTCCAAAAACAAAGTAGAGGGAGCATACACTATCAGCTTGACAGCACACCTGAAAGCTCTAGAACACACCCAAGAGGAATATACAAACAGGAAATAATCAAACTCTGGGTTAAAATCAACCAAGTAGAAACAAAGAGAGCTGCAGAAAGATTCAACAAAACTAGGAGCTTGTTTTTTGAGAACATCAACAAGGTAGATAAACCCCTAGCCAGATTAACCAGAGGGCACAAAGACAGTATCCAAATTAACAAAATCAGAAATAAAAAGGGAGATATATCAACAAAAACTGGGGAAATTAAAAAAAAAATCATCAGATCCTACTACAAAAGCTTACATTCAACACAACTGGAAAATATGGATGAAATGGAAAATTATCTACATAGATACAAGGTAACAAAGTTAAATCAGGATCAGATAAACCATTTAAAAATCTAATAATCCTTAAAGAAATAGAAGCAGTCATTAAAAGTCTCCCAACAAAAAAAGCCAAGGACTAGATGGTTTTAATGTTGAATTCGATCAGACCTTCAAAGAAGACCTAATACCAAAACTCTTCAACTATTCCACAAAATAGAAACGGAAGAAACACTACCCATTTTTTTCTATGAAGCCACAGTTACAGTGATACCAAAAGCACACAAAGACCCAACAAAGAAAGTGAACTTCAAACCAATTTCCTTTATGAATATTTATGCAAAATACCCTATATTAGTCTTTCAAACAGAATCCAAGAACACATCAAAACAATCATTCATAGTGATCACATAGGCTTCATCCGAGGGATGCAGAGTTGCAGGGTTCAATATACGGAAATCCATCAACAAAATCTACTACATAAACAAACTCAAAGAAAAAAATCCACATGTTCATTTTATTAGATGTTTAAAAAGCATTTGACAAAATTCAATATGCCTTCATGTTAAAAGTCATGGAAAGGTCAGAAATTCAAGACACATACCTAAACATAGTAAAAGCAGTATACATCAAACCAGTATCCAACATCAAACTAAATGGAGAGAAACATGAACAATTCTACAAAAATCAGGGACTAAACAAAGCTGCACACTCTCTCCCTTCTTTAAGCAATACAGTACTTGAAAGTCTAGCTAGAGCAATTAGACAACAAAAGGATGTCAAAAGGATACAAATTGAAAAGGAAGAAGTCAAAATATCACTATATTGCAGACAATATGATAGTTTACTTAAGCAACCCCAAAAATTCCACCAGAGAACTCCAAAACCTGATAAACAACTTCAATCAAATGGCTGGATATAAAATTAGCTCAAAGAAATCAGTAGCCCTCCTATACTCAAAGGATAAACAGGCTGAGAAAGAATTTAGGAGAACAACACCCTTCAAAATTGTCATAAATAATATAAAATAACTTAGATTGACTCTAACCAGGCAAGTGAAAGATCTATATGACAAGAACTTGAAGTCTCTGAAGAAAGAAATCAAAGAAGATCTCAGAAGATGGAAAGATCTCTGATGCTCATGGATTGCAAGGATTAATATAGTAAAAATGTCCATCTTGCCAAAAGCAATCTACAGACTCAGTCTAATCCCCATCAAAATTTCAACTCAATTCTTCATAGAGTTAGAAAGAGCAATTTGCTAATTCATTTGGAGTAACCAAAAACCCGGGATAGCAAAAACGGTTCTCAACAATAAAAGAACTTCTAGGGAAATGACCATCCTTGACCTCAAGCTGTATTACAAAGCAATAGTGATAAAAACTGTATGGTCTTCATACAGAGACAGGCATGTAGATCCATCAAATAGAATTGAAGTCCCAGAAATGAACCCAGACACCTATTGTCACTTGATGTTTGACAAAATAGCTAAAATCATCCAGTGGAAAAATGACAGAAGTTTCAAGAAATGGTGCTGGTTCAGCTGAAGGTCATCATGTAGAAGAAGGCAATTCAATTCATTCTTATCCCTTTGTACAAAGCTCAAGTCAAAGTGGTTCAAGGATCTCTAAACATAAACCAGATACATTAAAACTAATAGCAGTGAAAGTGGGGTGGAGCTTCGAACACATGGGAACAGAAGAAAATTTTCTGAATAAAATACGAATGGCTTATGCTCTAAGATCAACAATTGACAAATTGGACCTCATAAAATGGAAAAGCTTCTGTAAGGTAAAGGACACTGTCAATAGAACAAAGCAGCAACCAACAGATTGGGAAAATTTCTTTACCAATCCTACATCCAAAAGATGACTAATATCCAAAATATACAAAGAACTCAAGAAGTTAGATTCCAGAGAACCACATAACCCTATTAGAAAATGGGATACAGAGCTAAACAAAAAAATTCTCAACTGGGGAAACTCGAATGATGGAGAAGCAGCTAAAGAAATGTTCAGCATCCTTAGTCATCAAGGAAATGCAAATCAAAACAACCCTGAGATTCCACCTCACACCAGTCAGAATGGCTAAGATCAAAAACTCAGCTGACAAAAGATGCTGGAGAGGATGTGGGGAAAGTAAAACACTCCTCCATTGTTAGTGGGATTGCAAAGTGGTACAACCACTCTGGAAATCAATCTCATGGTTCCTGAGAAAATTAGACATAGTTCTTTCTACCTGAGGACCCAGCTATACTACTACTGGGCATATACCCAAAATATTCTCCAACATATAACAAGGACATATGCTTCACTATGTTAATAGCAGCCTCAGTTATAATAGCCAGAATCTAGAAAGAACACAGATGTCCCTCAAAAGAGGAATGGATTCAGAAAATGTGGTACATTATACCATGGAGTACTACTCAGCTATTAAAAACAATGACTTCCTGAAATTCTTAGGCAAATGGATAGAATTAGAAAATATCATCCTGAATGAGATTACTGATTGACAAAAAACACACATGCTATGCACTTACTGATATGTAGATATTAACCAAATAGAAGCTCTAAATACCTAAGATGCAATTCACAGTTCATATGAAGCTTAAGAAGAAGAAAGTCTAAAGTGTAGATGCATCATTCCTTCTTAGAAGTGGGAACAAAATACTCATAGGGAGTAGACAATGGGAGGACTTGGGAGGAAGGCATGAGGGGAGGGGGAAAATTGGGGAAGGTTAAGGTATGGGAGGAGATGGGGATGATATACAGAGGGTCAGGAAGTTGAACAGTGCAATGGGGTATGGGGAACTGAGGTAGCCAGTAGCAATCTAAGATGCCAGGAAAGCCAGATGCTCCCAGGACCCAATGAGGATGAGATTAACTGAAGTGCCCAACGAAGTGGAGGCAGAACCTATAGAGACCATATTCAGAGGACAGGCAAGTCCCTCAGTCGGAGATGGGGTTACCCACTCATTTCCAAATTTTTAACCCAGAATTGCCCCTGTCTAAAGAAATATGGAGTCAACATGTGGAGTCAATATGTGGAGTAGAGACTGAAGGAAAGGCCATCCAGAGACTGCCCCACCTGAGGATCTATCCCATATACAAATACCAAACCTAGACATCATTGCAGATGCCAATATATGCTTGCTGACAGGAGCCTAATATAGCCATCTCCTGAGAGGTTCTGCCAGAACCTGACAAATACAGAGGCAGACGCTTGCAGCCAACCATTGGACTGAGCTTGGGCTCCCTAATGGAAGAACTAGAGAAAGGATTTAAGGAGTTGAAGAGGTTTGCAAACCCATAGGAAGAACAACAATGTCAACCAGCCAGAATCCCAGAACTCCCGGTAACTAAACCACCAACCAAAGTGTATGCAAGGAGTGACCCATGGCCACAGCTGCATATGTAGCAAGGGATGGCCTTGTAGGGCATCAATGGAAGAGGCCTTTGGTCCTGTGAAGGTTTGATGACCCAGTGTAGGATAATGCCAGTGCTGGGAGGCAGGAGTGGGTGGGTGCATAGGGAAGCACCCTTATAGAAGAAGGGGGAGAGTGAATATGGCAGGGCATTTGTTGAGAGGAAACTGGGAAGGGGGATGTCATTTGAAATGTAAATAAATAAAATATCAAATAAATTTTTTGACAAGTAAAAATAGATTCCATTTTTGAGTCTATGGCAGTAATACTATTTAGTATCAAATACATCATTATCATGTTAGAGGTACAATCTCTATTTTTCTTTGTAATTTCTGTATCTAAAAAAATATATTCCAGTTGTAGAAAAATATAATCGCCTCTTTGACTGTCTTAGTAATTTAAGAACTCTCATATCAACTTCAGTGTCTGAACTTCCTATGTGGAAATTAAATTCATGGTTCCTGTTTTATTTCATTTTTAAGTGTTGATCCAAACCTATGTCTCCTCTTATCTAACAATGAACATTTTAAAACATTAATTAAATAAATTTTCAGAGGCATATAATTAATGGTATGGAATCTTCTGTAGTGCTATGAAATCACATTTGCCAATATAGTTCACAGAATTTGCTTTTCTTTACACAAGAATGATAATAATGTTTGTGGCTATTATTTGCAGTGTACAGGAATGAGGCAATTCTAAGGTATATCCTTTTGTCTTTATATGAATGGTTTTTTTTCATTATTTTCTGTAAAATGAGGCCACCACTTTGTTCGTTTTCTAGTTATTGTTTTCCTATGATATCCTTTTATTTCTGTTTTATGTTAATACAGTTATTATTGAGAGTTTTCAAAAATGTATATGTTCCTGACTATAAGATGTGGCTTAACATGAGGGAGAGTGCAAGCGTTTTCTAAGGAGGAACCTCGACTTAGGTTTCCTAATCCCCAGTGTTAGGCTAGGAGCATATATAGGTGTAAATAACACCTAAATGGTCTCCAAGGATGTATTTCTATATAATAATTATAATTAAAGAAGGAGAGGTCATGAATTTAAGAGGCATCCCCCTAGGAGATTGAGGAGAAATTGAATTTTGGGAAAGGAAGTGTAAGAATGATGTAAGTATGGTAAACTTGTGTAAAATTCACAAGTAATTAAAAATATAAATTAAAAAAAATTCAGAAAATTACAGGAAAATAATTCATCTCCTTCACTATTTGAGTAGTACATAAATATCTTTCATTGTTGGTCTGTGTTTTGTGTGATGGTCTCCTTGCTCATAAAGCAATAGAGACAAAAATATTAAGTACATAAATAACACAATACAGGGTTCTGAAGGAAGAAAGACTGCCAGAAATTATTTTAGAGAATGTTTCATGTTTTGTGACAGCAGCAGCAGAACGCAGTATCCCATGTAGCATACAGTTATATCCCATCAGATGGGGATCGGATGGCTGAGAACAGTTAGCCCACTTCAAGTGAGAAGACCATCAAAGAAAGGCCAAAGGAGCAGTCAGTGGTAGTAATGAGCCCTTCCCTTTTACCCTAAAGGCATTTATAAGTCATAAAATCATTAGTTTTAAAGAACATTTGTTAAGTGCTAGAGATGGAGCCAAGAGTCTAAAGTTTCATGCAGCAAGTTCTTATCTTTTCTAAGAAACTCACGGATCGCTTGTTGCTTCTAAGTATGAATATCTTATAGCCAAGCTCTCAAAAAGAAAGATAAGCAGTTAAGCTGCTTCTTATGTATCCTTCTGCATCACTGCCTCCTTCAGAAAGAAAATTATTAGAGCATTACTTGATGGATCATTTTGGCTTTCATAAATCCACTTACGATGCTTTATTTTCAGAGTTTGAGGTATGGCATTAATATTGAAGGTTCATCCTTAACACACAGGACATATGGCTGATATTTTCCATTTGCAGAGCACATTCGTAATAGAAACCCAGCACTTTATCTAGGGAATCTCAAATCAAATTTATTAGACGGCAATAATCTTTAAGCATTTGGTGAGCATAGGTTCTCAGAATTGCTTGCATATGATAAAAAATTGATTGTTTTCTATTAATAATGATCAACAAAGTAATGTTTTGGATCAAATACTAAGTCAAATCTAGTAAAAGTTTTGAATTGTCCAAATACAGATTTTAAGGCCATATATTGAAAAGCTCTATATACATAAGTCTTTGCAAACTTGAGAGTGTACCACATGAAGTAAGGCCCTCTCAAAGCTTAAGAAGTCAATGCACACATACATTATTAATCCCTGGAGGGAATTTCTAGTCTGTTGTGGCAAGGAGTCTCCTCTGTCAGGGGTGTAGATTAACATAACTGTATGAAAATCTGCCTTAATACTTTCTGTGGTTTGTATGAGAATGGTCCTCATAGACTCACATACTTGAGTACCTTAAAACTATTTTGGGAAGTGTGAGAATGCACGTCCTTGTTGAAGGAAGCATAAAAATGGGTCTGGGCTTTGAACATTCAATAGCCCACACCAGACTCTCTCTCTCTCTCTCTGTCTCTCCTGTCTCTGCCTGTAACTTGTGAATAGATATAAGCTCCTCGATACTGTTCCAACACCGTGCTTGCATGTTGCCAGGCTTCCCACTGTGATAGTTATGAAACTATAAACTCTATATTTTCCATTTTAAAAATAAAAAGATAATATACTATTGCCTTAGTCAGGGTTTCTATTCCTGCACAAACATCATGACCAAAATGCAATTTGGGGAGGAAAGGGTTTATTGAGCTTACATTTCCAGGCTGCTGTTCATCACGAAAGGAACTCAAGCAGGTCAAGGAGCAGAAGCTGATGCAGAGGCCATGGAGGGATGTTACTTACTGGCTTGCTTCCTCTGGCTTGCTCAGCCTGATTTCTTATAGAACCCAAGACTACCAGCCCACAGATGGTACCACCCACAAGGGGCCCTCTGCTCTTAATCACTAATTGATAAAATACCTTACACCTGGATCTCATAGAGGCATTTTCTCAACTGAAGCTCCTTTCTCTGTGATAACTCCAGCTTGTGTCAAGTTGACACACAAAACTAGCCAGTGCAACTATCAAAGCTGTTATTTCAAAATGTTTTGATACATTGTTTTATCTTTTTATTTCCAGGTTCAACATGAAAATATATTAATATTTGTAAATTTTCTATTATGATACCTTATAATAAATATATGAAAGCAGATATAAATTAAATATGTCCACATTTGTCCATATGTTTTCTCCATATTCTTTCTACCTCAATATACAGAAAAAGATGATTTCCCACAATTCCTAATCCCATGTGAGGTGTGGTTGTATTGTAAGCAGTATGTTCCTTATTTCATAATTGTTTCCTGCAGGAAATTAATTCTGTATTGTTTAATCAACAATTAGTTTTAAAGTGTGGTTGAAAATATTATGACAAATTATGTTGGTTAATGAGAAGATTGATGTTTTATTATTTTTTGAGAGAGATAACAGAAACTTATTTTTGTAACATTAATTTTAACCTCCAGCAAATATGAACCAATTGGTTTTGTGTTGAGCTTTGTCCTTTAAACAGTTATATTAAGTTTCAGTTTTTGAAAATAGATCTTATGAAAACTGAGTGTTGAGATTAGCTTTCTTAATGGAGAGAGGTGACTTTGTGATCCAAAGAAGAATGTACAATGGGGACTTTTTCACATTCTAAAGGCAATGAGAAAAGGATGATTTAGGCATGCTTAACATTTGTATCTCCTTTCCTGGTAGCCATAGGCTGCAAGGAAGGTTCTTCTTCCTGGAAAAAGAAGCCAACCTACTATTAATCTCATACTGATGCTTTTCAATTTTCTTGAAATTAAATATGTAATACATGAGCATGTAAATTAGTCAGGACCTTTTTTCTGTGGTGTGACCTTCTGATTTAGATCCCTAAAAAGGGCAATTAAAACAGAAGTTAAGGTTACATTTGATGCCCCCTCAACACATGACAAATTTAAGTTGTATGAAAATGCTAGCAAGAGGTGTAGTTGAGAAGGCTCAAAGACAGCCAGATAAAAGATAATACTATGCACTTGTTTTTCCTGAAATTAGATACTTGATGACTTCTGATGGGAAAGTGGTACATGATTTTCCCAGGAGATCATCTAAATCACAAGAAGAAAGAAAGAAAGAAAGAAAAGAAGAAAGCAAGAGAGAGTAGGGGGAGGTAGGGAGGAACAAAAGGAGGAAGAGAGAGAGAGAGAGAGAGAGAGATATTAATCAAAGTATTATTATAATCTACTGTACTAAAATAGTCACAAGGCCACCAGTGAATCATGCACCATAGAAACACCCAAATGAGTCTTAATTACCTCCATTCAATTTCTCAGTGTATTTATTGGATTACGCTTTAAATATTATCATTTTAATACATTAGGAAATGTTTAGTTTTGTTGTTCTACATTTGACAGGGATGAATTATATGTTTAAGTATAGGCAGGTTTATTGTTAAGCAAATAAATACAATCATTTTGATATTACTGCACAAAGGAAATGCATCCTACAAATTTTTCATTAATATACCAAAACCTTGATATGATAAGCAATAATAATAATTCTCAATGGCAACATTAGTGTAAGACCATGACATACCTATCTTTCTCTCATTATACATATCTCTTAAGGCATGAAAATACCCTTTATTCTAGAGGTAAAGCTTTTAATCTAGTAAATCAGTTAGAGTCAAGCTGACAGCCACATGTTTAGGGAACTTGTCCTGAACTCCTAGCATAAATGTGAATTCATAGATGCCCTGGTATTTGTCACTAATATTGAAAGTCCAAACCTAAAGGTATTGCCTCGTCTGTTTTCTTCTTTCATCAACATGAGCATGCTTAGTATAAATAACCAGTCAAACTACCGGCTTTTAGAAGTCAAACTCTGAAGTCATCTAATGAATATATTGTTCAGTTCAATTTTGCCTGCTGAGACAAATAAAAAGTTTAATTTAAAACAATCTTATTAGGCTTACCTGCATTTCTGGCAAACAGAAACTGGTTCTGGAAGCCTATAAAGCTGCACAAATAAAAGGTAACACAGGAGTTATGATTCACCTGTTACTAGTATAAAGGAAAGAGCACAAAACTTTCATTTGAATGTCCACTCTCATATATTGAATTTTTCCTCTCTTGATAAAATCCAATGGGTTTGTTTGAAAGGGCATCACATTACAATTCTTTCTTTGAGAAAATGCAAATTGTGAGCTTTAGCTAGAAAAATATTTGGGCCTCTTATTGTCAGAAGAAGTTAGGTCAAATAGGATAATTTGTATCTATATTTGAGCAGAATTTTAATTAGCTTATAAACCTTGGCATATTCTCCTCTGTACTGAATGTTTTGAGACTTTATTCTTACTCTATAATCAGAAGATTATTATTAATTTTATCATAAGCATGGAGTTTGTTTTGTTTTGTAAGATAGGCATGCATATAGATGAGGCTCTCCTCATACTGACTTTGTAAACAGGGTTAACCATGAACTTCTGATCCTCTTGCTTCTACCTTCTGAGTGCTGGGCTTAACCTGTGTGCCACCATACCCTGCTTTATACTACTAGGTAATTAATCCAGGGCTACATTTTCACTATGCAAGTAATCAACCAGCTAAAGTATCATGAGTCTGTATATTTCTTGGTTTTCAATCAATAAAAATGTATTATGAGGGATGAATTTAGTATACAAGACTAACATTACTCTGGTTAAAAAACAAAAGCAAATGAAAAAAAAAACTAAACTAAACTAAACAAAAAGACAGACAACAGTACCTCAAAAAAAGCTACAGTTCACTTTCCTTGATTAACTACCATAAAATATTCTCAACAAAATACTTAAATTACTGGCAGGAGTTAAACATTATATGAATATTGTAAAGTATTGGGGTCCAGGAGTTTCTCCACAAACCACACAAGCACTGATTTCATTCAGATGGAGATATTTATTGAGCATTTGCCCAAGATCTGTTCGATCAGAGCCATAGACCAGACTCAGAAGCTAACTGTGAAACTGAGCCAGTATTCTACAGAGTGTTAAAGGTTGACATCCATAAACACCTATGCAAAGTTCTTCTACCAATCAGAGTTTAGGGACTGTGCAGGGGCTTGCAATTATGTTTCAACTTGCCAACCAATATGTCAGTTACCCATATACTCTCCACCAAGTAAAATGTCAATTTTCAGGGTGGTCTTCAGAACTTAAAAACTTTACCTGACCCATACTCAACATGGAAGTCTTATTCTCAATGACTTCTCTTATTGGTGCATGTTCAAGTCTGTGGTGGTTTGAATGTGCTTAGCCCAGGGAGTAGGACTATTCGGAGGTGTGGCCTTGTGGAGTAGATATGGCCTTGTTGGAGGAAGTCTGTCCCTGTAGGGTAGACACTGAGACCTTTTGCCTAGCCACATTGAAGCCAATCTTCTCATGTTTGTCTTTGGAATAAGATGTAGAACTCTGAGCTCCTCTAATGCCAAGCCTGCTTGAACACTGCCATGCTTCCCACCATGATGATGATGGACTAAACCTCAGAACCTACAAGCCAGCCCCAATTAAATCTTGTCCTTTATAAGAGTTGCCTTGGTCATGGTGTCTCTTCATAGCAATGGAAACTCTAACTAATGAACTAGGGTTCATCCAAGAGTAGCTTATTGTACACTAATACAGAAAGTGTCATCAGGTGATTGGTTCAAGTCCAAGTTTAGTGTGGCTAACTATCCAAAGCAGTTTTAACTGATCTCTTTTTGTGATTGGTTTCCAAGATGATCAAAACACAGAACATAACAGAGTAGGCAATGAACTGAAGCATGAAAAACTTTACTTATAACAGTAGTAATAGCATAAAATGAAACAAGAGCATTGATTATGTAAGGTCTGTAGGTAAAGACCAGTAGGGCAGCAAGATAAGAAGACCAATCAAAGCAGGTATTGACTTAAGCTAAAGTATCTCTAATGACTCCAGAATAGCTACCATTGAATCAGCATTGTTCATCTAGTCTCATAATTCCTTACAAAAGTAGTTCTTTGGTAAAGGTGAGACACAACCTAACTCTCCAAATATGTTGACAGGTCTTTACCCAAAACATTTTTTTCTTTGATATTCTTGGCTCTATATTTGGTGGCTTGATGTCAGGATGGACAACTCCTGTTCATTCAAGTGATGGGAGGTTGGTGTCAGTTACCTATTGTTCCTTGTCAGGAGGTTTCCTATTGACTTATCATTGCTGCAGGTAGGTGGACAATGGCAATGGATGTATTCTTCTTTTGCAACTTTGTCCAGCTGACAGTAGCAAGTTGTCATCAGGACTCAGGAAGGGTGAAAGGCTAGTCAAAAGTTGGATATTGGGGCATTTATCAGAAACATCTGAATAGTTGATCCAGCTGAAAAACAAAGAGCAATAACATTGGCTGGGCCAGTTTAAATCAGCTTTTAGCAAGTCAGAGCTCAGCAGCTCGCAGTCCACAGGAGATTCCTGGATGGAGCCTCTCAGCCAGGTGGAACTCTGCTGACATAAATATAGACTAGGAACAGAAGTTAAAAATGCCTAATAATTGGTGAAGGTAAGGAATCCCAAGACCATGGGGGGAAATACCATTTTCAGGGACAGGCAGGTATACTTATCAGGAGTCCATTTAATCTGTGGCAGGTTTAAAACTTTTTGTTTCCCTGAAGAGTATGTGAATTTTAGTTTACAAAAGGATATATATTAGTATTATTAAATCTGTATTTTAGAAAAAGCAGTTAACAGGTGTCTGTGGAGATGTTTTGTCATGATAAGCAGCATCTTTAAATTTATATTCAGAGGACAACCAAGGGGGATTAAAAATCTTGAACTTGTGACTGAATTGTAAGCACCCAGTGCTCTATCAGCTTATCAGAATTCCACTAATCAACGTTTAAAATACAGAACTTTGAAATCTTACTACAACAATAACATGTGGGTGGGTGATATGAAACATCTTCCACTTTTATAGGTCTTAAATAATTTAATATCTCTAAATTTGTACTTACATGTTTTAAAACATATTTTTAGACCTTTAAATATTTTAGAAGCTTTTATAACTTCGGATTTTATATAAACTTCGCATTTTATATCCTTTTTTACCTATTTATCATGAGGTGCAGGTAATTGGTCACTTGAAGTAATCATTGTAAAGTGAGTTCCTTTAGACAAAGTTACTATAAAGTGTTACTTCATTTATTTGAGGTAGTTCTATCCACTTCCATGATAGCAGTTGATAATAGGACTATAGGACCTGAATGTGAGGTCAAAAAAGAGTAGGTAGCCCCTGTCTCCATCAGGATTGAGATGCACATACCCTCTACTTATAAGCTTTATCCTGGGTTTGGCAAGATTGATGGAGGACACTGAGTTTAAGAGCTGTCAGTTGACCATCAGGCCAAGGAACTCAAAGGCTAGAGGGTCAGCAGTGTCTGCGCTGGTGGGGCTAGGCCTTTGTGACTGCACATAAAGGGAAGGCCCACATATGGACATTTCGACTTCCACTGGCCAGACTGCTGGCAGGCAGCACATGGCTTGGTGGGCTATTACTGCTTAGGGCATTGGTGAGACCAATCCACATTTGAAACAGGTCACTGGCAGAGTTAGGCTAGATTCAGGCAGGAGGGGTTGTGGCAGACTTCTCTTTTGTCCCCTGCTGAGGTGCCATTGGCCTCAAGGCAGCTGCTAAAACTTGGGCTTGGGGCATAGCTGAGCCTGTTATAAAGACTAAGCTGCCTCCTCTTGGATGTTAACGACTTAAAAGCTATTGTCACCCATTCCTGTATGGAGGCTTAAGGGCCATCTATCTATCTCCAGTATATTTGAAAGACAAATTTAGCATGATTCTAATTATCCATCCTAGGCTGAACCTTGAAACATATACCTTGTCAACATGAAACAGGAAACTAAATAAAGCTTAATCTTGTAGTTAACTGCATCAATTTTAGCATAATGTCAAATATATTTCTGAACACTTTAAAGGATATGATCACCTTCAAGGTTACTGACTACCAACTTGTATTTCTTTCTTTCTTTTTTTAAATTTATTTTTATTTATTTTTTACTTATTCACTTAACATATAGCTCACTGCCCCCATCCTGGTCACCCTCCACACACACAATCCTCTCCTTTTCTCTCCTCTTCTCCTCTGAATGGGTATTCCCCAACCTGGCATTTCAAGTCTCTGTGAGGCTAGGTGATTCCTCTCCCACCAAGGCCAGACAAGGGAGCCAAGCTAGAAGAACATATCCCACTTACAGGCAACAGCTTTTGGGATAGCCCTCTTTCCAGTTGTTTGAGACCCACATGAAGACCAGACTGTACATCTGCTACATATGTGCTGGTAGGCCTAAGTATAGCACACGTATGTTCTTTGATTGGTAGTTGACTCTGTTGGTCTTCTGATGGAATTCCTATTCATTTCTAGGCCTTCAATCTGTTCTCCTATTTTTCCAACACTGTTTAGCAATGGGTATCTGTACCTGAGTCAGCTGTTAGGGGAAGCCTTTCAAAGGACAACACACTGCCGGGCAGTGGTGGTGCACACCTTTAATCCCAGCACTCAGGAGGCAGAGGCAGGAGGATTTCTGAGTTCAAGACCAGCCTAGTTTACAGAGTGAGTTCCAGGACAGCCAGGGCTACACAGAGAAGCCCTGTTCCAAAAAAAAAAAAAAAAAAAAATTAAAGGACAACACACTCAAGTCTGTATGCTTCAGGAGTCTCAAGTCTGATGAAGGTACTGGGAGAGACAGCGGGAGGATGGAGTTCATCCTGTGATCCTGTGATATCAGGATGCTCACAGCAGCTTGGCTTGCCCCAGGGGGCTACTAGAGACAACTTGTATTTCTTAGCTTTCATAAGAATAGGACTTTAGGTTGCATCCCTGTTAGGTTTGAACCTTAAAAAAAAATCACAGTTTTGATTTGAAACTCATCTAGTATCAAAATAAACCTTTTTAATCTACAAACATAGTCCACAAAGAGTCCACTGGGAACATTTTAATCTTTATGTGGTATGTCATTATAGAACATGATAGTTTTCTTTATGAAACTCAGTTTATAATAAAGGCGATGGTGCTAGCAAAAGAAAGGTTAGACATATATCCTTAAATCAGTTTCTGTTCACCTGAATAGATCTTAGGTAAGGTGAGATATATATTTAGGCCAGTGATTCCTAACCTTTTAAATGTTATAAACATAATTTTCAGAAGAAAAAGCCAAGTTCTAACTATGTAAACAATTTAGTGTTTCTAAAGTCACTACAAGGAGGATTTTTTTCAGATTACAATGTTTGGTTGCCAGTAAGAAAAGTTCTTGTATTTGAATGCATGGAGGTCCAGTTTAACACCTCGGTAAAGAAAAATTGTTTTAAATCTTGTTTTTTGTTTGTTTGTTTGTTTTTCTTGTTTTTTTTTGCTTTGTTTTGTTTTGTTTGTTTGTGTTGATTTGGTTTGTTTTTTTTTTATTTTGTTGTTGTTTTTTTTTTTTTTTGGTTGTTGTTTTTTTTCCTTAGGACAGGACTGGAATTGCATAAAAATTTTACCCCAATTTAAAAGTATCTTGAGAGACATGCTTCTTTGGTCAGATCATACCATGTGTACTTTCCTAAAATGACTCCAAACATGACTTATTTTTTAAAATTATCTTTTTGTTACAGATGTTGCATATTTTAACCATACATAATAACTTGTAAGTCAATAATCTACAACCAAGACACACAGAACATAGTAAACTTATGTATTTTAGACCAGTCAGAAAAAAAGATGTATTGGCCATGTATACTGTGGTAGTTTGAGACAGGATTAGCAGGTCCTACGTAGGTCGTCGGTAGGGACCTATATTAAGAATAGAGAAATGTTCCACCTTTGTTCATTCAGGCAGTGGAGGAAGGTTATTTTTCAACTATTTAGGGGGTCAGAAAGAAGAAACTGGCAGATTGTGTCTTATGGTGTATCTTGATCAGAATGTTCAGGACATTTGTGAATATTAACCTGTATGAGAAGAAGGACTGTGAAATCAAGAGGCCTCCTGAGGCCATCTGGTTCCAAAACAGGGTCTTTCACATTCAGGAAAAGTGTGAAGCCTCCCTGGGAAAACTCAGTAGACTTTTTGAAAGTCCTTGAAGTGGCATAGAATCACCTCTAGGATGGTGTCTGGGATAGAAAATTGCCCCATGGTAAAGGAACTAAAAGTTAGGAATGAAGGAGAAAGAAGGCACTAAAACACAACAGGAAAGTAAAGCACAGACACAGTTTCAAAGACAGACACAGCTCCACAGATTAGGTCTCTCTGGAGAGAGAGAGAGAGAGAGAGAGAGAGAGAGAGAGAGAGAGAGAGAGAGATGAGATATCGATCCAAACAAATTTAAAGGAGATGACCAAAAGCAGCCTCTCTTCACTCTTCACCCAGGAAGAAGACCGCTGTATCCCACCTCCCAACTCAGAAGAGCAGTGCTGCATACAACTTCTTTCACATGAGCTACCAAGAGTCTAACCCAAAACCAGAAACAGGACTAGGCAGGTACAGGAAAACTCACCTCCTCACAGAGGGAGCTGGCCGGCATGGCAGTGCTCACTATCAGTAACCAAGAGGTTTTCAGGGTTTGGGGTTATTCCTGTCCAACCACCAAATGTTGGAGTCCAGGAGTCTCCCCACAAATGGTACAAACACTGGTCTCAGTCAGTCAGGGATAGTTTCTTAGGCATTTTCCCCAGAACTGATCAGTCAGGGTCACAGACAAGACTCAGGAGCTGATGAAATTCATGAACAACTTTGCCAAGTTATTCCACCAATTGGGATTTTTAGGGACAGGGGACTTTCTTAGGAGCATGTCTTTGTTGTACACTTATCCTGATGCCATTGGTTGGGGTATTCAACTGTTGTAGGGTGACTTGATTTGACTAGCAATCACGTCTTATTTTGTTAACCCGAATGTCAATTACCCATGTACAAGTCTTTTTTTTGCCAATTCCCAGGGAAGTCTTGGGAACTTAAAAACTTTATGGGTCCCCTACTCAGACTTGAAGTCTTATTCCAAATGTTTTTTTTTTAATTGGTACATTTGTGTCTCTTATGTTGGGGTCAATCCAGGGATAGCTTATTATACACAAGTACAGGATATGCTAGTAGGTGTTTTATTCTGCTTCAAGCTTATTGTGGCTAACTATACAAAGCATTTCTATTGTGATTGGTTTCCAAGAACACCAAAGCACAGAACATAACAGAATATGCAATCAACTCAGAAAAGTTTTCTAGTAACAGTAGTAATAGCATAAAAGAAAGTTTCCTTGTAACAGAAATAACAACATAAAAACAATGGTAATCAGGCCTTAACAGTAAATATCAATTATTTATTGTTAATAAAAATACTTCTTTATGTTGAGTTTTTCTTTAAATAAGATACTAAAAACACAGTCATTTTGATTTCCTAGCTGACAATTGTTGCATCTTCCCCTGATGTCTTAGTCATACTATATGAAAGATCATCCAGCAATGAACCAGTTCAACTTCATTCTTTTCACCATTGATTGCTTTGACTCTTGGTCACCTTGAGGAAACTACCCAGCTATAAGAGTCTCTTGTTGCCTAAGGACAATTGTGGCTTATGTAGGTATATCCTCAGCAAAATTATTTCTGTTAATGAAATATCTTTGCAATCAGAAACCTTAGAAAATTCTAAATGCTTCAGTAGCTATTCACCCAAGCTAAGATAGTTTTTTCTTTCTCAGGGCAAGGGGGGTCTATGAGAGAAAAAATGTTAGGACTTTATTTTCCTAACAGATTTATGCCAGGTTCTTCAACTTTATGTGGCTTCAATGCCATGGTGAATGTTGAGATTTTACATTACATTTTTTTCTTGTACCAAGCCAGCTCTTTGGCTCATCCCATGTGGCATATAGCAGATACCATCTCTTTAGCCTCCTGATATAGCAGTCTTGGGCTCAATAAAGGGTGTTAGCAATTCCAGTGTTCTTGTCCATTTTTCAAATTTGATAGAAGTTGTAGAGGAGAATTCAGCAGAATGGCTGCTCTGGTAAGGGATCACATCCAAAGACATTCTAGGTTTATGTGATCAGGCAGGAATGGAGACATACCCTAAATTACAGGATGACCTGTCAGGAATGTAATTATGCCCATAGTACACACCTTTAATTTCAAACAACAAAGGCAGTTTATAGAAAGAAGCAGCTATGAAACAGTTGTGTAATTGAGGGACAGACAAAATGATGAATTAAAGAAGATTCGTTAGAATGATTCAGAGATAGGATATATGCAACTCTTGGGAGATCAGACAGGAAAAAGAGGCAACAACAGCTTAAGAGAACAGGTTATACACACACACACACACACACACACACACACACACACCACTGAGAGAGAGAGGGAGGGAGGGAGAGAGGGAGAGAGAGAGAGAGTTTTACTTGATCAGTTTTCAGAGACAGGTTGTAAGTGAAGGCAGAACAAGTTAGAAAATAAGAAAGAGCCAGAAGATTATAACAGATTGCCAGTATTAATTTGAGACCTAGCAGAGCAATTCAGTAGGAAGTGAAGAGAAGCCATTTTGAATCAGTCACCTTGAAGAGAAGTTTGAGTCAGGAGAGTTGAGTTGAAACATCCAGGCATAGCAGAATGCAGAAAGAAGGTGACAAGTACATCAGGTGAATGAAAGATACTTTTACAAGTAGAAAAGATGAGCAGGTGACACAGACACAAAGAACATCAAAAGAGTAGTACAGTAGAAGCAATGGGCAGCAGTGGAAGTTACTAGTGTTAAGACCTAAAATCTCCGCTGTCTTTAATTCATTTCTGTAGGCATTTCGTGTTATGCCTATAGACAGCCATCTTACATTGTTACAGAGAACCTTTCTCATATTTGAATTAACCATTAATTGCATATTGTGCTTTGGTGTTCTTGGAAATTTCCTCAGTCCTTGCTTTCCTTTAGAGACAATTAAAATAAAGGTCAGCTAGAACTCTTTTGTATATTTACAATGAATTTGAACTTGAACAAGCTGCCACAACTACCAGGCAGCATTTTTTGCATCTGTGTATGTGCATTTATGGTAGATATGAGCTTTTTTTGTATTTTACCTTTATTATCTGCCTCTCAGAAATATTTAGGGTCACAGTCTTAGTTCCTGAGTCTGACCTGTATCCTTGATTAATCAGTCCCAAAGTGTATATTTAATAAACTATCCCATTAGAGTGGTTTGTGTGGTAGCTACGGGATTCCAACAATTAACACCAACCAAATGCAACTTTAGTGAGAGTAACACTGATAGGGGACTTGAAGGCCCCAGCAAGCAGAAGATATAGAGATGTCAGGGCACAGAAGTAAATTTCAGTACTGTGTGGATCTGTTTACAGGAAACTTGAAAAGTACTACAGAGCTGGCAAGGCTTAAGGCACATGGGCCTCAGGATTTTAGGGCTGCATGGGCTGTAACATATTATATATAATATATTACATATATTATAAAGGGCAGAGGGTTCCAATGTCTAGAACATGTTTGGGATCTGAAATACAAGAAGATGTGGCATATTGTTTACGGCTGTTTTTTTACAGTTTCTACACATTGAAGTTGGACCCTGAGGATTATAATAACTGCCAAGTTAAAGCTTTAGAAGTAAATTCTAAATTGATAAAGATCATTTATTATTGTCAAGAGATACAAGTGTCTGGTTTCTAAATCCTTGAAAAAAATGTCCCTTTTCTCAATTCTAATAGCTGGTCTTAAAGCCAAGCATTGAGTAGTCAAGGCTGAATCTTTCAACCACTAAAACACCCTATCTTTGCCTTTGGTGTTATTTCTTTAAAGAAAGGGGCCTTGACACTTGATTGGTAAGAAATCTGTAGTTATCTCTCATCACTGTGAGCAAAATATCTTACACAGACAAGCTAAGGGAGAAAATATTTAGCTTATCTCATAAATTCAGTTGGCAGAATGTCATGGTGGTATAATCATTTGTCATGGACTATTCTACACAGAATATACCCAGAGGTATACCTCATTATTCTCTTTGGTGATTTTAAATTCAGTAAAGTTGACAATAAAAAGCAATCACAAGCCTACCACTTGCCAATTGAAGACCAAAATATGTGTCTTCATAAGATAGCATTTGTACTATTTTGCCATATGCTCATATCCATTAATAATGCAGAATGCATTCAGTCAAGCCTCAAGAGTCCCCAACAGTCTAAATAGCTCAAACATTATTCAAAAGTTTCAAGTTCAAAGTAACTATTAGGAATAGGGCTATAAATTTTAAATATATATATATATATATATGGTTGGGAGTATGTAATTTTATAATATATATGAAATGTTGGACTATATCATATATATATATGTATATATATACTATAGAAATACATACTTGTAACATAAAACTATATGGATATCAAGGAAAGCTAAGATCAAAACCAGAGCAAAGCCACCAACATAAGCATTAATCATATAGTTCCATGACACCTACCTGGAGAATATTGTAGAATGATTAGACTCCTGAAGATTTTGAAAGCTTCCTAACACACACACACACACACACACACACACACACACACACTTTACACCTGTCAACCTATATTGATTTGCTCTATGGCTGGCACCATGAATTTCTTTTTGCTTTCCTATGACAGAAGTCCTATGTTCCTGTGCTGTGTCTTCAACAGATTGTGATTGCCACTTTTATTCCAGATGTCTCTGTTATGACCTTACATATTGACCTAGCAAGGGCTTCTCAAAAGGAATGTAACTTATTGTCAGGCCACCAATGCCTGACTTTCTAATGTTGGTGAAAGCATCTGTGAGACTATATAACTCTTGAAATCAACCTCTTTGTTATTGTGACCTACAAAATTTTACAAAGGTCTTCTACTCCACTCAAGTAGTATTCAGTCTCTCTCGGAACACCCAGTTGCAGCTTCTGAGTGCCTGAGGTATAAACTTTGTAAACCTGCAAAATGTATTTTGATGAAGCTTTACAAGATATATACCTAGTTTCTCTTCTGGTATTTCTTTCAAATGAACTTATCATATATTCCAGAGTTTATTATGGGTGAGGAATGGTCCATTTTAGGGATATATCTAAGGTGTATTTTCCGTCGTTCCAATGTAACGTGTTGGTCCCTGCTAACTAAGGTCCAAGTTTGACATTACCAGAAAGCTCTGAGCTCTGTGGAAAATGGCAGACTCCCTTTACCAGCAGGTCTTCTCCTTCTTTGACCTCCTCTGGAGAGCCCCAACCACACATCTTCTACCTGTGGAATGTTACATAGCCTTGGTGAGATTACAGGTTCAACTTCCTCTTTTCCCCTTCCTCCCAGGACCCCTAGCCCCATAAGAACCTGCACAACAAGTACCTGGGTTTCCTGGGATGCCTCTCCATGCAAATGAGAACTTTAAAACTCTAACCAATGATTTTCATTTACCATGAAAACTCCTTCTTACTCTCTAAAATCTACAAATACCCCAGGTTCACCCCAAATAAACTGTGTCTGTACAAGCAAACCCTGAATAAAGGTATGCACATAAGCTGTTTCATTAAACACTATCTGAGGGAACTGCTTCATTGAACATCATCTCAAAGAGCTATATAACACTGAGATCTCTGGAGGAAACACCCTCAGATACCCCACTGAGTGCCGGAACTGGACCCCCTGACAACCCCACTGCATCCCACCCTACTACAGGAACAGGACCCTATTGGCCCACTCTTTGTGTATCAGAGTCCTGACACACCAAGAAAAGACCTGAACCTCCTTACTGTCCATCATTTCCTATTTGGTGTGCAGCAGCATCTGGACACAACAAGAGAGGAAGCAAAGAAATGGAACCACAGTAAAGGGCTCTATAAAATCCTGTCTGAGTGTCAGATGACAACCACCTATATATGGAATCCTCACCTGCCTTCACCTCTAGTTTGAAATTTGTATAACCAAAGCCTCATCTGTTGCTTCCTACTTTGTAGCAATGAAAATTTACATATGTTATGCCATCTATGGTATTTTGACATGGGCACTCAAATCAGACAAGATTATCATGCCCTTTTACTAGTCCGATTCACCTTGTAAATGACAATGGCATGCTGAGCAATTTTCTATTGTCACAATTCACATCAGAATTTTCTGAATACTGAGACCAAAAGTCTTTTCAGAGTGTCCAAGAGGAGTGCTTTATAAACTACAAGAGAAATTCCACATATCTGAGCAGTAAGAACATAAAAAATGACAAAAAAAAAAATAGATGAAATGGATAACTTCACACATTAGACTTAGTCTGCCTTTATTGTGAAATTTTCTTTTATTTCTTCTTCAATTCTGACAAAATGCCTAAAGCTAGGTGATTTATAAAGAAAGGCTTAGTTAGCTCAAATTCTTGGAAAGAGTAAATCAGCTAAATTCATTTGGTCAGGTCTTTCTGTAGTATCAGTATAGAATGATGGAGCTGAAATCTTCAAGCAGATGTGTGGGAGAGATGGAAGAAATCAAACACTTGCATGGCTTTTTATAGTAATTTTTCAATGGGTGGACAATCTACCCCCAAACCACTGAGGCATGCCTAGCAATAATATCCTTTAATGATGTTACCATATTTACCACCTACTATATGCGGCCCCTTAAAATATCCTACTGCTTTTCATATTCTCATGATATTGGCAACAGTTGATTTTAACACAGAAACTCCTTGGAATGAGTATGAAGTCTTGTAAGACTCTGATGAGCCTTAGCTACCAGGCGACCCCCACCCCCACCCAGTGGACCACACGGAGCCAAAAATTGATGCAAAAGCAAGAGGAATTTATTGTTCCAGAGTAGTGGGGCTGTCCTGCACCCAAACGAGAGGCAATGACCTGGGGCATCCCGTTGGGCCAGTTTTTGTACAGTTTTCAGGGGTAGAATAGAGCAACAGCCATTAGGCACAATGTGACTGGCAGAACAGTGTGAACTTTCAAACTGATTGGTTCTTAGGGAATGAAGTAGCAAGGGCTTCCCTTATCTGCAGGTGGAATGTAAATCAGCCTCTCCCTTTCAGAGAGGAGGGGTGCCTACATGCTTCATGACATCTTCAATTGAAATCACAGCATATATTTATACCTTTATTTTCTTGGGCTATGCATTCCAAATATGGGATGTATTTTATGCATGCATTAAACCTCATTATGAAAGTAATTTTGATTCTGGTTTCATTGTTTGTACTTAGAATTAATACTGATTATAGGGAAATATAGATTTACATACTTTAGCTGTACTGAAGATACATAATAAAAGATTTTCTATTTAATATCTGTACTTAATTAATCTTAGGGAGAATGTGGATGGGTACCCCACTTCATGTGTAGAAGATGGAGAATGACTTTTAGGATTTACTTTTCTCCTTCTACCTTCAGTTTTTGGAACTGAACTCAGGTGGTCAGGTTTGATATGAAAGGACTTTTTCCCATTGAATCATTTCCAGCCAATTGCAGATAAATGTTTTCTACTCACTATAATCATTATTAAGTGCCTCATGTGATAGTTTAAATTTCATAAAAGTTAAGTATTTTGTCTCTGTATTAACTTCCTACAAGTTAGTAGTAGCTACAACTTAGTATGGTGGTTTTAGTAAGAGCTGACATTATCTCAGGCAAATGAAACAAAAGAGAATGGGATCAAAGAATGGGAATATGTAAATAAGTCTGGTGACTGGAATATGCTGAAGTCTGTGGCATTATACCGAATCCAAGGAGGAAAACAGTGCAATCTGACTAGTAATAAACTTGATAAAATAACAAGCCTGAATTCTTCAGAGTGTAAAGGTCATGGAAGACAAAGATAGCTTCCAAAGACAGTGTGCCAGATTGAGGGATGCTGAAAGGCAGTGACATTTTGCTGCAATGTGGCATTCTAAAACTGAGTGCAGACTGTGAGCATGTAATTTATGTGGACATTACATTGTAAATTGATAGAATCTTGTCATGTATCAGGAATTAGATAATAGTATAGTATCCATACAAATACAAGATATCATAAATATACTGTGCATAGATTTAGTCTAGAAAAATATATTGCAGTACCTCTAATAAAAGACAATATCTATAATGCATTATCAAGTGGTTCAGAAAATAAACATAGATAGAACAAAGGATATGTAGAAATATACAGAGTGTAAGGCAAGTAGCAAGACAAAGAAGCATCCTGTTAACAACTTAACTGGTTGGACTGTAGAGATGGCTCAGTGGTTAAGAGCATTGACTGCTCTTCCAGAGGTCCTGAGTTCAATTCCCAGCAACCATATGGTGGCTCACAGCCAACTGTAGTGGGATCTGATGCCCTCTTCTGGTGTGCCTGAAGACAGGTACAGTATACTCATCATCAGTGGTTTGAGATGTGTCTGTCCTACTTTTAGCACTAATCTGCACACTACAGTTAAACAAAGAAGACTTCAAAAGTCATTCACTCATCCATTCAAGACATTTTTATGGAGCTCCATCTTTGTGGCAGGTGTGTTCATCAATGGTAATACCATAATCCGTAAGACAGACTCCAGTTTTTTGTATAATTTTCTGTTTAGTTTTAAGCTAATCTCTATAAATTATTAATAAATGCAAATTTGATACATTCCATCAATAAAGATAAATTTTATTGTTACTACAGTTTTACTAGTAGGGAAACCTTATTGTATTTTTCATACAGTATTGTTGTAAGGTTATAAGAATGAATCTATGTTACATTATAAGTTTATATATTGAGTGCAATATATTTTCTCTCCTTCTCAAATGCTTACATATCTATCACATACCCTATATCTCTATCAAATCCCCTATAATCACATCTATCAAATCCCCTATATACTCCTCAGTAGGACAACAGCAAATAGAACAAGCTACCATAGGCCTTTGAATCACATAGTTTTTCATATAATGTTCAAAAGGAAAACACATGTTTATTAAATTAATATTCTTTAGTATGTACATATATGCATTTTATAATATAATATAATGAAATAGGGTGGAATAAAATTCCTTTTTAAATATTTGTTTTATTTTATATGTATATATGTATGTATATATATATATTGCATGTATGTATGGATATTGTTTATATATGCTCACAGGACTGCAGGTGCTTAAAAAAGACCCCACCAAAAACTGCCTCTTCATTTTGTGAATTCCTTTGTCATGCTAGAATTAAAAGTGCATATGAGCCCCCACTGTAAGTGCTAGAAACTGAACTTGGGTTTTTTTCAGGAACAGCAAGTGGTTTTAATCACTGAGTCTTCTCTCCATCAACAAAAGAATGAAATTCTGAAACATGCTACCAGCTGTGTTAAACATGAAAGCTACAGCCCAAGTGAAATAGATACAAAAGAATAGATGCTGCTGGCTACACACAGTGATTACCTAGGAGGTATAAAATCAGAGACACAGAGAGTAGAATAGAGGCTACAGTAATTTGTGGAAGAGAGGACTTGCATGAATGTTCAATGAGTACAAAGATTCTGTTTGAGATGATAAAAAATGTCTTAAATTACTAAGAATTGTTACTACAGTTAATGCCACTGAATTAGGAATTTAGATTGGTTAAAATGGAAAATTATATGCTATGTTGATTTCATCACAATGAAAATAATTCACATATACTAATTCAGGTGATATGATCTGGGACATATTAAGCAATTGTTATTAGCTTCACCATTTTGGGTTATTAAGTAGAAATGAGAGCTCTTGTAGTTCTTTAAGGAGGTAATAAATTAATGATGTAATCCATATATTCTGTCACACATGGTTGTATGGAACTCTTCTATTGTCATATACACAGAAGTAAGATGTAGTCAGGAAAATGCTCTTCAGGACTGTCAAGTTCCTAACACAGTATTTTCAATGTTTGTGTGAAATAGTAACACCTCACCCTCACATATGGTTACTTGAAAGGAAAAGGATGTTTAATAAATGTTGAAGGTTATAATCATTTGTTAGACTTTGACAGTAAAATTTCTTATTAAGATGTAAAGCTTCTTGGAAAAAAATATATTTCTCTAGCTGGCCAAAATGTAGCACAGTTTGAGTACATCCCCCACTGGAGCTTATTTAGGCTTCTTTGTCTTAAATATTCATACATCTTCAACTTACCAAGGACTTTTCCTTTATATTTGGGACTGAAATGTAAACTCTTTCAAAATGTTTGTGGTTATCTTTCATGCTTGTGTTTTAAAAAGCACAAGGACTTTTCCTAATAGTTAAAAATACTTTTCCAACAAAATCCTGCCCACACATTTTTTGTTTAAACACAGGACAGGTTTTTTTCTTGTAGATTGTACTAGCAAAACTCATTGAATGTAAACATGTTGAAATACAAACTTCTGGAGAGAGTTCAGTGATTGCTTAAATGCACTTGGTAATCTTCTACAGGACTTGAGCTTAGTTCCCAGAACTCATGTGTTGGGGAAATAATTGTCTGTAACTCTATTTCTAGAGAATCTGCTTCCCTTTTCTGACATTCATGACTATTATAGACTTTTGGTACATACTTAAATGCAGAAAAACACTAATAAGCAAAATAAAAAGCAATAAATATTAGAAAATAAAAATAAGATGACAAAAGTTGGGAGGGCGATTTTAAGACGGTCAAACCATGGTGCATTTACTGTTCTAGAGGCAGTGGAGCCTGGAGAATAGCACCTAAAAATAAGGTAGGCTAAAGTCTCAGGAGATAGCCAACTTATTTAGAGCATCAAAGAGTTTATATTCAAAGGGTTAAGAATAGTCACAAAAAATTTTATAACTATAAGAACAAGCTGCAGATGTCATAGTTTTTCATAGAGGTCTATAGAAAAACAATATCCAGTTATAAAGAATAATCATTATAATATTGATTATTGAAATTGAAAATATACTCCTATCCTCCACAGCTGGGTTAGTTCACAAAAGTACATTCCAGGAATATTTCCATGGTTTTTGAATAAACTGATATCACAATCATCTTGTTTTGTTTTCTTAGAGTTGTCACACAAGCATCATAGTTCTCCTTACATGGCTCCATTCTTGGACAATGTACCAGCCTTACCACCATTTTATATTTTACATGAAGGATATCCAGAATAGTTTTGATTTGAGTTGTTACATATAAATCTAATTGTCATTTGGTGCATGAATATCCTATACCCAAGCACTTTATTACATCAGAACAATGAAAGCATTGCGTGTAATATTCTGCTACGAGGAACAATGATTCAAACTGTGTCCAGCAGCACTACTGGGCACATTACTATGTGGATCAAAATAAATCTAGAAAATATGTTGAAAGTTATGATTAATCATTAGTTGTTCTGGTATCATATCTTAGAATGCAAGCCCATATTTTCCATTTAATAGAAAAACAAATTCTATGGTGTCCTGTGCAAAGTGGACATGGTTCAAATCCCAGTGAAAAAATTAAACACAATTCATTCTCCAAATGAATAAATATGCCTATTATAGTGCCAAGGGTATGGAAAAAACACAGTTAGTAGAATAACTTCTACCTGTGCACAGTCCCTTAACTTGACACAAGGTAGAACTTGGCTTTTGATCATATAGTCATGGTTGATATCGCATTTCGCTTTAATTGGAGGTTTACTTTCTTTCCAGTGATTCCCAGTATCTCCTTATCCTCCGCTGTTTTCCTTGAAATCCATAGGGAACAACTGGAAGAAACAGAAATGAATAAATGAATCTACTATGTTTCAGTAAGTCTGTCTGCTATGACACATCCCTCACCAATTTTCATCTAGGGAAGTAAAAGTATAGCAAGTTAATGCATCAACTTGCATATTTCCTGTTTCAATAAAACCATGAGGTGAGAGTATGAGTCTACTGCTAGAAACAATTAAATAGCATCCAATCTGAAATGATATTTGAGGGCTTATAAACTAACTATAATAGATGAAACATCTACTGTACTGAGAAAAGGAAAGTATTAATCGATTGATGAAAATCTGGACCATGAATATCTTCTATATGCTTAATCTTTAATAAAATAATTATTGGCCAGTCACAATGTCTTAGCCCTCACTTCTGGTAGAAGCCTTCTACCCCACCAGTGGCCAGGCCACGTCCCTGAAAACCAAGTAAGCCTCCACCCTCACCATGCATTTGCTCAGCATAACCCCACATAATCATCCTCACTATATTCCAGCTTACAGCTTTTTACTGCATCAGAGGCCATGTTAGCATCTTGAAGCACAGAGACAAAGCCAGCATTTTGAAAGCCAGACAGAAGCCTTCTACCCCACCAAAAGCCAGGCAAATATTCTGAATACCAAAGGCACACAGGTCAGATCAGAGGCCAAGCAGAAGTCCACACCTATTTTTGATGGCAAACTCTGCTGGACCAGTGGCCATCCAAGACATTAGAAGTACATTCCTTAACTCCGGTGGACACCCTATATGCAAATCTAGGTTATTTAACCCAGAAGAAAAGAGGGGCAACAGAAATCAAGAAAAAACACACCCATACAACAAAGACAAACTCAGAAACCGGCACTTAGATGTATAATTACTTCAAATCTAGATGCCTAAATATCATTGTAAGAGGACAATCAATAACAACCAAGGTAACATGTCAATACCCAAACCCAGTCAACACATTGCAGCTTTCTCTGGATATTTCAGCACAGATGAAGCACAAGAAAACAACCCTAAAACTAAGTTTATGAAGATGATAGAAGCCATTAAAGAGGAAGCACCTAAATTTCTTAAAGAAATAAAGGAAAAGACAATAAAAAATCGGAGGAAATCAGTAAATCCCTTAAAGAATGGCAAAGAAACCAAGAAAAACCAACAGTTGGATGAAAGAAAGAACACCATTCAAGATCTGAAAATAGAAATAGAAGCAATAAAGAACACATAAACTGAGAAAATTCTGGAATAGAAAATCTAGGTTGTCAAACACAGAACTACAGATGGAAGCATCACCAACAGAATATATGAGGCAGAAGACACAATAATAGGTACGGATAACATGATAGAAGAAATAGATACATCAGTCAAAGTAAACATTAAATCTAAAAAATTCTTCACACACAAAAAAAATCCATGAAATCTGAGATATTATGAAAAGACCAAAGCTAATAATTAATGGAAAATTCCTATCTCAATTTTCAGAAAATATTTTTTTAAAAAATCATAGAAGAAAATTTTCTTAACCTATAGAAGGAAGTGTCTATAAAAGTTCAAGAAGCATACAGAATACCAAATAGATTAGAGCATAAAGAAAAGTCTTGTAGTTGCATAATAATCAAAACATTAAATACACAGAGGAAAAAAGAATACACACACACACACACATACACACACACACACACCACATGTACACATTACCATCACCAACATTAAAATAACACTCAACAAAAAGATAATTTAAGACCAATTTCTCTTATCAACAGTGATGGTGAATATTCAATAAAATATTTACAAACAAAATCTAAGAACAAATCAAAAACATTATCCACAAGGATCAAATAGGTTTCATCTCAAGGATGCAAGGATGTTTCAATATATGAAAGTTCATCAAATGTAATGCGCCATATAAATGAACTGAAAGAAAAATCACATGACCATCTCATTAGATGCTGAAAGACTCTCTGACAAAACCAAACACCCCTTCATATTAAAAGACTTGGAATATGGGGTGCATACCTACATATAGTAAAAAGCAAGATGAAGTAAGTAAATAACCACATCAAATTAAATGAAGTGGAACTTAAATGAATGCAACTAAAACCATGAACAAGACAAGGCTTCCCACTCTCTCCCTACCTATTCAATACAGTCCTTGAAGTTCTAGCTAGAATACTAAGACAACAAAAGGATGTCAAAGGGATACACAATGGAAAGGAAGAAGTCAAAGTATCATTGTTCACAGATATATGATAGTATAGATAAACGACCCCAAAAATTCTGCCAGAGAACTCTTATGGCTGAAAAACATGTTCAGCAAAGTAGCTGCATACAAAAGTAACTAAAAACAAGAGCATCCCTCCTTTAAACATAGAATAAATGTGTTGAGAAAGAAATTAAGGAAACTACACTGTATTAAAAACAAAGACATCATGAATTTTGCAAGCAAATGGATGAAACTTGAGAATATCCTCCTGAGTAAGATAAACCAGTCCCCAAAAGACATGCATGGTATGTACTTGTAAGTGGATAGTAGCCATAAAATACAGGTATCATATTCCACTCCACAGAGCCAAAGAAGCTAAACAAGAGGGAAGGATCAATCGAGGCAGCTTGAATCTCATGTAGAAGGGAGAATAACATAGTCTTAAGTGTCAGATGGAGAGAAGGAATCGGGGTAGGATGAGGAAGGGAATGGGGGATTCAGCATCAGGTGTGGGGATGGATAGGAGCGATGGCTAGATGGCCATGAAAATGAATGGAAATCTACAACTGATGGGGGTGAGGATGTGGGGGAGGGCATCTCCAGGGTAAGACACAGACTTGGGATAAAGGAGGCATCCAAGAATCAGTGGGGTAGATTTAGCTATGACCCTGGAGATATGAATCCTGAATAGACCATCTTCTGTAGCCAGACAGGAACCCCAGGGGAGCAGTAGAGACACCAATCCACACAAAATACTTTCAACCCCAAATTTATCCTGTCTACAAGGAATGCAGGCACAAGGGAGGGAGCAGAGACAGAGGGAATGGTAAATCAATAGCTGGCCAAACTTGTGACCCATCCTATGGGCAAGCATCAATCCCTAACACTATTAATGATACTCTGTTATGTTTGTAGACAGGAGTCTAGCAGGGCTGTTCTCTGAGAGGCTCTACATACCAACTGACTCACATAGATGCAGATACATAACCAAACAGTGATGGAGCTTGGGGACTCTTATAAACAAACAGGAGGAAAGATTATAGCTCCTTTGGGAATAGAAACTCCACAAAAAAACAAAGTCAACTAACTTGGACCCTTGGGGCTCTCAGTGTCTGAACCACTGACCAAAGAACATACATGGGCTGGACCTAGGCCTCCCTGCACATAAATAGCAGATGTACAGTTTGGTTTTCATGTGGTTCCTGAACAACTACAAGAAGGACTATCCCAAAAACTGTTGCCTGTACATGGAATATGTTCTTCTAGCTGGGCTGCTCTATCTGGCCTCAGTCGAAGAAGAAACACCTATCCTTGTAGAGACTTAAATGCCAGGGTGGGGGTTAGACAAATGGAAACCCCATCCACTCAGAGGAGAAAGAGAGGGGGGATAGAGAAAGAATTGTGGGAGGGAGTGACCAGTAGAGGGACAGTGAGTGGGATGTAAAGTGAATATTTAAAAAAAAAAAACCCAACAACAACAAAACAAACAAACAAAACAAAACCCAAAGAATTCTAAACAGAGAAATCAGGAATGGCCAAGATGTGCTTAGATGTGGGGCCATTAAAGGCAGTCTGTTTTCTGGTAAAGCTAAGGTTTGAACCCCGCAGGCCCAAAAGTTTGTCTCCAGCAGAGGACAGCCTGTAAGGGACAGCAGGAGTTTGCCAGGCTCCTAGAAAACAGCTCTTGACACGTGCCTATATCTCTCCATAGATCTGTGACATTTGGTCATATAAAAAAGGAAATGTCCCCCAAGCCCTGCCACAGATAGAGGCTTGGCCATGTACCCCCAACATCCCCATGTTAATGAGGCTTAGCCAAGCTTCTTCCCAGTTACTATTTCAACCTCACCCCTCCCTGACAGCGAGGGGGTATGGTCTTACCCACACCACTCTCCACAATGAAAAACAAACGCTCTGAAACTGTGGACTATCTCTATTCATCTTGATCCACTATGGGAAGTGAGGGAACTGGTCTTCACTTATAAAAGAGCCTTCTGGCCTCTGGCAGAAGCTGTCCCAGTGTTCCAAGCAACGGCAGACATCCACCCAGACATCTGCCCAAGACAATGCATCTAGCCGTGGCACAAGCCACCCAACTGGTCCCATGGCAGGGACCTCAGCAAAGCTCTTTCCATTCTCAGCCCCACTCACAGGCCTCCCATTTTGTTCCCAGCTCTTCCATGGCATCCAGCGGTATCTGTGATGCCCAGAGCCTTGGAACTCCATGGAACCGGCTGCTACACATCCCCCGGGAATCACGGCCGACCCTCTCCCACCCCCGGGCTGTGTCTTCACAGAGGATTCTCACAGACTTACTAGCCCATAGGCATGTAGGAGAGATGCACAGTTAACTGCCTTCATTCCCACCTCTCTCAGGGGCCGAGAGTGCTCGGGGCAGATGTGGGACCTCTCACCACTGTGCCAGAGTATCCAACACTTAGAGGAATGTTCAACTCTGTTAGAAATCAGGGAATTGCAAATCAAAATGACTCTGAGATTCTGTTTTATGTCCATCAGAATAGCGAAGATCAAAGTTCCAGTGCTAGCACATATTCATGAGGATGGGGAGCAAGGGGCACACTTCTTCATTGCTAATGGGAGTGAAAACTATCTATCCTAAACCCAGCTATACCACCCCTGGGTATAAAGGCCAAAATGCTGCACAATACAACAGGGACACTTGCTCAACTATGTTCATAACAGCTTTATTTATAATAGCCAAAACTGGAAACAACTTATTTGTCCCTCAATTGAAGAATGCATAAAGAAAATGCAGAATGCTTGCTTGACAGAAGAGGACATCAACTCTTATGGTTGTGAGGCACCATGTGGTCGCTGGGAACTCAGCTTTGATGAATGTGCCAGTCAGCCACATCTCCATGGAGATGTATATGTAGATGGAGGAAGCAACTGGTACTCTGACTGCACAGGTAGTAGATTCACAGAGACAGAGTGGGAGACTTTGATGGCTTATTTTTGGTCAAAGCCTTGTCACAATGATATAACATGTGAAGTCACTGTTGACAGCTATATTTGTCACTGATGCTCTGGATACACAGGTTCTCTGTGTTGAATGGACATAAATGAATGCAGTAGCAACCCTTTGCCAATTTGTGGGTAATGCACTGAGCTGTCCTTAGGGGATCAATAGGGACACATTGCGGCCCTGCCTTCTTCTTCAACTACCTTGAAGTCTCAGGCTGTGTTTTTATCTGACAGCCTGGATTCAAAGAGAGGAGCATACCTGCCTTCTTAAGGGCTTTACCTAGCAGCTAACGAAAACAAATGCGGAGACCCACAGCCTAACTTTAGACTGGGCTCCAGAAGTCTTATGGAAGAGTTGGGAGATGAATTGAGGACCCCAGAGGAAATGAAGACTCCACAAAAAGACCAACAGGGTCAACTAACAGGTACTCTTGTATGTTCCCAGATACAAACCCACCAAACAGAGATTATACAAAAGCTGGACATAGCAGATATGCAGCTTGGTCTTCATGCGAGTCCTCCAGCAACTGGAGTTAGGGCTTACCCTGACTCTGCTTGAATCGTACTCAGAAGGGAAAACATAATCTTCATCAGAAGTGGATGAAGAGAGGGAACTAGGCCAGAAGAGGGATGACGTGGGGAGTGGGGAGTGGAGACAGAAGGGTAAAAGAGGTCTGGGAGTGACAATGGAAATTGGTGGGGGGTATCTCTGGGATTAGCTGGAGGCCTGGGACAGGGAAGCCTACAGTGAGTCTATGGTAATGATCTTAGCTGAAATTCCTACCAGCAGGGGATCTAGAGAGTTAAGTGGTAACCTCCTATAACCAGGCAAGTCTTCCAGTAAAGGGGTGGAGACATCAAACCACCCACTAAACCTTCAACCCAAAATTTGTCCTGCCTAAAAGATGCACAGGGATAATGAAGGGACAGAGTTTGAGAAAACAGCCAAAAATGGTTGGCCCCACTTGAGACCCATCCCATTTAGAGAGCCAACTCCTGATATTATTAATGATACTCTACTATGCATGCAGTCGAGAGCCTAGCATAACTGTCTCCTGAGAGGCTTCATACAGCTCGGGATGGAAACAGATGCAAAAATCCACAACTAAACATCAAGCAGATCTTGGGAGTCTTGTGAGAGAGTGGTAGATAAGATTGAGTGAGTTGGAGGTGTCAAGGACACCAGAAAAAGACCTAATGCATCAATTAACCTTGGCCCAAGGGAGAATCAAGAGACTGAACCACCAACCAGAGAGCAGGCAGGGTTGGACAATAGCCATGTCCATATTTATTGAAGGTATGTAGCTTTGTCTTCATGTGTGCCCCCTAACAATTAGAGTGAGGGTTGTCATAGACACTGCTGCCTGTGGTTGGAACCCTTTCCCCACCTAGACTGCCTGGATTAGGGTAGTCTCAGCCAGACAGGATGTGTCCAGTCTTGCTGGAACTAGATGTCCCAAGTGGGGTGATAATAACAAAGGAGGCTTCATCTTCTCAGAGAAGGGGGGAGACAATTGGTGGATTTTCAAGAGCAGGACATAAAGCAGAGGGAGAACCTGCAATTGGGATATAAAGTGAATCAAAATAAACTTTTAAAAATATTGAAATAATCCTCTCTACCGTATCAGTCCACCTTGAATTAAAACTGGAATTCTACAACAACAGAAACAACAAAAGGTCTTCAAACTCACAGAAATGGGACTAGTCTCTTCTCAATGATCACTTTGTCAAGGGAGAAATAAAGTAAGAATTTAAAGACTTTGTAGAATTCAATTAAGATGAATGCACAGCATACTGAAACCTATGGGATACAATTAAAGGGGTGCTAAGAGGAAAATTCATAGTACTAAGTGCATTCATGAAGAAATTAATGAGATCACATACTAATGTTGAAAATCTTTAACAAAACCCAATGTCCATTCATGAAAAAAAGTTTTGGAAAGATGAGTGATACAAGACATACACCTAAGCATAATAAAAGAGACATACAGCAGGCTGATAGCCAACATCAAATAAAATGGAAAGAAACTGAAACCAATCCCATTAAAATCTTGGGCAAGAGAAGGCTGTATACTCTCTCCACATCTATTCAATATAAAAACTGAAGTTGTAGCGAGAGCAATAAGATACTAAAAGAGATAACCGATATAAATTGGATAGGAAGAAGTCAAAGTATCTCCATTCCTAGATATGACGATATACATAAATGACCACAAAATTCTACCAAGAAATCCCTGTATCTGACAAACACCTTCACTAAAGTGTCTGAACACAAAATTAAGTTAAAAAAAAAAAAAAACAACAAAACACAAATAGACCCATAAAGAAATCAGAGTAACAACACTGTAAATGAATTATTCTTAATGTAAATGTAAACAGTAAACTAATCCAACAACTATATTTCTTTACTTTATTCTATTCTCCAATGATGTAACTGATAAAGCAACATTTATTTAAAACTACACCTCAGTAGCTGAATATTTAAATGATCTACCTTAGCTTTCTATGCTAATCTAGGTACTTCCAAGCCCTATCCCATGATACTTGTATTATTATTGATCTGACTCTTTGGACCTCAGGTGTGTTTCTATGATCTTTCTCAGAACCCGTTATTCATGGCTTGGAATCCTCTGCATGTTGGATATCCTACATTATTCTCTATTTTTCTCTGCTTTATGGTGATCAGCCTTTACTGACAATGAAGAGAATAGATGGTAAGAATTATTTATACAAACTTGAGGCAGGAGATTCTCGGTAAAACCATTACAATTCTGTGTCTGAATTGAAACAAGTATGAAGGCAGAGAATCAGCATTTGAATAACAAAAGAGTTAATTTAATATAGTGTACAACAACATTATTCCTACACAACTCCTTTCACAATAGCCACAAGTAATATAAAATAACTTGATGTAAGTCCTATCAAGCAAATGAAAGACCTGTATGAAAAGAACCTTAAATCTTTGAATACAGAAATTAAAAAGACATCAAAAGATAGAACTATCTTCCATAGATCTTTCATTGTCATGAACCATTGGATTAATATACTATAAATGGACATTTTTCCCAAAAGGAATATTCAGATTTAACACAATTCCCATCAAAATTCCAATACAGTTTTTAATAAGCCTTGAAAGAACAATTCACACCAATTTCATATGGGAAAAAAGCTCAGGAAAGCTAAAACTTCTGCACAATATAATAACTTCTGGAGTTATCATCGTATCTAATTTCAAACTGTACTACAGAACAATAGCAATAAAAACTACATGGTATTTGCAAAAAAACAGGTTTATCAACAGAATTAAATTGAAGATTCAGACACAAATCACACACCCATGGGCACTTAATTTTTGAGAAAGAAGTCAAAGTTTTATCCCAAAAAGAAAACATCTTCAATGAAAGTTGCTGGTCTAACTAGATGTCCATAAGTAGAAGAATGCCAATTGATCCATATTTATTACTCTGTGTAAAACTCAAATGCAAGTGGATCAAAGACTTCAGCAGAAAACTGGATAACTGAATCTAATAAAAGAGAAAGTATGTGATAGCTTTGAACATTCTAGCACAGAAGACAATTTCCTGAAGAGAAAACCAATTAATAAATGAGACTTCATGAAACTGAAAAGGTTTGCCAGGCTAAAGATACCATCAATAGGATAAAATGGCAGTCTGTAGAATGGTAAAAAATCTTCCTCAACTTTACATCTGACAGAGGGTTAATGTCCAAAATTTATAAAGAACTCAAGAAACTAGACACCAATAAACTAAATAATTCAATTTTAAAAGAGCGCAGTTCTAAACAGAGAATTCTCAACAATGTAATTTCAAGTAGCTGAGAAACACTTAAAGAAATGTTCATCATCCTTAGCCATCAACGAAATGGAAATCAAAACAACTGAGATTCCTTTTTATCACTGTCAGAATGGCTAAAATTAAAAACACAAATGACAGCTCATGCTGTCAAGGACTGTGACAAAGAAACACTCTCAATTGCTGTTGGGTGGACAAACTTGCACAGCCACTTTGAAAATCAATATGGTGGTATCTCAGAAAATTGGGACTCAATCTACATCAAGACCACTCTTGGGCATATACACAAATGACACCCATCCTAACACAAGGATGCTTGGTCAACTATTTTTATAGCAGCTTTAGTCATAACAGTTATGACTAGAAACAACCTAGATGTCCCCAACCCTTCAACTGGTGAATGGATAAAGAAGACATGATATATTTATAAAATCAGAGTATTACTCAGATTTAAAAAACAAAACAAAACAACCATAACAGCAAAAGATTTTATGAAATTTGTTGGTAAATGGATTTAATTAGAAAAAATCATATCACTTTAGGTAATCCAGACACAGAAAGAAAAACATGGTGTACAATCACTAGTAAGTGGAAATTAGTTATAAAGTAAAGGATAATCATGCTTAATATGTGCCAAGAGAGGCTAATTAACAAAGAAGGCTTAAGGGGGTACACAAGATCTTTCTGGAAATACTAAATACAATAGATTTAGTAAAGTATATTGGGTGGGAATGAGAACAGGAGGGATCAGGTCTGGGATGGATCAAGGCGGAAATTCTAAGAGAGAGGCCTGCAACTGGGGGAAGGTATTTTTGAAGTGACCTAAAGCAAAGGATACTCCATGGGCTCTATTAGAGTGGTGCTATTGAAGACAACTAGCAATGTGAGACACAGAGTCTGAAACAGCCATCCTCTATAACAAGGAAAGGCCTCTAGTTAAGGTACTGACCTATACTTTGTAATGCCTGATGGATGTCCTGGGACTGGATCTTAGCATCATTGTCATCAGAGAAACCGGAGAAATTTCATTTAGAAACTTGGAGAGCAGATGCAGCTTCCTACAGCCAGATAAGCAGAGCTGAGAGAGTCCTGTGGAGGATGGTGGAGAATGATTGGAAGAGTCAGAGAGATCAAGGACACAACAAGAACATGCCAAGAGAATCAACTGACCAGGTATCAAATGGACTCATAAAGAGTAGAAAGACTCTATGGGTCTGACCTATCTACCCTCTGTAAATGTTATGGCTGAGAAGATTAATGTGCTCGTGGGATTCTTAACACTAAGAGTAGGATCTCTCTCTGACTCTTCTGCCTGCCTTTTGGACCATTTTTCTTCCTATTGAGTTACTTAGCATTGATGTGAATATATTTGCTTAGTCTTATTGGAGCTTGTTATAACATATTTTGTTGATATCTTTGGAAAGCCTGCTCTTTTCTGAGGGGGGGAGTAGAGGAGTGTTTGTAGCTCTCTGAGAAAGGTGTGGTGGTAAGAAGAGACTCAGGGGAGGAGACAGGTGGGAAGGGAAGCTGCATTCAGAATGTAATATATGACAGAAGATTAACCAAGAAGAGGAAAATTTCAACAAATATGTATCTGTTTGTCTGTGGAATGAGAGAAGTTTGGACAATTTTAGTAATCACAAATTCTGTCCACATGAGAAATTCCATAGGTTACCAGCTGGATAATAGTTTTCTATCCTTTCATATTTATCTATGGATGAAATTTGAAATTCTATAATATTCTGTAAGAATATTAAAAAACTGTCTGTTAAAGGTAATACAGCAAGAATTAAATCCATATAATTGTCAACATTTGGTAGGTTAAGGGAAAGCAGTCAGCATTTTATGACATTTATTGTATAATAACTTGATCCCGAAGGTTTATCCTCTTGTATTAAAGTACCTGATGGAAAAAATCCATTAAGCAAGAATAAGTCACTTTAAAGAAAGAGTACACAAATGCCTTTTCTAGTCAGCATTGGTAATTTTTTTTTATCTGCTATACCCCAGCTCACCTAGGTTGTAAAGTTAGCTTTTTAGTAGACTTTCCTAAGTCCTCATTAAAAAGTGGAGAGAACTCAAGGTTAGAAGGGTTATCTAATTTCTCAAACCTTCAGGGTGATTTCAGTCCATCAAGGATACATATATAAAGGAGAAAAGAGGCTCTGGGAAGGGGCTAAGGGAATCATCACTAGCATAGTGGCTGGTGATACTGTTTTTATTTACATTTTTGATGAGGGAGGAAAAATCTTCTTTTGTCTCATTTAACCATTCAAGATTTTATTTGGTTTATATTCATTCAAGAAATTAATATCTCTTACTCATAATTAATATCCTCTTTATAGTCTCTAAGTATTTTCAATACAGTTCAAATTAGTGCTCAAGTGATCCCAAATCAAACAGGAATCATTTCCCTTTGTTTATATGTATTTTGATGTTCTTTCAAACTCTGTCCCATATTTCTTTGTCTAAATTTCCTACTGGAAACCAGGGATTATAGCAATATACAACTTGTAATAAATTAATACTTGTGATTTTGTTACTTGTGCTTCTTTCTTTTTTCATTTTTCCATTTATTATTTATTTATTTATTTATTTATTCATTCATTCATTCACTTTACATCCTAATCACAACCTTCCTCCTTCCTGTCTTCCCTGTCCCACTCTTACAAGTTCCTTCCCCCATTACCTTTCTCCTTCTTCTCAGGGACGCTTTCCCTTGTGTACCATGCCATACTGAGGGCATCAAGTCCCAGGAGGACAAAGAACATTCTCTCCTAGTGAGTCCCAGTCAGGCAGTCCAATTAGGAGAATGGTATCCAACAGCAGGCAATAGAGTAAGAGACACGCCTTGTTGCAATTATTAGATAGCCCACATGAAGACCAAGCTGCACATCTGCTACAAATGTGTAGGCAGTCTAGGTCTAGACTCTTCATGCTATTTGGTGTGTGGTTTAGTCTTTGTGAATCCCCATGGGCCATGGTGACTTGATTCTGTAGGTCTTCTTTTGATGTTCTTGATCCCTTGGGCTCACTCAATCCTATCTGTTACTCTTCCACAAGGCTTCCTGAACTCTGTCTGATATTTGGCTGTGAGGCTGTGTGTATATGTTTCCACCAGCTGCTGAAAGAAGCCTCTCAGAAAACAGTTATGCTAGGCTCTTGTCTACAAGCATAGGAGAGTATTATTAATTGTGTCATAGGATAGTTTTCTCACATGGGATGAGTGTCAAGTTGGGCCAGTCATTGGTTGGCCATTCCCTCAATTTCTATTTCCTCTTCAACACTGTAAATCTGTAGGCAGGACAAATTTTGTGATGAAAGTTTGGTGAGAGGGTTGATATCCCCAACTCTTCACTAACACTCTTACCTGGATCCAGAAGGTGGCTACTTCAGTCTCCATATCCCCATCTGCTAGGATTCTCAACCAGGGTTACTCCTATAGATTCCTGGGAGCCTCCTCAATCCCAGAGATGCACCCCACTAATTGTGGTTCTCACTCGCAAACTTTTCCACCCCGTCTCCCCACCTCTGATCCCCATTCCCATTCCCCTCCTCACCCCTCTCCCACCTAGTTGCTTCCTTCTATCCACCTCTGATGTCTATCTTATTTTTCCTTCTGTGTAAGATTCATGCATTCTCCCTTGGTCCCTCCTTATTATTTAGTTTCTTCGGATCTGTGTATTGCAGCATGGTTATCCTGTACATTGTGGCTAATATCTTCTGGATCTGTGTTACCATGCTCAGGGCTCCTCCTGTCTTTAGAAAACCATTCACAAGCTGGACAGAAGGTAAACCTTTTCTCTTCTCTGTCTGATTATTTTCACTCACCTACTTCTGTGAAGGTCTCTCCTCTCTTATCTAATAACCAACATTGGGTCACCAATTTGTGGCACTATTTGCTTACTGCTCTAAAGGTGATGGGACCAGGGAGAGTAGAGATGAAAAATGAGGCTAACTAAAGTCTCATACACCAGCCAATTTTATTCAGAACATCAGACAATGTATACTCTAACAGTTAAGAAGAATCACATGAATACAATGTGTAATCATAAGGACAAGTCCCATACTACAAAAATATGTTTTTTCCATAGCAGTATATAAACGAATAACAATAGAGAGTTGTAATAGATAATCTGAAGTAAACTCAGTCTTATTCACTACATCTGGGAGGAAAACAAAAATACATTGAAGAACAATTCCATATTTTGAGGTAAACTCAGGTCACAAGACCCTTGTTTTGTTTTCTTGGCACTTCTCCTAGGCAATCGGAATTCTCCTCACAAGGCTGCATTCTTAGACCATGTTCTGACAATGAGGAACGTAGAATGTATATGAATTAGACACACTCTATACATGGATATAATTCACAAAGATAAGATTTAACATACAGTATAGAATAGGAATAAATGAATGGAGCCTATCTGAATCACATTAATGGTGGATACATGACAGTAAATTGTACAGCTAATTGTAATCTCATTATATGTTTTAGTTTATGATACTAGGCCTCTATTGGTTTTCAGTGATGACAAGTGCATATCCCTAGAGATTCTGTGTAAGAAACTTTACATATAATTTGGGAAAGATGGAGTACATGTGAACTCTGAAATCTTGGAGTAAATTTCAGAGTAAATGCATCTAAGAGTAAAATATGACAAAGCATGCACATTGAAACAGAAGGAAGAAAATATATCAATGTGTCTCTGCTTAAGTGGTAGATTTTGTTGGAAGGTGAGTAAATGCTTCATCTTGCCACAGAAGGGAGAGTACTTCATTGAGCCAGAATCTTTCATCAAGAAAAATTTTGGTTTATTTCAACTTGTTTATCAATAATGGGACAGTAGTTGGATGATTTTATTATCTTAACAACATTTCTTGTATTAGTTTTCAATTGATGTATACTATTAGTGCCAAGCTAGTCAAAGTTTAAGATCAATGATTAAAATGGACAGGGTATTTGTACACATTATAATAAAATATAAACCAAGTAAGTTTTCAAGGCAGCCCAATTCCCTGTGTGGGCTACTGTTACTGCAAAAAACAAAACAAATAAACAAACAAACAAAAAACTGAGGTACAGGCTTTAAGTTGTAACTGATCATATGAATTGATATAAGCCACATTTTTGGGCATTTGAGAAATTAAATTTCAAAGAATTTATACCAAAGGTAATAAGTGAAGAATTATGTTATTAGGTGCATGTACACCATCATAGTCACATCTGTGTGTTGCACACACATGCACCCATACACATACAGAGAGACAGAGAATTGGGTAAAAACAATACCATAGGCTTCTAGTCACAGATGTTAATATTTATTAAGAGTTAAGAAAAAGAGAGGATACACTTCATTTTGACAAGTTGTCATGAAAAAGTAATTACTGCAATGTGAATTTAGGCTTTTTATTGGGTTAATATAGGGATCTTTGTCACAGTTATCTGAGTCACATACCTTCTTATTCAACACTTATTATTCACTGCTTCATGTATCTTAAAGTCTAAGAAGAACTTTTGTGAGATTTTTATAGACCAAAAATAAAAAAAAAAACAATGAAATACTATCATCCTTCAGAAGCACATCCCCATGTGCTTGTGATTAATTTGTGAGGCCGTAGATACAGGAGGATGGAGACATAAAGGTATGCACTGGGAGGAACTGCCCAAGGGAGTTGTTTATTGAGCTAATAATAGCAAGGGCCCCGTATATTCATGTTGCTACTCTAGGAATTCGAGTATGTTTTATTTGTGCACTGAGATAACTGAGTGAGACTTCTGACTATCTTGAGTTAATTGAGGATGGCTGTCAGCTGGCCTGGACTCCCTCTATATTTTTGACCTGGAGTACAGCAAGAGGAATTCAGTTTCTACAGTTGCATAAAGAATTTACAGACAAAGATGCTAGCCTTGGTGAAGAAGTGTGTCGCAAATTTTCATAAATTATAAGGCTATAAAATATGCTAAACACCACTATCAAATACCACAGTTGTCAACACTATGTCAACTCTAGTGTCACCCAAATATTTTTGTCATTTTTTTGCTACTAATTCTGTGGTTGAAATTAAATTCCACAAAAAGTTGGAAAGAGAAGAATTCATGTATTTCTTTAAATCAACAGCAATATGATAAAAGCATATTTTAAAAACTATTTTGAAATGGTGAAGGAACTTAACCACTCTCCTTTGGGGTTAATTAATTTTTCCATAAAGAAGGACTCAATGGGTCCTTCTTCCCAAATATGTAATGCAACCAAGCATCCAGAAAAATATAATTGGTAAAACACAGTGAGGGATTTATATTGTCACAAAACAATCTATTAGTATATTCATGTAGAATGAAGTTAAATGTGATTATTACTTCCTTAAAGAGTTTTGATATGATGAAAAGATATTCTTTTAACTTAATATGGTCTGGTTCAGATTCATTTTGTTTATATCTGTTTGATAACATTAAGGATTCTTTTTGAACAAAGTAATACAGAAATACACAGTGAGGTCACCTAAGTTCCTGGGATGGCTCATTCTCATTTTCAACCTGAATGGATTTGAATTTTCCTGGTAACACATCCCTGTGTTTTTCTTGAGGGTGTTTACAGAGAGATTTACCTGAGGAAGGAACATGTACCCTTAATGAGGCTCAGCACCATCCCAATGTACTGCTGACCTATACAGAATAAAAGGGAGACAAGGAGCAAGCTAGTTGAGTATCATCAAGATGTTAGGAGTCATAGTAGCATGCTCCTGCCATCATGATTCTGCCATGTTTACCAACCATAATGCACCACATGCTCTTAAGCCATAAGACCATTAAATTGCTTTTGTTGGGTATTAGGTTATAGCAACAAAAATAATTAATGTGGAATCTATGATGGGACTGAAAGCACTTTGTAGACTGCAGGACCTGATCAGCCTTATTCAGATGTCATTATGCCTCTGTCTCTTCTCATAGAATCTGTGTATATCACTACACATCAACATTAAATGTTCATGTTTGTAAACTGAGATGCTACAGGTAGAGTGCATTAGACATCAACTAGAATGAATTTGTGTGTTATTACTGATATGGATATGGGGGCCTGTATCATTTTTACTAATTATTATTGTAAAGCTTTTCCCCATTAATAAAACAAGTACTCATTCTTTTAAACTCTGGTTTACACAATTAGATTCTAATAACTAAGTAAGAAATGATCCTTAATTGTCAGTTTAGAATGATGCTGTTGTTTGCTTGATTTGTTTTAGTTTTGCAATGTCTTGATGCTCTGGATTAAAACCAAGGTTATGAACATTGTAAGCACATGGTACATCGATGAGCTACGTTCCTGGCTCTCAGAATTTCATGGTGATTTGACAGATTATTGTTATGACAGAAGATAAATGGGCAAACATTTGCAGTAGTTCTGATAAATGTATTTTTGCTTCAAAAGGCATTTAACCTTTCTATTCACTGCTGGATTTATCTCATCTTTGATGTCTATTAACATGGGTGGTTTTGATAATCACCTTAAAATGCCACATAATGATTTATTAGCAGCTGGTTTTGTGCCATTACATTGAATTTTTACAAAGCAGAGAAAATACCTCAAAGAGACTATCATTTATCTGAGGATCACTTCCCTTTTATTACAGATTAATTTAGTTTCCCTCCTGAGTGCCAGAATAGCTCAAAAAATATTTTGCTGTAAAATTGTTTTATGCATAATAAAAATAGAAACATGATTTTGCACATTTTGAAAATATGAAAAATTTAAATAATTAATTTATAGTAATATTTATTCTTTTTAATAATTTTATCCTTATATCTGTGTATTTTTCTCAACTGCTAAAGTACATTTACTAACATATTGAATTTTTAAAACAATACAAAGTATATATCAAAAGCCACAATGCAACACGTGGTGAGTAGCTGTGTGAAAGAACTAAGAACGTGAGAAATTTCAGCACAAAAATAAACATTATTTTGACTAATGGATATAAGAAATGTTCAAAATAATTTTCTTTGAGAGCAGATAACAGCCATGTAATCAGCAACTAATTATGAGTGTAAAAATTAAATGGTAGAATATAAAATAACTTGAGTATCTTATGGTAAAATAGATGCCTACTTAAAATAACCTTAAAGACCCCTTAAAAATCAGAACAAACATTTAAAAATAATCCCAGTCATTTTTCTGAGTTGAAAGGATTGCCATATGTTTGAAGTTAGCCTGAACGATATAGTAAGAAGCTGTTTCAAGATAGAAATAAATATTGAAAAACAAAAAAATAAAATATGATAATCTATAAAGTCACCTTTCTGTAAGGTTTTAGAATACACAGAGATTGGCAGAGTAGGATTCAACTGGTAATTTCAATATTATAATTTAGAGCAAATTAAATTAAGCTCTGGAGAACACTCAAAGCTACACTGCTGAACTCAAAGCAAAGTTTTAGGAATATGAGGAATAGTGCATTTAAATGAATGTTGCTTCCTGAGAAAAAATTATTGGAATTAAATTTTTACATTTTATTTATCCATACTATACATGTTGAGGTCAGAGGACAACACATGTGTGCCTGCTCTCTCTTTTTCCCTTGTGGGTCTGAGGGGTTGAACACACATCATCAGGTTTGTAGGTAGGAGAATACCTGGTGGATTATGCTACCAGTCCCGATCACTTAAATTTTATAGTGTAATAATTCACTTATTCATTCTTTTATGAGGAAAGTTAATGAAAAAATGAGCTAGAATAAAGTTCAGCCATACTTGTTAATGAAGAAAGAATTGATCACAAAGACCATCAGACTGTTAGAGCATAACATCATTTGTACACCCTGTTAACAAGTATGGATTTTTAATAGGGTTGGCACCATCACATTTATACAGAAGTCAATTCTTTTTTTTTATTTTTTATTTTTATCTTTTATTGAATATTTTCTTTATTTTCATTTTAAATGTTATCTCTTTTCCAGGTCTTCCCTTCAGAAACCCCTTATCACATCCCCCCCCCTGCCTCTATGAGGGTGCTCCCCCACCCACCCACTCCCAACTTCCTGCCCTGGCATTCCCCTATTCTAGGGCATCGAACCCCCTCAGGCCCAAGGGCCGCTCCTCCCACTGATGTCCAACAAGGCCATCCTCTGCCACATATGCGGCCAGAGCCCTGGGTCCCTCCTTGTGTATTGTTTGGTTGGTGGTCAAGTCCCTGGGACCTCTGGGGGGTCTGGCCAGCTGATACTGTTGCTCCCCCCATGTGGCTGCAAACACCCTCAGCTCCATCAGTCCCTTCTCCAACTCCTCCATCTGGGATTCTACACTCAGTCCAATGGTTGGCTGCAAGCATCTGCCTCTGTACTTATAAGGCTCTGGTAGAGCCTCTCAGGAGACAGCTATATCAGTCTCCTGTCAGCAAGCACTTCTTGGCATCCACAATAGTGTATGGGTTTGGCAACTGTATATGGGATGGATCACCAGGTGGGGCAGACTCTGGATGGACTTTCCTTCAGTCACTTCTACACTTTGTTTCCATATTTCTTCCTGTGAGTACTTTGTTTCCCCTTCTAAGTAGCACAGAAGCATCCATACTTTGGTCTTCCTTCTTCTTGAGCTTCATATGGTCTGTGAATTGTATCTTGGGTATTCTGAACTTTTAAGCTAACTACTCCTGGGCATATACCCAGAAGATGCTCCAACATGTAATAAAGAAACATGATTCACTATGTTCATAGCAGCCATATTTTTAATAGCTGGAAGTTGGAAACAACCCAGATGTCCCTTAACAGAGGAATAGATACAGAAAATGTGGTACATTTACACAAAGGAATATTACTCAGCTATTAAAAACAATGACTTCATGGAATTCTTAGGCAAATGGATGGAACTAGAAAATATCATCCTGAGGAAACCCAGTCACAAAAGAACACACATGGTACACACTCACTGATAAGTGGATATTAGCCCTAAAGCTCAGAATACCCAAGATACAATTTACAGACTGCATGATGGTCAAGAAGAAGGAAGACCAAAGTGTGGATGCTTCAGTCCTTCTTAGAAGGGGATGAAAATACACATGGGAGGAAATATGGAGACAAAGTGTGGAGTAAAAACTAAAGTAAAGGCCATCCTGAGACTGCTGCACCTGGATCCATCCCATATACAGTCACCAAACCGAGACACTATTGTCGATGCCAAGAAGTGCTTGCTGACAGGAGCCTGATATGTCTGTCTTCTGAGAGGCTCTCCCAGAGCATGACAAGTACAGAGGAGGATGCTCACAGCCAACCATTGGACTGAGTACAGGGTCCCCAATGGAGGAGTTAGAGAAAGGACCTAAGGAGCTGAAGGGGTTTGCAACCCCATAAGAAGAACAATATCAACCAACCAGATACTGCAGATCTCCCAGGAACTAAACCACCAGCCAAACAGTACACATAGAGGGACCCATGGTTCCAGCTTCATATGTAGCAGAGGATGGCCTTGTCAGACATCAATGGGAGGAGAGGCCCTTGGTCCTGGGAAGACTCGATAGATGCCCCAGTTTAGAGGAATGCCAGGGCAGGGAGGCGTTACTGGGTGGTTTGGTCCGGGAACACCCTCATAGAAGCAGGGAGGGATAGGGGTATGTGTAGAGAAACCAGGAAAGGGGGATAACATTTGAAATGTAAATAAAGAAAATATTAAAAAAAAAACAAACAAACAAATTCTAAAGGAAAAGCCACTAAATAAATGAAATGTGGTAGCATGGCTTGATGTAGGAGCTGAAGTCACCAGGGACTGGTAAGCTGTTAAGTGATGACAGGTGGGATGTGAGATGGGACAATCTTATTCAATCCAGTTATTTCATTAAGATAGTACCAAATCATGGTGTGCAATGTAAAACGCATAGAAAAATGCAAAAGTTACACCTGCCTGGAGAAAATTTTAATTTAATTCCTCCAAAAGATGGTGATTTAATAGAAATCCACATATGAATAATTATAGATTGTTCCAAAAATCTATATGTAAATCCCATTTGTGGTTCATAGAAGTTTCATAATTAAAGCAAAATTATAAGTTTCGCCATAGAATAGTTGGGAAGATGAAATTTTGAGCAGAGATTCCAGAGGCTAGAGACAGAAATCATGAAAAATGGACACCGTCATGCACATATGGGCAGCATGAACTGGATATTTAACTGGATATTTGACAATATAGACATGAATCTAAGGGAGAGTTTTTGTGAGGAGAGGCTGGACATGGAGAGGAAGGGTGAGGATACATATGGTAAAGATACATTGTATGCATACATGAAAATCTCAAAGTATAAATATAAAACAAAGAAATTAAGGTTGTTTTTTAATGACATACGAAGTGGAGGAGGTGTGGCAGTATCCAGGCTTTTAGTTGACAACACAGGCTTGGAGCAACAGCTGTACCCAAAAAGTGTGCAGAAATTAAAATCAAACAAAGAAGCAAGTGGCATTGTCTGAAAATTCTAGGCTGAAGGGACAATGAGACCTCAGTTGGATCATACTGAACTCCAAATTAACTTTGATTCTGCGCACTTTGTTACCATGCTCTATGCTTCACCTGTAGAATCTTTTACTTTAGAGCAAATGTCTAACTCCACATCAAAATACCGCTCACTTTCCCAATAATTTCCTTAAATTGCTTTTTGCAGCCTCCTTTCTGAGTGTATTAATGTAGTTAGATTAAACCTCCCTAGCCTGCAACACTGAAGACTTAATAAGCAATGCATAACTATCCAATATTATTATTGTTTTTAAATTGGCTTGAAATCTGTAAAACCTTGGGCACAATTACATTTCTTGGAATAGACATCTGCTATAAATTTTCACTATGTTAAATAATTTTTGTTATTTTTATTAAAGTGTCTACATAGGTAAATTCACCCATGGAAACTTTTAACCTTTAAAACCAACAAAGAGTGTGATCAAATAGTAATCCATATCATATAAAAACCAGGACTGAATGTATTACTCTCAAGACAAAAAGGTAAATGTCCACATTCAATATTGTTTCTTTCGATATCATTATCCATGCAAACATTACTGTAGTCAAAGTTGTTGTGTATTATAGGAAAGCACATACACAGAAAAGTATGTAACAAACGAATCTATTCTTACTTAAGGGATTAGACATAGATACCTTGAAATAGCAATTCTAAATACCTTCAAAGGAGAGAGATTGTGAAATACTGTAAAAGCGTGGAGTGTTCCACCAAATCCTAATTATTTATTAAATTTTATCATCAATTTGTGTTTTCAATTGACTGCAAATTTAGTTTTTAATTGAAACATCATGATATTGACATAAGAACCTAGATATCTTTCTACAGAGGGATAGATACAGAAAATGTGGTACATTTATACAATGTACACTATTTACACTATTCAGATATTAAAATTGATGAATTCATGAAATTCTTAGTCAAATGGATGGAGCTAGAAAATATGATCCTTAGTGAGGTAATCCAGTCCCAAAAGAACACTCATGGTATGTTCTCACTGATAAGTGGGTATTAGCCCCAAAGCTCCGAATACCCAATATACAATTCACAGATCACATGAAGCTCAAGAAGAAGGAAAACCAAAGTGTGGGTGCTTCACGCCTTCTTAGAAAAGGGAAGAAAATACTCATGGGAACAAATATGGGGACAAAATGTAGAGCAGTGACTGAAGGAAAAGCCATCCAGAGACTGTCACACCTGGGAATTCATCTTATATACAGTCACCAAACCTAGACATTATTGTGGATGTCAAGAAATGCCGGCTGAAAGGAGTCTGATACAGCTATCTCTTGAGAGAGGCCTTGCCAGAGCCCTACAAATACAGAAGCAGATGCTCACAGCCAACCATTAGTCTGAGTGCAGGGTCCCCAGTGGAGGAGTTAGAGAAAGGACTGAAAGAGCTGAAGGGGTTTGCAACTCCATAGGAAGAACAACAATATCAACCAACCAGACCCCCCAGAGCTCCCAGGGACTAAGCCACCAACCAAAGAGTACACATGGCTCCAGCTGCATATGTAGCAGAGGATGGCCTTGTCAGGCATCAATGTAAGGAGAAGTCCTTGGTCCTATGAAGGCTCGATAGATGCCCCAGAGTATGGGAATCGAGGGCAGGGAGGCAGGAATGAGTGGGTGGGTGGGGGAACACCATTATAGAAGCAGGGGGTGGAGGGATGGAATAGGGTATTTTGGGGAGGGAGAGAAACCAGGAAAGGGGATAACATTTGAAATCTAAATAAAGAAAATATCAAATTTAAAAAAGAAATTTATTAGATGGGCTTAATGGTGTATTAAATAAAGAGAGAATAAAATTCATACATGTGTTTGTCTTTCCTTGTGAGTATGTCTGTGTAACTGTGTGTGTCTTTGTATCTGTGTGTGTTTTAGTGTTTGCATATGTCTTGTTGTGTATATGTATGTGTATGTGTGTGTATGCAATCTGTAGAAAAAGCAGAGTAGAATGATTATAAAAAACAAAACATCTAAGAAACACATGATTAGGCTGAAGATATAGCTCAGCAAGTATGAAGACTGGCCACACATTCAGAGTTGATTTGTGTACCACGTTTTATTCCAAGCATCCACATAACAGCACACTGATGCCAGTACCTCCAGTTCTAGGGAATCTGATGCTTTCTTTTGACCTCCACAGGACCAGGCATGCACATGGTGAACAGATTTACATGATTGCAAGCAATAAAATTAAAAATATTTAAAAAGACCAGAAACATGTGAGAGACAAACAATATTTATCAATTGCAATCCCCTCCCATAATAATAGAATCAAAGAATAAAAAGCTATCTAAAATGGTCTCCATAGGATCCTGTTTTCTTTATTGCATTTTACCATTGTGTCTGTGAAGTACATGTCAGTTACGGAACACGTCAGTTGTATGATATTTTACTGCTAAGTCATCTCTTTTTAAACTCCCTAGGAATCCTTAGTGTAGTGCTGCGGTTGAGTGCAGCAGGTGGCTCATAGGGTGGAGATCTCTACATGGTTGTGGACCGATTATTCAGTGGTATGTTTGCTGGGGAAGTGGGTCACTGGCAATCAGTCTTCAGGCAGGGAAACCCAGCCAGACCTCCTGTTCCCTTTCAGCTTCTTGTGTGCTCATAGAATGTGACCAACAGAACTTCTCTTCCTCCCGCCATGTCTTCTCTGACAGGATGGAAATCATCTTCTCAAAAAGAAAGCCGCAATGTTCCTTCTTTGCCTAAACAGTCTCCTGGCTGGCATTCTAACCGGAAAGAAGAAATGTGTATACATTCATTGAAGGTGTCCATTCCTTTTATAATTTTACTTGCATAAGCAATGGCAGGCTAAAACTACAGAAAATTCAAAGACTAAGCTGTACATTTGAATCTTTGCTCTACTCTGTTTCTATGCAGTTTAATGAAATCAGATGCCACCCCTGTCCATCCTGCCTAAGATATAGATTGATCTTGGTAGTTCATTTGCTGAGCAGATGCAGCATTAAGTGTACCACTCCAGAAGAACATTTTCTGTGCTGGAGAATCTCTTGTTGTAGTTAATTCTGGCCCAAAGAGTAAGACGAATGGTAGTGCCAGCTTGCCGTGACCATCCTATCACTAATCATTTATATCTGCTATGTCTAATTCATAAAACATATGTTATCACAGGTTGGTTTATACAGGAAAGAACACAATACAGGAAGCTTAATACTGCCTGTGTAAGGTTGGTGACAGTGTTAGCAGATTAGAGGTGAGGAAGGTATAAAGACTTCCTACAGAAGGAAGTGTATGCTACATTGTTTCATCCACATTAAATTTCATCACAGTCGGAGCTATTCTGCAGATTTTGACTATTCATCATCACTGTCTACTAGAGCACTTAATAAAGATTTTAAAAAATTAATGAATAAGCATTATGTTTCATTATGTGGTTTCTTATCTCCTTTCTTAGAATATATTTTCCTTAATGGCCAAGGCAATTTGTCTTGCTGGTTGTAAAACTCCTGCTCATTTGAGGAACTTAAGCATCCAAACTCTGTATAGCTATTTCTCACATTTTTGCTCTTATTTTTAACTATAGAATGTCAATTATATTTTGCCCTTTGAACAAATGTATTTTATATCCATAAAATATTTCATTTTAATATTTTCTAATTGACTAACTAGTGTTGTTTAGAAAAATGCACCTCTTAGCTGTTTTTCTGGAACATGAATATACTTGAATATAATGGACAGATCCTCTAAATGAGTTAATGAATTACAGAAAACATAAAGGGAACCATATGAGAGAAACATTTCCAGATTAGTATTTAAGCTTTCATGGTTTTATCTGTTAGTTTTAGATTGTTTCAATACATTTTCAAAATGTACCATAAATCTTCTTGAGAGGATAGTTCCAGAATAAAGGATGACAGTTTTCTATCTTGAAATTACATCCTTGACTGCATATTCTGTCCAATTCTTAGGACATGATGTAGCTTCCATTTTCATAAACCTAACACAATTCTCCAAATTATTGCTTTTATCCCAGAATTTCAAAATCTAGTCTGGCATGCAATTCATGACTTTTAAGGAAATGCTTACTAGAAAATTAGTTTCTGTATTCCCTTCCTCTTGTCCACACGTGCTCCAGTTCTTTAATCTTCCATGCACACTCTTCCATTGAAACATGTAAAACCTATAAATTAGTTTAATTTCTAACGGTGAAGGTATGTGTTTTATTATTTACCTTATTTTTTCATAGCTATGTCCTTGTCACAGATAGCAATTTCCTTGTAAAAAACTGGCCTTAGTGATCACTCTATATATCCTAAATTTAGGATATGGAATTCTAATGTTCAAATCTTACTATGATTACTTTTATTCTAATGTACTTGGAAATGTCCTTGCCCAGACAAAGCTGACTTACATCCCACCCCATCTGCCTGTCCATCAATTTCTTTTTCACATACTGATGCACATATCAATAAGAACAACATTGCATTATCTTAAGAAGTGCATATCCAATAATTAATTAATGGGCTTTGGGAAGCAAATAAAGGACTTAATTTCTCCTAAATCAATAAATAAAAGGCAGTAAAGGATTTGGAAATCTACTCTATCTTTCTGCTGAATAAGAAGAATGGAGTACTAGATACTTCTTTTTTCTTATTTATCTCAATTTTGCCATAACAATTAAAATATATTAATAAATGTGATATCTTAAATAGAAGAACAAAGTTTTATTACTAGAAAACTTTTTTCATTTATAAAATATTTAATTTTTTAAAAAATTATTCAGTATTAAAATTTTTTCTCTATTAAAGACAAGTTGTTATCCCTCTCCAGATATTCTCAACCTCTGACAGACATTTCCTCATTCCATTCCCCTTCCCCCATCTCAAAGAGAATGTTTTCACTCCCCAACCCATCCTCACCTCGCCAGGCCTCCCCACATCTTGGGGCCTCAAGTCTTTCTAGAATTAGCTGTGTCTTCTCTCACTGAGGCCAGAGGAGGCAGTTCTCTGTTGTATATGTGTCTGGGTCCTAATACCAACTAGTTTATGCTGCCTGGTTGGTGGCTCAGTGTCTGAGAGATCTCAGCTGTCCAGGTTAGTTCAGATGGCTGGTCTTCCTATGGGGTCTCTCTCCTCCTCAACTTCCTCCAGCCTTTCCCAATTAAACCACAGGGGTCTCTGACTTCAGTCCATTGGTTGTGTAAGTATCTGCTTCTGTCTCAGTCAGCTACTTGTTGGGCTTCTTGGAGCACACCCATGCTAGGCTCCTGTCTGTAAGCACCCCATAGCATCAGTAATAGTGTCAGGCCTTGGCGCCTCCCCTTGAGATGGATCCCAATTTGGGCTTGGCACTGAAACTTCTTTCCCATAGTATCTTCTCCATTTTTGTCCCTGAAGTTCTTTTAGACAGGAATAATTCTGGGTTAGAATTTTTGACCGTGGGATGGCAACCCCATCCTTCCACTTAATGCCATGTCATTCTGATGGAGGTGGTCTCTACAAGTTCCCTCTCTCTACTGTTGGGCATTTCATTTAAGGTCCCTCCCTTTGAGTCCTGAGAGTCTCTCACCTCCCAGGTAAAAATCTGGCATTGTCCTTGGGATCCAAAGTAGACTAATGAGCTATTCATTTTATTTTTATTTATATGTATATGTCTCTATGTATATATGAAGATGTGTTATTACATTATAGCTCTCTGTCCAAAGAAGTTTGAGGGCAAGTGCCTCAGCTATGTCTGCTGAAGGATGCCCATTCTCTATAGGTTTGATTCCAGCTGGTGGGTGTGGTGCAAGCTCCTTACTGTTCTGTACATCTGTTCAGTTGTATGTTTTGTTAGATCAGTAGCTGCCAGAAATGGTGTTGAGCTGATGAGTCAGAGAGATGTCTACATTCCCTCATCCCTGAGGATCTGAAGTTCTGGGTCAGCAGACTTTAATCACTTATTTCTTGGCTATAAGGCTGACATAGATAGTCATGTGTGATGTTAATTATGTCTCAATGCTTCCATCGTTCCTTGACATCATTTCAGTAAACTCATAAGGTAAAAAAATGGAAATAACATTTCATTATGGCAATGACATAATGCTTTGCTGTCTTTCCTTTTCAAAGAATATTTTTTGTTGCTTTTTGTTTCTTGTTCTCTTTAAGACAGAATCTTGTTACATAGTGTAGGTTGTGCACAAACCCTTACATAACTCTACTTAAACCTTAAGGGATAATCCAACATACTTTGTTAGTTTATTTTTCTCAAAGTCTGCTTTCTGAATTATTGACCACACATAAGGAAGGTTTCTATTTCCTGCTGAGCTTCGATTTCCTCAATAAGCATCTCTCTGACCATGTGGGCTTTAGAAACATGGTGTTTCTGCAAGGGAATTGCGACCACCATGTTTTTAGTGAGAAGCACAGTGAATATTGTTATAATGATTAATGTCAATATTAGTAAAACATGGAAAAGGCACTGCTATGTTAAGTCCTAGCATTCAAACCTTTCTGGTAACATTATAAAGAACACACCTTAGTAGCTGCTACAGCTCTGCGGTGTCTAGGCATTGTCCCTCAGTTATTTCTATAATTTTATCCATTTAATGGAAACAGCAAACGTACATATTCTTGCCCTAAACGTTATTTTTCTTTCTTAACTTAATTATTTTCTAATTAGATTGAAAATCTATTATAGTTTGATAACAAATGTTGATAGATCTAGATTTGTGATTTGACTTTTTGATCATTTTGAACTATTTATGTGTTAATGAATTCTTCAAAAAAATTCTTAAATTACTATAAAAGATATTTGTACAACAGTTAATAGAAATATCTAGTGTTAGGGACAGTATCTTTTGTGCTTCAAAGAATTTCATTTTCAATAAATACTAAGTTCAGCTTGCAACATTGAATTTTTTGAAATAATTCCATGGTAAGTCTGATAAAAGATAATTACAAGTCCAACAATTCATGTTGGATCTGCTTCTTTTAAAACTTAGTGTGTAAGTTAATTGGTTTAATTTGAGAGGAGTACACTTGCACGCTCGCACAAGGAGACACACACATACAACCCCCATGAGCTTCTAATTCATCTATCCCTTACTCTTTGGTCCCCCTCTCTCTCTCACTGACCATGAAAGCAGAAGAGGACTATTTAGGAAAAAGGAAGAATGCTGAATCAATATCTTTATTGTTAGACCATTTTTTAGACACTCACAATCCATCCTGTTGTATAAATACTGTCAGTGTATATGGACTTTCTCTACGATTTCCCCCTTTCCAGAGAAGAACATAACTCCTGTCCATGAGATGAGGTCTTCATCCTCTGAGCAGCTACATTTATGGCAGATGCTGGTTATGTTATTGAATAATTTCAATAAGAAATATTCATAATCAATTGTCCCGCGCTACCATCTCGCCAGCAAGAACGACGCAGCACACATAGGATCCTTCTGCAGTAAAGCTTTAATGCATCTTGAGAGGGAGAGCATAAGCTTGCCACGAGTGGAGACCCCGAACAATAGAACACCTGTCCCTTATATAGGCCACAGCGCTTGCCTGGGACGTGGAGCTTCCCCATTGGCTCCCGCACATCAGGCCAGATGACATCACGAGAGAGGCTGAGACTCTGAGGTGGAAAATTACCAGGTGCATGCGCACTAGCCTGTTTACAACTTGTACTCGGCCGAATGTAGGCGCCATCTTGTAATGGCGAATGTGGGTGCGACTCGGGCGGCTTCCCACATCTCCCCCTTTTTATTTCTGTAAGCAAAGTAGGACACTCTTAAGAGGGCAGAGACAGAGGTCAAATCCCCTGACCAAAAGGGTGGGCCTTGTACAGGAGACGACCCCTAAGCTCATGCGCGCCCGAGGTCTTCCTGACCCGCCCAGTGCCGTTTTTTAGAGGGAGGGAAACCAGGGCACTCAACCCTCATGTAGATGACATATTTCCCAAGGCGGCCCACAATGATGACCGCCTTGTGCGATGCTTTGCTCGACATCCCTCAAGAGCTGCTCAGACCAAACACTCCACCCAGTGCAATGAGACTAGACTCGCGGGTGTGCAAGAACTGTCTGGCTGGCGACCTACTGCTATTGTTTAAGCATGGACAGCCAAACACTGGCCGAGGCTCCTTGTTCTAAGGCAATAAGCGCCTGCGCAATGACCACCTTGTCTCTATTAGTCTGGGCCCTGAGTTTGCAGATGAGCCATAGGAGCAACACCAACCCACAGCAGAGCACTGCTCCAAACAATCCCACCCCCACCCATTCCTTGAAATAAGAAATTGCCGAGGAAATCCATGAAGAGAGGCCCTCGGTCAAGGACAGGTCAAGACGGGTGGAGTTGATCTGAATAATTGCTGTCCGCAGTTCCCGCAGGGTTTCATCAAATTTAAGGGTCCAATTCTGTAACATATACTGTGAAAGACTTTTAGACAGGTTAGCTGCTTTTGTAAATCTGTCATATTGTATGGAAGTAACACAGAGTCCTGGCAACTTTTGTTCACAGCCCAATTGGGCTAGCTGTCAAAGGACATCCAGTTGTTCTTGAATAAGATCAATGCGCTGGTTAACCAGCATTAGGTCCCCCTGGACTTGAGTATTGGCGGATACCTGTCTGTCTAGAGCTAAGGTGGCAGCTGCAGACAACTCATTAATGGTATTGGCGGTCTGCATCGTTCCAGAGAGCGCAAGGGCCGACGCAGTGACGGCCCCTATAACCGCAGCCGCTGCCACCACACCTATGATAATGGCAGAGATACCAAAGTCTCTTTTCTGCCTGAATACGGTCTGATCTGCCGCAAAAGGACCTTGGCCAGTTAACATATCAAAGGTCCAATCTCTCTGTCCAGGGGTCGGTGCCGTAGCATTGGCTCTGGCTTGAGCTTGTGCAGCTTCATGCCATAAAGCCTTCCACTCCATATATTGGCCCATTGTAGGGAGCGCAGCCTTGGCCAGCATCTGCCAATCGGCGGGAGTCATGGACGCCCCGGCAAATCTCTCTAACATTACTATAGTAAAATTAGCATTTACCCCATACTTTCGGACCGCTTCAGCCAGGTCTTTAATTTGGCTGTACTCTACTTTGTCTTTAATCTCTCCCTCATCCTTAGACTTACCAGGAGGTCCTTTTCCCTTGCTGAGATCTCTTTCTTTTTTCCCTGTTTTGTCCTCAATCTCTCCCTCGTCCTTAGACTTACCAGGAGGTCCTTTTCCCTTGCTGAGATCTCTTTCTTTTTGGGTACCCATCCTCTCACTCCGTTCAGATTCTGACATGGTGTCCTGGACCCTTTCAAGGGTGATTTGCCCCTCCCTTACAGCATCTACACAGGCCTCATCTTGTTCGCAACAATACAAAGACAGTAAAACCAAAATGAGGGCACTTAACACAATTAGCAAGGCTTCAACAGCGTCAGACCAAAAAGGGGGCAATCCCAAGTCAAGACCCAGGGTCAACATGCCTTTCTGAACCTAGCTCCCTGCAGTTCTGAATCCTCCCTGTTTCCAGGGGGTCTCCAAAGGTGCTTGACGATGACAAAGTTCCCGGGTTTCAGCACCAGATGTCCCGCGCTACCGTCTCGCCAGCAAGAACGACGCGGCACACATAGGATCCTTCTGCAGTAAAGCTTTAATGCATCTTGAGAGGGAGAGCATAAGCTTGCCACGAGTGGAGACCCTGAACAATAGAACACCTGTCCCTATATAGGCCACAGTGCTTGCCTGGGACGTGGAGCTTCCCCATTGGCTCCCGCACATCAGGCCAGATGACGCCACGAGAGAGGCTGAGACTCTGAGGTGGAAAATTACCAGGTGCATGCGCACTAGCCTGTTTACAACTTGTCCTCGGCCGAATGTAGGCGCCATCTTGTAATGGCGAATGTGGGTGCGACTCGGGCGGCTTCCCACAATCAATACATTCCAGATTAACAAGTTGTGTTAAAGAATCCTTCCCCTCACCTACTAAATAATTGCATGCATGGTCCACTGTTCCCTATTGTCCATTTTACCATTGAACACCCTCAAGCATGCTTTTCTTCTGAGAATAGATTTATAGTATGCTGAGTTTCCTTCCAGTGGAGCTGTCATTTAATTACTGAGTGAAACACCATGGAGAAACCATGCTTTGTTCTACAGGGACACCTCTTCTGGGTCTTAAGCAGAGAGGAGTAAGAATCATCACTGTTTTTGGGATCAAAAGTAGACTAATGAGCTATTGGATGCTTCATAGAGAAATATTCCCTTCTCTGTGATGAGCCATGAATATGCATGTCAGTGACACAGTATTTGTCATATCGTATGGTGAACTGTGATATTGCACATTTCATCACCGTGTATTGTGATATACATGGGTCTAAAATACCACTTAAAATTACAGAAGTCTACTCAGGAAGACACTATCTTCATGGACAGGAAGTCACTCTTGAGGGCTAACCATGTATGTATTTCAATGCATCTTCAAAGTGTCTTTTTCCTTTGTTTCAGCTACAAGTGAATGATGCAAGTTGAACATTCCCAGTAGTGTTCTTGTGGACATTTAAACATTATGATATGTGTTCTATGGCTTTGAGATGTGAGCATGGCCAAAATTATGTCTGTCATCCCTCCTTTTCAAATTACATTGTTCCACTCAGGGTGCTCACAAACATGGCCAAACTTCATATGCTTTCCTTTATGAAATGTGTCATCTAAACTTGTTACAGCAGCTCACTCTGTTCAGGAAACACACTGCACTGGGAATCCTGCCTTCACTATCATTACTTGTTATAAGTTATTAATTTTTCTATACTCATTACAGCCTGTCAGTGCTTGCTTTGGTTCTGTTTTAATCAAGGTGTAAATCTATTGCCTTTGTTTAAACAGTCTTGAAATTTTGTTAACTGAATGCTCTATTTACATCTTAAGCTTACCCACTTCTTTATGAATTTAAACAAGGAATAATTAACTTCTTGCATGTAACTATAGTTCATTAAAACACATAGTGGTCTACTTGATAGGAATACTACAGAAGTAATCAAGTTAATACTTGTGATATATTTACTTTGTCTTTATGCATTCTGTTTCAATTGACAAATGTAGTACTTACGTACTTCTTTTTCATTACTTCCAGCATTGCAATTTATATAGCTCAAAATTATTTTGTAGACCAGAACTCAAAGCTTTCATTTATCATTTCCTTAACTATCCCTGCCTTCCGGCATTCTCTTCCTGGCCAGTAAATATTGTACTTTCAGCAGAGCTTATATTTGCTGTTGATCTAGGCTGGACTTACTGCAAAACCATGTTTTGGGATCAATAAATATCCTCTAAGAAGTTGATCTAATCATTTCCTTTTCCTTTAAAATTCTTAATATGATGTTAGTATTGAGTAAAATTTATTATCCAAAATATTCCTCTCAACAAAAAGGAATAAGATATTCAAATTTAATCCTGGTTTCTATCATACTGTAGTACATTTCAATCACACACACACACATATATATGCATATTGTGTTAATCGAACTCAATTCTTGCTTAATATACCTCTAATATTTATTCATAATATTTTAAATATCCTTAGAAATAGGGAGTATGAATTCTTAAATTTTGAATACATCTAAAATCCTTTCTTCTTTTTCATGAGTCTTCAAACATGTGCTGACAACACACTGTGTTTTCTAAATCCCTCTACAGTCTTCATTATGTTACCTCTTTGGACACATTTGCAATGATAAAATATAACACTGAGCTAGGCAGACTTAGGGAAAAACTATAAACATATATTTCTGTCACAATTCCTGCCTGCCTGAAACAATGTATTTCTGCAGAGTAATAGCAAAAAGATATGTATAAAAAATAAAATTGGTTCTACAGTAGCTCTAGATGTATGGCATAAACCACTTCAGTAGACTTTTCTCTTTCTCATATTATGTTGCATATGGAACACTAGTTTAGTAACATCATTAAAAAAAGACAACAAAGAAAAGGAAGAGGAGAAGTTAAATTATAAAGTAGCAAAGAGAAATGAAAAGAAACACTCATACTGACCTTGCATTAAAATATACTGATGCCATTGAAGTCAGTTAAATAGTTATATTAATAATTATAATTATCTAAATGCATTCCATGCATTATAAAATTATGTTTAAGAAGCCTAGTGGCTTTCCCAGTATCAAAGCACAAAGGAACATTTAACCCAGTACTTGTCTTTCACTAAGTGTGTCTTATCACTAAACCACAGAATCCACTTTGAACCTTTGCTCCTTGCTGTATTATCAGGACATTTTCCAGATTGAGTATGAGTTTTACAAGGACACTGCTTCAGTATAAGGTGGGGTAAGTGCAGAGAAGTCTTTACCACACCTTTTTCTCCCTGCCTTCTTACCCTTTTGGTTTTCTAAATTTCAACTGATAAAATGCATTTTCTTAATCAAGTGTTTTCAGAATTCTATAGAAAAAATGATTATGAAACAGTCATGACTATTATAAAGTTAAGCTGAAAATATCCTATTGTGTAGAAAAATATTCTTTATAGTAGGGCAATTATGATCCACTGTCTGAGATATTACAATTCCCTTTCTTGTGTATAATACCATAAAAATTCTTTAAAATACAAAATTGAATACTATGCACCCCTTATCATAATTACATAATAAAATTTTACAATCTGCACATTGCTACTCTGCATTGATGTTCTCATAGCACCTATTTGTTCTGCATATGGCCTCTTGTACATGAAAACTTTAAGGTAGAACCATTGTCTATCAATTCTCACAATTCTGGAGGTATTATCCATTTTATAGTGTATGCTTAATTAATGTGTTTTAATGATAAAGCCTATGTGTGATGGTTTGCCTAATACCACTTCTTCTGTGTACTGTTGTCAGTTTTGTGTTTATCCCCTATTCTTTTCTATTAATGGTACTGGTGTTATGACTACAATTACCAGCACTGCACTCTTACATTGCCATTTAAATGTTTCCTGTGTAATACCCCCACCAATCCCCTCGTAAACACATGTTGCAACAGATGGGCCAGGCTTAATTATCTCAGTTTAGTAAAAGAAGAAAGTAAAGCTTGAGAAGATAGAATATTGGGTAAGAATTTTTCAATTATTAAGTCACAGAACTGGAATCAGAAGTGGGTTCTTTTGTCAGTCTGATGAACTTTCAGGTACACAGCACCATCTGCAAGTTCTCAGTTTATAGAGGACTTCATAACTTTTTCAAGGACTTCTTCTCATAGAAGCAGTGTTATTGTGGGCATAAAACATTAAAAAATAAGAGTTTGTTTAGACGGTTTGTAGGTTATTTTTGGAGACATCAGTCCACTATCTTTATTTCTGATTGAAAAGTGACTGTGACTATGGCCAATCATATCAAATACCTGACATGTTTCATTTAGAAGGAACAATTTGCAGCTATTCTGTTATCATTACCCAGGCCTTATAGAAGGATATGCTGAGTGTGATCAGAGTACGTGATAGTCTTTCTTTTTAAAATTAATTTAAAATCAATTCCAAAATATAAGCAAATGGTTGGCAGCTCACAAATATGCTGGAGGAGTTGGTGATTTCATTCAATCTCAAAAGTTTTGTCAAAGCCCAAGTAACATCTTATGCCTGACTGAGATACTGAATGATGTTTATAGTAAGAATATGTCCTTAGAGGTTTTTTGCCTTTTTTTTGTTGTTGTTGTTGGTTTTTTTTTTCTTTTTGCTATATTTTTATAGCTGAATAATTAGTTGTTTTTCCCTAAGGGCACATGAGGAGTCATAGGTTCATGGTGAGTTTAGCAGCATCACGTATGTGTTCCATCCCATAAAGTCTGATTTAAATCCAATCAAGATGTAGTTAGTTTCTCTGGTAACATATATACCAGTATTGTACCAGTATATTGACAGGTCATTGTTGTATATTTTGGGGTTTATAAACAGGTGATATTGATGATTTTTTTCTTCCAGTAGATGTATAATATCTTCTAGTATCATAAATGCTTCTAAATAGTGGTGAAGCTTCCTGTTGGGCACCACCTCAATTTCTATATGTTCCTTGACATAAGTAAATGGAGTCTTCATCACTTACCATCAACTTACAGAAAGTAACAAAAACAAATGAATAAATTAAAAATTTTAAGGTGCTACTCTGAGTTTAGACTACAGATACAACCTGATTAATGTTATAAGTCTTATTGGCATTGTCGTGGCTATAATAAGAATGGGCCCCATGAGCACATATACCGGAATGTCTGATTCCCACTTGATAGACTATTTAGGACATATGTCCTTGTTGAAGAAGGGGTATTACTGGGGTTGGGTTCTGAAGTTTCAATAGCTCAGTCCAGGTGAATTCATCTCTTTGCCTTCCTTTTGCAGATAAGCTGTAAGGTCTCAGATACTGCTGCAATAGCACATCTACCTGGCTGTCTGCTACTGCCACACTTTCCCCATGGGGAAAAGGCACGAACCCTCTGAAAATGTGAGCAAGCCCTCATACATTATAACTGATTCCTTTTATAAACTTTCTGGGCCATGATGGCTCTTTGATAGCACAGTAACTAAGACAGATTGCTGACAGGGACTGGAGTGTTGCTGTGAAAGGTCTAATCATGTTGCTTGTTGGAAGAATATGTAAGACTTTGAAACTTTGAACTGGAAAATCCATTAAATGCCTTGTGGGGGATTTAATGGTCCATTCTAACAGAGGCAGGGAATATAGCAGTGCTGAGAGCAATATGGACTACATAGACCCTCAGAAAATTGGACATAATACTATCTGAGGGCCCAACTACACCACTCCTGAGCAAATACCCAGAAGATGCTCCAACATGTAATAAGGACACATGTTCCACTATATTCATCGCAGCCATATTTATATTAGCCAGAAAATGGAAGGAACCCAGATGTTCCTCAACAGAGAATGGATACAGACAATGTGGTACATCTACACAATGGAATACTACTCAGCTATTAAAAACAGTAACTTCATCAAATTCACAGGCAAATGATGGAACTTTAAAATATCATTGTGAGCGAAATAACTCAGTCACAAAAGAATAAACAAGGTATGTACTCATTGATAAGTGGATATTAGCCCAAAAGTTCAGAATACCCAAGATTCAATTCACAGCAACGTTTGGACTCAGTGTGGTGTGGGGGTCCCATATGGAGGAGTTGGAGAAGGGACTGAAGGAGCTGAGGGAGTTTGCAGCCCCATGGAAGAAGCAACAGTGTCAACCGGCCAGACCCCTGGCTCTCCCAGTGACTGGACCACCAATCAAAGAATACACATAGAGGGACCCATGGTGCTGGCCACATATGTGACAGAGAAGGGCCTTGTTTGCCATCTGTGGGAGGAGAGACCCTTGGACCTGAGGGTGTTAGATGCGCCAGTATAGGGGAATGCTATAGAGGGAAGAGGGGAGAGGGTGGGTGGGTAGGGGGAATGCCTTCATAGAAGCAGGGGTAGGGGGATGGGGAAGGCAGGTTCCAAAGGGGAGACCTGGAAAGAAGAAAACATTTGAAATGTAAATAAAGTATCAAAAAATTTAAAAAAATATTTTTAGGAAATAAAAAGAGAGAGATTTCGGAGGGAACAATATTAATATTAGCAACTCGCCTAGAGAGGATTGTTATGCTATTTTGGCAAAAATATTACTGTTTTTGCCCTTGTCCCCCAAAATCTTCCAGATCCTAAATTGAAGACTTTTGGATTTCAAGACAAGCTAGTATTGACTGTTTTTTGACCTTATTAGTGATAACACTTACAGAAACCTACAAAGAAAAGGAGCAAATGAGACAATGAGATCTATAAAGTGAAAGGCTGAGAATAGAAGCAGCACCAGAAAATGTAATGTGAGAGCTAGGTTCTGTACTAAAGGACAGGAGACTTTTAAAGAAAGGCCTGATGTTTTATTGAATAAAGTGAGTGATGCTCTCAGGGCAAGACCCCACTCAGCTAATCCTGCAGTCTGTAAAAGAAAAAGGTTGGAGTAATTTCTGCAACTCAATAACCATCAAGTCAAAGCTTATACAAATTAAGTCTTGAAGGGGCCAGGTTCTTACCCCAGCACCCAGTTGAACTTGTCAGCTTTGGCCATATAGTTCTGGCTTCATCAAGAAGGATGCAGAGAAGGTGTTATATAATCTTCTTCCAAGTTTAAGGAAAGTCAGCTAAGGCCAGGTATGTGGCAGAGGAAGCCTTGCATGGAGACCTAGAGAAGCCATTACTGAAGCTGTACACTGGAGAATCCATGTTGTCAAAGATGCCCAAGCCATGGAATATCTACTGAGTAAAGCTTTGGACAAGGGTGGGAAAACAGACCAAGAGGAAGGGAACAAAAATGGAAAGAGTGTGAGATCTGCAAAGTGCTTCACCACTAGATATGACAATGCAGAAGGTAGAGTTGGCTCTGTTGGTTTTCTCTCTTGCTTTGGTCCCATATTTCTGCACTATGCTCCTTTTCCTCCCATTTGGAATGGTAATATTAAACCCGAGATTAAATCAAGAGAGGAGGAACAATTCCACAATGAGCCAAATTTGAAGCAAGCTTAAATTTAATAGTGGCCAGGATAATGGGCTCTGTCAGGACCATTCCAGTGTTCCTATAAAATAGCCACAAGTCACACTTTGCTGAGGCTTGTAAAGGCACACTCACGGACCACTGTATTTCCCATCTGGTCCAATCAGGGACAAGCATATATCCTGACATACTTCCTCGCTGTGTACCCTCTATATTGAATCAATCATGGGAAAACATACACCCTGTTGTATACCTTCACCACCTACCTCCCATCCACATTTGATCAAACGTAAACATAGGACAAACAGAAACTGATTATTATTTGTCAGAACTGCAAGTAGAACCCTTAACCTACGGGTATATTTTTCCTGTTTGGTCTCCCATTAACTTGCAAGGTGTATTCTTATTCCTGTTTAGTTCTCATATATCCCCTCTTCTCCCAAGTTGCATCCTGAGTCAAATCCTTGAATATGTGATAGGCTCAGGTTTAGATTAGTATCTAATAACTATCAGTACCCAGATTGGAATTTTCTAATAAAGCATCAATGATGCAAAAGTAAACAGTAATTAGCAGAAACAGACACATAACTGACATCAAGTTACTACTTGGAGATACTGGGAAATGACAGTGGGCACCAGTCATGTATTTCATCTCAGGTTTCCCATTTTTGCTAATTTTTTTAGCACAACCAATTATTTCTGAGGATTCCTGGGTGGTTGTTATAGAAACAACAATTTTCTCTTAAAGCTATACAATAACCTCTTCATTTTGCATAGATCATGTCAGGTGCGCCATCATACTATAGAACTTTTTCAGTTAATTAATATACCCTTTTTTATAAATCTGAGCCTATTTTCTTGGTATGTAAATTGGCACTATATGTAGCCAATTTTGTTCCCTAAGCCAGAGAATTTTCTTTCAATAAAATATGCCATTCTTGGGGGGACAAGGGTTGACATATTCTCTTCTGTAATTACTTCCATCCAAAACTGCAACATTATTGTCAGGGCCCAGAAAGGCTGTAATGGTAGTCAAAAGCTGGGAGAGGATTCAGGCAATGGAACATTCATTAGATGCATCTGGTGCTGACCCAGCTGAAGAGCCAGGTAGCAATTAGCTGGACTGGTTCAAGTCACCTTTCATCATGTTCAGAGTTCAGCAGTTGTCAGTCTACAGCTGATTCCTGAATGGTATCAGTCAGCCAAATGGAAATCTTCTAAAACATATAGAGACTAGGGACAGAAGTTAAAGTTTAGGAACTTAAAGGAACATCTTATATTCAAAAGCGTGAACATTCTTGTCTCTGTCCAGAGGGATGTGTATATATATTGGACAGAGATTTGTTTGTTTGTTTGTTTTAGCTCAGTGAGAACCACCTTTAAATGTATATCTAGGAAATAACCAAAGGAAATTGAAAATTCAAGCACATCTGATACTAATGGGTCAACAAACACAAGACAAACAAGAACTTATTCTTCACTGTCTTAACTGAAAACAGAACCCTTAACTTGCCCAGTATGTTTTCTGTTTTGGACTCCCAGTAACTAGAAAGGGGTGTTGTTCTTTTTCATGTTTTAGATTCACAGTAATATATATTTCATGCTATTTCATGTTAGGAAGTATGTGTCTACTTTTAATTTTAATTTCTCAGTGTGTTACAGTATAAAAATTGCCATTAGTATAAGAATAGACTTTGGACTTTTAATCAGTGTTCAGGTTATAAAAGATTATGGCAACCTTAGAAGTTGGACTGAAAGTATTTTGCATGATATGGCCTCAAGCTGGGGGCCATGGAGTAGAAGGTAGTTTAAATGTGAATGACCCTCTGTAAGTTCATATATTTGAATCTTTGATTCCCAGTTAGTAGGCTATTTAGAAGGATTAGATGTGGCCTTGTTGCAGTCGGTCTTCCACTGCTGGTGGTCCCAATCCAGAGTCATGGCTGCTCTTTGTCCCTATCTTGTAGACAAAATGAAAGCTATTTCACCAGCAGTATAACTGCCTGTCTGCCTAGCACCATACTTCCCACTATGATAGTCATGAGATAACTCTGTGACATTGTCAACAAGCCCTAATTAAATGCTTTTTGTATAAGCTGCCTTGGTCACCAGTTCTCTTCACAGCAATAAAACAATGGCTAAGACAGGCAGTGTGCCTACATCAAAGTGCTCTCTACAATATAATCTGGAATAGATTCAGGTATATGTTCATGAAGAATATCATTTTGGTCATAGTTACTACAAAATATTCAAAGTGTTAATATTCTTGTCATGATTCTCTCTCTCTCTCTCTCTCTCTCTCTCTCTCTCTCTCTCTCCCTCTCTCTGTGTGTGTATGTTTGTGTTTCTGTTCTTTCTTTGAGAAACCAATGAACATAATAAGCTAGCCCAAGATAGAGAAGCTGACAAGGATGTGGGAAAATGATGGAATTTTAAAATACAATTGTTACAAAAAACAATAAATAGGCCACTGCAATTTAGTCTTAGAGGAGAAGGGGAGTTGGAATGGAAGGATGGTCTCTGACATGGGTGATAAATCTCATAAATGATGAAGCCTCCTTGTAGCACACACCAACGACAATGGTAATATTTTATAACTGTTACTTTAGTTCTTAAAAGAGAACTAAAATTAGATGTTACAGAAAAGACATAGCAGAGGAGATAGACTTAGAACCTCCACAAGTAGAACTAAGGACAAACAAAAAACAAGATCTCAGAGAATAAACTTCATCTATGAAGACACAAAGTTACTGATGTTAAGTGAGGTCAAACTAATAATAATAATTATATATATATACATACATACATGCATATATATATATATGTGTATATATAAAACACTACAGGTTTTTATTAATTTTTTGGACTTTAAAATATAAGCATTGATATCAAGCACAGCTTAGGAAGAAAATTCTATACCAAAGCAGAAATGATTCAATAATAAAGGTAACTAGGTAGGTATGTTCCCTGTCCTCATCTTTTGTCCATATCACCCAGGAAGCTCCACCCCATGCCTACATATTCAAGGGGCTTGATAGAAGCCCATGAAGGTTTTGGTAGAAATCATCTATAGAGAGAATCTCTTGTGTAATCTATGGAAACATAATGTGCCAATAACAAACTGATTGGAAAATGAGCTAAGGCAGAAAATAGAAGGTGGAAGTTCTGGAAAGGTGGGAGGAACTCTGAGACAGAGCCAGGCAAGGGAGGAAATATTCCCTGAATTCTGAAGAAAATAGTCACATAAAACTGTAGGAGAGGTAAATAGCCAAGTGGCATAATTTAGACTAGCTTAAACAGGATATTGAAATATGGCTTAGTGGAAACAAATGAAAGCTGTTAGCCTCAGAATTTATTCTTATATAAGAAGTCATTATTTTTAGGGAATAAAGAGAACAAGTGGAAAAAGCCCATGGCTACAAATGCCATCCACCATTGGGCACAGAATACAAACTTAGAAAGAACCAGGCTGAGAGTCTGGAAAATTCTGGGTGAAAGGCACAAACAAGTACTCCCTGGAAAAAGAGCGGATTCTTAGATAGATACCAGGAACCAAAGCCATATTCATTTCACAGGAGTAACTCTTTTAAGAAACACTGCTGCCTTGCAGCAAAGCCAACATGAGATCAAAATAAAGCAGACTTAGAGAAAAAAAAGACGGAGATGGAATACTAGATTGAAAGCCATAAAACAGAGGTTAGAAGATGCTTTAAATCAGAGTAAGGAATCTTCATAAGAATCCAATCTGGAACTTTTAGCAACAGCAGAAAAGAGTTTCAGGTGAAAAAAATCTATAGAGGCTTGAGGAATTAGAATGGCCGTCCATAGAAATGCAATATTCTGAATGAAAAATTCTACTTAATGATGCTATCTTAGAGCAATGTCATACAAGAGCTTACATGTTTCATTTTGTAGAGTCTGGAAAACTAAATTATGTACATGTGTTGATACATCATGCTATTGATGCATATTCTGAATTCCAAGGGGCTTCTGCCTTAAATTCTGAATGTATTAGAGATGATTGTTTTCTGGGAGATGCTTTTACATATTGAAGCTGATAATACTTCAGCATATGTATCCATTAGAATACAACAATTGTTTAGAGATTGTAGCATTGGACATGTTACAGACATATCTCACAATCCTACAGGAATTGCTCCCACACATAAGGAGTGATGTCCCAGCTGTGACTTCCAGAACATTCTGTGAGTTACTTTTATAGGGAGAATAACTAATTCAAAGACAAATGCATAATTGCAAGATTTCCAGTTTATATATTTTGTTGTGGCGGAGTAATAGCTAATTTCATGGTCTGCTTATATAATGCTCATAAAATCTCTATTTAAATCCACAGCACTCAGATGTATCCAATTCCTGCTTCTCTTAGTTCTTGATTTACCCTGAAAATTCTACAGCAAAGAAAAATGAAAAAAATTTCAATGAGATATGTTTAGAATAAGAAAGAAGGATAAAATGCAACATAACAAGATAAAAAGCCTGTCAGAACCAATAGGTCACAAGACATGAAAATAACTTTTACTACTTTATAGGATCAGGAAGTAAGGAAGTATGAGAGAACAAAAAGAAATAATAATGGTTGATTTATCAAAGGGACATAGGAGTAAAAGAAACCACAGTGACCAAAACAGGAATAAATTGAATGATATAATAATGATTAATTAAATTTAATTAAAAGTGTAAAATAAATATCCACACTTTAATAAGAATGCATAAGTCAGTGAATTGATGGTTACAATTGCACTACTCATGCAGAAATTATTTAAATGATTTATCTTCCTGAATTTAAGTTATTCCCTTTTTTCCTGAGTGAGGGAACCTAACTTTGTATTTCTAGACATTAGTCTTTATGGCAGAAAAGATTGGCAATCGCAAACTTGCATCTATACAATTTCAACCCAGTAAAATTATGTTTAGAGTCCATTGTATTAATATGACATAGTTAAATTTTATGATTCTTTTGGTCAACTTCTTTGGTCTCCTCTGTCAGTCATGAAAATGGCACCAGAGAAAGTACAAAAGAAGCTTATCCTAAGAAGTAACTAGCAAGATCAGCACAATCAAGGAAAGTCTAAGAAACTACCCCAGTCAAGAAGAACAGAAGGTGCACACTGAGCAAATAGATTACAGTCCACTGATGGGATCATAGAGCACAAACAAGAAGAAGGGGAGAAGAGAGAGACGCACGTAGTCTGAAGAGCGTGTGGGCTGTAGTTACTAAGGCATCAATACTGATTCACTGTCATTAGTACTCATGTGTAATCCAAATCTTAGGTGTCAGTGAGAACAACCATGGTGCAGGATGTTAAGGCATCTCTCTTCTAATCTGCAACACTTTGTAAGTATAAATGATCCTAAGTGAAGAGTTTACATTAATAAATGAATATTGGCTGTTAATGGGATTTTTTTTATCACAGAAATAGACATTTAAGGTGTTACCTTCATGGAGGCATTATCTTCCTTGAAATTCTGTTAAACTGAGTGCAGCATGTTTATTATTCTGAGGTTGTCTTTAATAATCAATATTTACTATTGCATCTTATAAACCAACAGAGTGAAATTATTCCATATGTTATATTATATCCAGCATAACAACTATGATGATTAGCTACTACTGTATTTCTGAATTGTAAAATACCATGAGCTGTCACTGCTACACACATAAAATGATACAGTTTTCCTTAGTTGATATTGAAATGGAGGTATGTCATTAATTCATTTGCTTATAATGTTTAAATAGAATGAAATTTGTGTGAAATTTGTTATTTGGAACACCACTTATGTGAAGCTCAGGTGTTTTTTTTTTTCCTTTTTGAAGTGTCACAGGGAAGAATATTATAAGTGAAAACTTTATTCATTTTGAAACAGTGTTGATCTTACTCCAATTTTGAAATTCATTTGATTTATATGTAACAGTTTGTACTGTCAATCATTGTCTGGCTTAAGTGATGATTTTTGCTTACGAAAGTACTGAATCTACAGTTTTACTTTCAAAGTGGAGTCATCTCCTCTAAACTTAACAAATTTTAAAACTTTACAGGAACAATTTATGCCATCATAAGGAAATGTGATGACTCTTTCAATTATAAGATACCTATTATGTTCCTTTGAAAGACATCAGTTAGTTTTCATTGAGGTGGAAACAAGTCTAATGAAACTATTTTCTTTGAACAAAAGCAATTTAAGTCTTTGCTTTCTGTGGGGAGAATTAGCCAAAGATGAACCTTTAAGAAAATCTGTCTTGATAATTAAGCATGCAAGCAAGCATGCATAATTATTTAACAAGCATGTGCCAGAATGTAGAACATTGCAGACTAATTGATGGAAAAATTAGAAAATGTTAATATCTTCAGGGCACATCTATACATGTATTTCTTTAAAATATAATTTTTAATTCTGTTCCTATTCTGGAATATTATAAAGATTCAGAGTTTCTTTCCTCTGTTTATATTTGGCACATTATTACTTCTGAAATTAACTGATACTAAATGCCCAACATTCATGTTCTCTTCTGAGAACTATCTCTATCTAACTGTGTTTTAACTGCCATTAAGGAAAATGCCATACACAAAGGGCCACAATTCTTAGATTATCTTGGCATGTGAGTCTCATGTGTTTATATAAATTTAAATCATTGCATCCTAGGCTAGGAAGATGGCTCAGCAGTTAAGAGCACTGATTGATCTTTCTGAAATCAATTCCCAGCAACCATATAGTGGTCACAAACATCTGTAATACAATCTGATTCCCAATTCTGGAGAGTCTGAAGATAGCTACAGATAGATCGATCGATCGATCGATCGATAGATAGATAGATAGAGGACATCATTGAGTTCTTCACTGGGATAGAATACCTTGGTTTCATAATATAGCTGAATTGATTTCACCTGTGGTCTATGTAGGGGAAGTACAGGAAACTAGAAAACTAGACCATTCTTTGGGTAGAAAAACAGTTTAATCAGGAAAAAATACATGGCTATCTCACAGGAATAGATAGCAGCAGCTAGGTCGGAAAGGAAGTGGATTTTGTATGATAGGAGTAGGGGTCTTTGAGCTGATGCCGGCTGTTCTGTTTATCAGAACGTGTTGTCTATTGGGGTAGGGGGATAGATAATGGAAGTAGTGGTTTTCCAGGTAAACAGCAACCAGTATCAGGAGATTCCAAAGGATGGCTGAGTTTAAGTTTCTGTTTACAGTAACAATCATTCTTTGACCAGGTCAGAGTTCTTTCTCCCTGAATTAGGCCACTGTTAGCAGAACTGCCAAACTTGGAGCGTGATATAGATCTAATAGGGTATAGAACACAGGCAGGCATTTTTCTGGTTTACAGGAAGGTAATATATATGCAACAACTCCAGAATCTAAAACACATTGTTTGGAAACAGGAAACATACCTACATATTCAATGCATGAAATATTTTGTCCCTTTTGTTTCTGTGGATCACTGATACCCATCCTCTTACAAGACATAGTGATTTCTGTTCTGGTTCCCTGAACTTTTCTTCATCTGATCCCATCATTTATTTCTCAGTTGTCTACATCTTCCTGCTAATTGCTTATGGTTATATGTGACCTCCTCTACAGAAATTGTCCTTGGCTTTTAGAAATGCTTAAGCAATCTAGAAAGTGAAAGGGAAATAAAATCACAGTTGATATCTCAGAACTATCTGATGTTAATTTGGAACACAGACATCAATTGTTTGCAGGGTAAATAATAACTCTGGGGTACAATTTATTATCCAGAATTCCGTGAAGTACTAGACTTGTTAGGATTAGGTGTATCTATGTATAGACAGAATCTCTTTACAGCCAGTTTCTGGACCCAGCTATGATACAGGTCATCTCTAGGTGAAAGCACCTGTCTTGATTCTGATGCCATGGCACCTGCTGCACATCCTTTGGTGCATGTGCCACATGTATCACAGCCCAGATAAAAGATGTTTACCCTGATCCAACCCCCCTTCTTCTCTTCTCCTCTCCTCTTACCCTCTCAGAGGTCACCTCTACCAGTAAAACCTCTCATGTGAGACCTTTCGCTGGTGTGATTTTTCCCGGAGTGCGCTGCATTCTAACAAGACTGACAATAGAGCGTTATCTGAAATCTTACTTTGTGTGGATTTACGCCATGCTCCCTTTCCCCATTTTCTTCTTGGTGTCTCATGTAAACCTTTTATTTCAAAATTATGTGCATGCAAGTCCTAATAAAGATTCTATTCTTCTGGAAGACCAGGGCATTCTATGAAGCTTGTTTTTCTCTCAGGCTTTTCAGAGTTATCCTATGGCCTTTGTATAGATGCCATTTACTTAAGTGGAAAGGACATATTTTTCTGCCTTCTGCTTGCAAAGAAAATTTAGACAGAATATCCTTTCACCAAAATATTATAAATGGAGCGTGAAAGTTTCAACTTGACAATTGTAAGGGTGATATTATGAAATATTGAGTATCAGTCTGCTCCAGTAAAGCTGGAGTTTATGATCAATGCTGATATTTATATCTGAGTTATTTCAAGCAGTCGTTTTTAACTTAAAATTTACGTACTTAAAACTTATCCTTCAGTTTTGCACCTGAACATAGATTATACCCTTTGAGTAACTTAGTTTCAAAAGCCACAAAATTTTATAATCACTTAAAAGTTTCTCTATTTCCAATTTCTTGCAGCCAGAACTCTCTCTCTCTCTCTCTTTCCCTCTTCCCTCTCTGCTTTCTTAAGAAAACTAATTCTACATCACAATGAATCTTCCTGAAATGCATTTCTATGGCATATGTCATCTCACTCTTTCCCTCTTCCCGAGGTAGAATGTGCTAATGTTAGAAAGACTCCATAGACTGTACCTATGTAAGTCAGTCACTGTGACATGAAAGACTTGATCTTGTGTTCCTTCATTTTGGTCTTTCTGTAACTTGAATGGCTGCAGTATCAGGACATTTGTTCCTCTGCATACACTGGAAGATAAGCCTTGACTTCTATAAGATGGGTAGTAGGACGTCTATATTAGACACAATGTAAAGTGATTTATGTGAGCTTTGCTTGAGTTTAAGTGAATCAGAAATAGCAAAGGCTTGCTTCCACTGTAGTGAGATTTTTTTCTAAACCCAGGTTTGTTATATGAATATGGTTTTGCTTTAAGCTTAGGTGTGGGATATGGGGCAGCTTCATATTGTCCACAGCCATTAACTATGATTGCCTTGTGCTCTAGGAGGGTTATGATTTTTGCTAGTTGAAGATAGATTAATTCTTGGGGCTCTGGAGAAGTATAAATGGAAGAACCTGGAGAGGTGACAGAAGCCATCTAGAAAAACTGTGGCAGATAAGAGAGTTTCCAGAGATGACCCACCGTTTTGCATGGCTGAAATGAGTGCACTTTGGATAGGGACAGTCCTAGAAACTTTATCTCAGAATTGCTTCTAGATACTAAAACTTTTCCTGTCACTACTGCATAGCCTATGATTCCTGGGCATCAGCCCACCTTATTGGACAAATTTCCTGACTAACAATATGAAAATAAACTTCCATGAATTAATTATAGTATTCCTGATTTGATTCCAATAATTTCAAGAAGAAAGTTTAATAAGATGTTTAAGAAGAACTTTAAGAAGATGATCTTAATTGTTTTGCCAGGAAGGTGTAATAATGAATCAAGAATGGAATATACTCCCTCTTCATAAAATTATAAATTAATGATGCAAAATAAGGAATACAATGAACTTTCATAAACTGTACTAAAAAGAGCAAAACCTTGGGACAGATTTGTGATCAAAGAAAATCATTCATTCAAGTCAGGTCCAAGGATTCAGCCATACATGTACACTATGATAAAGCAAGGCCATGCAAATTTGTTGCTTTGAAATTATAGTAAACTAATAAAATGAAACATTGCTTTGAACTTATTATTGACATACGCCCATAACTCCTCTTTTGTGTAGCATTTTATCTGTGAGGTAATTTTATAAAGATTTTTTGTCAGAGAAGACGTAAAGTGTGGATCTTGGGACTCTTCCCCATAAACCAAATGTATATATGAGTATGTCTGTCTGTCTATATGTATGAACATATGTACATGTATAGATATATGTTTGTATGTAAGTATGCATGAACACTTGTGGAATTGATGAAACAGTCAGTGTCAGCCAAAGTGTGTGTGTGTGTGTGTGTGTGTGTGTGTCCGAGTGTGTTGATTTTCTTTCTTTCTTCCTTTTCTTTTCTGTGTGGCTCAGTGTGTGTTGAGAGTTAATGAATATTGAACCTTTTGCCTGGCCAGTGAGCAGCCTTTGAGTCAGAAAGAAAAGAAAAATAACTAAGCCTTTTTTTCTTAATCCTCTGCTGCTATCCTTAGGAGTTAAATTGCTAGAAGCTAGCAGCTGTTGTCCACAAAGTTGTTGAGAGAAGTTGCCAAAGGTAAGGAAGAAAACTCCATACCTCCCCTTTTCATTGGCTGCCTCAGTTTACCTTGTGATGTTGGGTGGACCCTGACAGACTGGTACTCTAGTGGCTGCTGCTCGTCGTGCTGATCTCCTGGCTGTTACTAGCGACTGTTGTAATTTGTCAGGTGGTTGTGAACAAAGGGAGGAAAGGAAAAAACTTGATATTCTGACAACAAAGACTAGACTTGTCTCAAGCTACCCCATAGCAGGAATCAGCAGGAAGTAGTTTAAGATGGTATGCCCTTTCCCCCTCTAACCTTTTGTCTTTTAAATCTAGTGTTGGAGGCTTGGAGCTGATTAGGGTTGAATAATGTTGAAAGGGTGATACCTATAAGAACCCAATAAATTGTAACAACAGCAACAGCAACAACAACAACAACAACAACTAACCATCAATAAATAATGACCTATATAGGGCTAGAAAGAAAGATAAATTGGTTACTAATGCCATTGAAGAAGCAGCATGGGAAAAAGAAATGAATATTCTGTTTCAGGAGTGTATTGCTGCTGATGCTTCTGGGTTTTTTCCTCTTTTCACCAAGAGGAGAATTTTTATTTCCTCTTTTTTCTCTTTCTCCTTTTCCTGCTCCTCCTCCTCCTCCTCCTCCTCCTTCTCCTCCTCTTCCTTGACATTCTTTTTGCTGTATTCCACTTCAAAAAAGGTTGAGAGAATGGCTAAACAATTGGAAAACTTGCAAATGGATATGGAGGTATCTGAGAAACAAAAAGAGGATGAAATAGGAACACCAGAAGGGTCATTCTAGATTCTTGTTTTTGAAAGGGTTGGAGATTTGACTGTGCAACCATTAAGGTTGCAGGTAGAGAAGGAAGTGTTCAGGAAACTAGTACTTCCAGACTACAGAGAGTAAATGAGTTCAGACCTGATGACTGAGAGCAGGAATTTCTCTCAGGTTGAAGGAAGGAAACAGACTAGGCTAGAAAGCAGAACAAGACCCTGCCTAGCTTCATGCACTTTTGGTTGCAAGTCCCTGCAACCCTTACATGGGGCAAGGTGTCTGGAGTAGGAGGCCACCGAGGAAAACAGGGTGAAAGAGAGCTAGAGTTAAAGAGAAACAGTCCATTTCAAGAGAAATGGTTAATCTTGAGCCAGTTCTGTTACCAGATGAGAAATGGCCTTTGGTTACAAGATTATCATCATTATCTTTCTCAGTAGTCCCACAAGGTCTCTTATATAAAAATGCCAGTTCTTTGTGATGAGTCATTTACAAAAACAAAACAAAAACGTGACTAAGACATAAAAGTCAAAAATCTTAGATATCAAGATGTCTGTTGATTTAATGCAGAGAATTTGCCCATTTGCAAAGTAATTTGAAGCTAAAAGCCTTATACTCAAAATGGCCTGTGCATTAACTCTGAGGAATATGGTACTCTCTGCTTTAGAAGCAAAAAAAAAAAAAAAAAAAAAAAAAAATCCTGTTTCTGACTGGAACTGGTTCTAGGTAAGAATTAGGCTTCTCAGGGTTTTCAAGATACTGTGGCAAAGGGTATAATTTGGCTAACGAGTGCAAGTGGAGGGTGGGAAGAATTCAAGGTATTCTCTTGCCAGCAGGAAATGGGTTCAGGCCCTACCTCAAGACTCCTCAGCAAAAAGTACCAGTGGTTTCAGCCAAGAGCAGCCAAGAACAAGTTTCTCAAAAGGGGAAAAAGAGAGATGGTGGAAATAAGATGAGAGAATCAAATAGAGAAGCTTCCCTGGGAGCTCTCGAGGGTCTGGTAGCTCTTCCTATGGGGTTGCAAATCCCTTCAGTCTTCCTCTAACTCCTCCATTGGGAACCCTGTGATCAGTCCAATGGTTGGCTGCCAGAATTCCCCTCTGTATTTGTAAGGCACTGGCAGAGCCTCTCAGGAGACAGCTATATTAGGCTCATTTTAACAAGCACTTCTTGGCATCCACAATAGTGTCTGGGTTTGGTGAGTGTATACAGGATGGATCCTCAGGTGGGGCAGTCTCTGGATGGCCTTTCCTTTAGTCTCTGCTCTACACTTTGTCTCCATATTTGCTCCTGTGAGTATTTTGTTCCCCTTTCTAAGAGGGACCAAAGCACCCACACTTTGGTCTTGCTTCTTCTTGAGCTTCATGTGGTCTGTGAATTGTATCTTGGGTAGTCTGAGCTTTAGGGCTAATATCCACTTATCAGTGAGTGCATACCATGTATGTTATTTTGTGATTGGGTTACCTCGCTCAGGATGATATTTTCACATTCCATCCATTTCCTAAGAATTTTATGAATTCATTGTTTTTAATAGGTGAGTAGTATTCCATTGTACTCCACAATATCTGTATCTATTCCTCTTTTGGGGGAGCACCCTCATAGAAGCAGGTGGAGAGGGGATAGATAGGGGTTTTCCAGGATGGGGGGAACCTGGAAATGGGATAACATTTGAAATGTAAATGAAAAAAAATTCATTAAAAAAGCAATAATAAAATTGTAAATGCATATTTACACACTGGGAAAAAAGTGAGATTATTGTTTTTTCTTTTAGACTACAAAAGCAGCAAGTCTAAAATATTTTACCTTGGTATGGATTATTGTATATTGATAGATATCTAAGGTTGTTTTATACAAATCTTGCTTAATGTATTATACATATGTTTCTCATTTTAAAATATAATGAAAAGTTCTATTCTTATGAAATCTATTTTTGTAAACTGTTTAGGATAAATAGAAATGCATGTTAGTAGTTAGTTACCTATAAATAAACTCACTCGTGCTTTTCTTAGGTATTTGTTTAGTTAATTATATAAATAAGCTTTATTTAACCTTCTGTATGTGTTTTAAAGTTAAGCGGATAGGACATAGCTAGAAACAAGAAGCGTTTGTCTATTTCAATATACCATAGATAGAGGTCTTCAAACACTTTAGAGTTCTACAGAATTTGGCATCCCAAATCTACTTCAATGAAGATTATGGGTATTGACGAACCTCCACATGGAGTTTGCTTCAAATGTGGAAAATCTGGCAAGTAGGCAAAAAATTGCCTTTACCTTGATTGTTGACAGTTGGCTATCTAAACTGTGGATAAGGAGGACACTGGAAAATTGAGTCCCCAATTTTGCAGAAATAGTCTTTCAAAATTCCTGCTTCATAGAAAAAGAAAAGTCTGTCAGATATTCTTGACTTATAAGCTAAAGATTAGATGCCCTAATGATACAGAGAAAGCTTGTGTGAATGCACAGCCAGTCAACAGTCAGTCATTTATATAGTTTTGGAAGATGCTTTTTCTGGACTGTTGGAGTATGCTATGTGAAATCTGTCTTTCCTCATCTACCTAAGGCATTCTCTGTTTGGCTTTAATAAAAATTGGATGGACAATTAGCTTGGCAGGAAGTGGAAGGATGTACTTCCTGAGAGAGGTTAAGGAACTCTGAAGAAGGAGGAGGTGGTGCTTTTCACTAGCAGACATGAAAGGAGAGGGACATGATCATAGGCCTGGAAGTTATAGCCAGCAAAGTGGCTGGATGGGGCTAGGTGATCAGCTTGACTTAGATAACCTGATTGAGCGTCTGCCCAACTAAAGCCTGAGGTTTTGAAACGTCAAAGTGTAACTGTGTGGTTATTTGTGGGGGCAAACTGGCTAAGAAATAATTGCCGCTATATTGATTTCCAACTTTAATTAATATAGAAAGAACATAATAATAATATAAGGTCCATGGTACTTCCTGTTTACTCAGGTAATACTTATCGTTCTCATGTTTCTGATGTAGTCATACAGTTTTTATTATCAGATTAAAAAAGAATTCTCACAAAAGAGGTGCAAGTTTATGTAGACATAAAAGCTTGAGTTGTTTGGGCTCTAAGCAAGGCTTAGGGTTTAATATGATTTCTTTTAGTTTGAAAAATGCAAGTTCGGTAAGGAAGTGGTTTATGTTGAAAACTTTGAGCTCACCAGGTTTAGACAGATAGTGGAATATTTTTTCCATGGTTGCCAAATGCATATGGACTGGACTTTGTAAACATAATTCTTACCTGATAATTTTCATAATTGTTCTTTTGTATATACTTTAACAATGTTAGTGAAAAAAAAATGGAGACTAAAAGAGGAAAAATGTAGCGTGAATGCTGGTTTCTTTAAAAACCCAGTTATGTTATGTGAATGTTTTTGTTTTAGTCCCAGGTGTGAGATAATAGGCTGCTTCACCAACAGTGACTATCATTTGTCTTCTGCCCTAGCAGGGGCATGATCTTTGCTAGCTGCAGATAGTTTAATTCTGTGGACTCTGGAGAGTTTATGTACAGGATATCCTGAGAAGGCCTGGGGTGGCTGATGCTCCTCCTGCTGCTCTCCCTGCTGCTGCCATTGCTGCTCCTGCTGTTGCTACTGCTGCTACTGCTTTCTGTTGTTACTATTTTTCAAGTGATTGTGAGCAAAGAACTGAGAAGAAGAAATTGGATACATTGCCAATGAAGATTGGACTTGTCCCAAGGAACCTGAAGCCCCTAATCAGAATGAAGCAATTTAAATAGGTCTATATCACTTTTTCATCTAATGTTCTTTCTCTTCTCCCTAATATTGGGGGGATGGAAGGCATTAGACTGGACTAAGTATTGGAAGGGCAACAAGTATAAGAACCAAATAATATAGCCAAAGATATCAACCAAGACTTCTGTTGCAGTAAATCTTCAACCCCAATAAGTTGTGTGCAAAGAACACACATGTCAGTTATATATTTATAATGAATACACCTTGATTGTGGAGATATACCACTACACTACTTTATTCCCCAGCTATGAGATCCCTTGCAGCTTCCCCAGGCCACGTGGTTCTTCCCCATCTTCCTTCCTCCTCTTCTTTCTCTGTCTCCTCTCTTTCCTTCATTTCCTAGTCTCCCCTTCCATTCTCTCTTTCCCTCTCTAAAACCTCCATTCCTACCTTTCTCTTCCACTGCCCAATCACAGTGCATAGGTTAGAGCTTTGCACAGTGCAAAGGTTAGAGCATAAAGGCTCTAACCTTTATTTAACAAGTTAAAATGGGAAGAAAGTTCACATGAAATCACCTGAGTATGTGATCTCCTCATCTTGGTGGGAAGGGAGCAACCCCTCTTGAGGAAGCACAATTAGAATCAAAATACAAATAGCACCAAGGTAATCCACAATGCAAGCCACCATTATTTTAGTCTATTTCTTTAACCTTGCAGCGACATCCATTTCTCCTCTACTAGTGTCTGATTCAGAAACAAATGTGATGGTAACAGTAGCTGTGGGCATAAATAGTTTACTGACTGAGGAAATGTAATGAGTAAGGATATAGATAAGAATTAACTCAGAAAAAAAGATATGATGCTATGCTAAGTGTCTTTGAAAATGCTATATAATCACTATCTTCTTCCTTACACCATGCTTTCTCCATGAGAGTAAACTCTGGTTATCCATCTCCTGCAATGAATGACTTATTGTGAGTATGAATGGTTACTGTAAAGTGGATAACAAATAAACAAACCTCTGATTCCCTTGTATTCACAGCCTTCTCTTAGAAAGGTTATATATGCCTCCTCGTCCTAATCTAACTGGAGTGTTATGGAGGATGAAAGTTGATATATGTGGGTATTTGTCATGCTACCTGCAGATGACATATGATTTTCATTTCTATTTTAATCTTTTTCTTTTGTAATGACTTATTCTTCTTAGACTTTTTTGTCGATAAGAATACATTGCACATCCCCTTATTGTTTATTTAATCTTAAAAACAAAATCAAGTATGTTTTGGATAAAAAAATGAAATGCTTAATTTTTATCCATTTTAAATTTTCTTTTAAATAATCAGCAACAGTTGTCACATGTAGACATGCAAATTTGTCAACACGGATATTGGAGTTTCTGGTCAATCTCAGTCAATGCTTCATAAACATTAACATGTGTCAAAAAGAGCTGGAGGGGTGATTTAAACAAAGACAGCAGGATCCCAACTGCAGATATCAGAATCCCCTATTCTGTTCTCACTCTTCTCTTTTTTCCCTCTTCTCCTTTGCTTTTTCTGTTTTATTGTTGTCCTATCTTATTCTGTAAGTAATGACAGTACTTCTCTAGTTTTTAGTAAAATTGTAGTGGTGATTGCAGCAATGTTTACAGGAGCATCTAGTTACTTCAACTATGATTACTGTAACATCAGTGATACTATTGTATGCTCTCAGAATTGGTAATCAGCTATACAGTCCAGTTTTCCCAGATCCTTGAAGACACAGAAATCTGGAAATCTGTATTCCTTTGTAAGGGTTGCACCTGTAGAAGATCATAAAACGAGTAAACTAACATATTCTTATTCCCCCTCATTTTGAATAATTCATTTCATCATATTTTGAAGATGGTGAACACAGCTGAGTTTTTCACAGGTATTTCCTGACTAATTTCTGCCTCCCATATAACCTCCTGAAAGAGAATACATTCAAGTATTTAAGGAGATTATTTACAATCATATTTACTTTCTTACTAAACAAGAAAATTACAGACAATAAATTCCTTTGTTGATTTTTGAAATGGGTTAGAGAAAATGATTATTTAAAAATGTTAAAACACTACTCCCCATTAACATTATGGTGAACTTTTTTTTTCTTTTAAAACATTTGACTCTTTAAATATCCCAGAAAGCCAAGGGTTTAAGAAATGCAGTCAATGTATAATGAAGTATTAGTAAATCTAAGACTTAGTAAGTAGCAACTAAGGCATGTTTATGATACTAAAATCAATAAACTGCAGGAGCTTTTGTGCTTTTTTTCTTTCCCATGATATTATGAAGAATTTACCTCAATATCCACTTAATTTCATGGTACTCAATTAGTAGTAGGTACTCTCTATACTTAGGTAAAATTTAGTATTAAATGATCTTTCTTCAGTTCCATCTACATCAACGTCTACATCAGATAGAACTGTTATTTTCAAATATTTTTGTTCTTTCTTTAAAATAGTTATAACATATACAAGTTAGCAAGCATTTATTACACTCATAACTTATGAAAGCATCATATGAAAAGAAATATCTTCAAAAGTCTATAGAGTTAGATATGGACCAGAAGTTCAGCTGCACAATTTATTCACTAGATAGTCTAAAGTTACTTAGTCTTCCTGGAATTTTGTTTATGAAATAGAAACAATGCTTCTTGCTCCAATATATTACTTTGAGGTTTAAATAGAAGGCACCAGGGTAATGATTGTAACAAATGACACTCAAAAGTTCTAACATACATATGCACACACACATTGTACTGGCTAGTTTTGTATGTCAACTTGACATAAGCTGGAGTTATCACAGAGAAAGGAGCTTCATTTGAGAAACTGCCTCTGTGAGATCCAGATGTAAGGCATTTTCTCAATTAGTGATTAAGGGGGAAGGGCCCTTGTGGGTGGTACCCTCTGTGGGCTGGTAGTCTTGGGCTCTATAAGAAATAAGGCTGAGCAAGCCAGGAGAAGCAAGCAAGCCAGTAAGTTACATCCCTCCATGGCCTCTGCATCAGCTCCTGCTTCCTGACTGCTTGAGTTCCAGTCCTGACTTCCTTTGGTGATGAACAGCAGCATGGATGTGTAAGCTCAATAAACCCTTTCCTCCCAAACTTGCATCTTGGTCTCGATGTTTGTGCAGGACTAGAAACCCTGACTAAGACACACATGAACACATACGCATACACATATTTGTTATACCATGTCTTTGTCACAATCTGAACCATCTGATGTGACTGCATTCTTCTGTACATCATCTAACTTTCTGAATGTCTCCATTGTCACTGTCTTCTTGTGGACATTGTTGATAGTTAAGCTCACTAATCATGACCCCACATCTCTTTGAATTGTTATAACTACCGTGTTTTCTTGATAAAGATTTTAATTTTAATTTAATATGGTAGACATTTATTGCTCTGAAAAAGCCAAGCTATAGACATGTTATATTTCTAAACTTAAAATATACTTCAAAGAAAAATTATTATTTATCAGTAAAAACTTCTTTCTTATTTAACATCATCTGCTGAATTTTCATGCATAAACAGATATATTTTCATAAAAGCATTGAAAGCATATATATATATATATACATATGTATATATATATGGTAAAAATTTGGCAAGAAGCTTAGCAGTCAAATACAGTCATTACATTTTCTTTTCATTGCAAGGTAATGCTCTGAGGTTCTAGAGTCTGTCTTAATGACTCAGGTTATAATGGATGTTTTTTATTGACATTTCAAAATTTAAACACACTTACACTGTTAAGAGTAAAGATTAGTATTAATCAAACTTCTAGGTAACATACAAGTCTCAGAAGAAATCTCAAGGAAAAATTTTAAAATATGTTCAACTCTGGCTGGGGTTGGCTCAGTGGTTAAGATTTTGTACTGTTCTTATAGAGGCTGAAGCATAGCTTCCAGCACCCATGTCAGAGGCTAGTGATCCCTTGAATTCCATCTCCAGATGATCTAATGCCATTTTCTGATCCTTGTCACTGCCTCACCGCATATATACACAAAGAGAGACATTCACAAGCACCAAGTTATAAGTAATAAAACTTAATATCTAAAAATTATGTTCAATCAAATGAAAGTAGAAATATAGACTTTTTAAAGTGGGTAAATCTGTGCAAACAAGAATATTCATATTATTAACTGCATGTGTCAGGGGGAAATCTCATATCAATAGACGTAGCTCTACATTAAAATTTAGGAAGGGAAAGCGCATCAAGAAAATGACAAAAACAGAAACAAATTATATAAAATATATCTAGAAAAAAAGGAATGGTAAAAACAATGACATAAAACAACCAAAATTGAAGGCAGAAATTCATTGATACCAACAAAGGAACAAATAGCAAAACAAAAATACTCAACATTAACATTGGTTCTTTAAAGAAAAGCAGACAGATTTCTAACCTATGAAACTAAGAACAGAGAGAAGAAACAAAATTAGAAATATCAGAAACAAATACAAAAATATATGTAATAGCACTGTCTTCCTTAGATATTTGAGCCAATTTGACAACCTACAAAACTGCTTAGCTCCTTGAAGATCAGACCTGTGAAAATTCACATCAGAGATAAAAAAGACTATCTGAGGAAATTTATCTAAGGAGTTGAACCAGCAAGTGTCTTCCAAATAAAAAGAACAAAATGTCTGGATGGTCCACAGGTAAATCACCTCAGATATTTAAGAAAGAGCTTAAGAAAAAGTTCTCAATAGAAAACAAGACAAGTTGATTGTTGCCAAAGTTGTAAAAACATATGACTGATTGTTGATATTCATAAATATGCAGCTACTTTATGCCTTGATAATCAAATATGGTAAGACCTAACCACAAAATGTATAAAAAATCACAGAACTAGTTTATCAAGCTGGTCTTCTTCAAATTTAGTGAAAGACTGTCTCAAAATGTGTGGTGGAGACTACGTGAAGATACATGTTCTTGTCTTCAAAGCATACACAGGCAGGGGCACTTGCTCACATACAACAATGATTATGTTAGCATAATGTTTAACGTTCTACCCCAAAATTTTCTGTTGAAAGCACCAGTAAGTTAAAAACAATCAAGCATAAGTCTCCTTTCAGCAAAATATATAATCTCTTCCTTACTTCTGTAAACTGAAAAAATAAATAAATATTGTTTTGGGATGAAACAAATTGCACATATTCATTTTTAGTTGACAATGCTTTCTTTCTTCTACTTAGTACCCAAAGTGATTGACAAAGAAAAGCTCTTAAAGCTAAGTGGTCAGATCAAGATTGCTTGAAAACAAATATCTGAGGCTCTTACAGGAATAAAGCATAGACTTGGTTGTTTAAACAACAGTTTTGTTTCTCTCTGTTCTTGGAGGATAGAAGACACACAAATACTGCTACAGATTCTGGTTCTGGAGAGGGTGCTTGGACAAAGCAATAGGCTGTACTCCAGCTGTATCCTCTCTAGCTGAAGTGATGAGCAAGATATAATGGATCTGCACAGTGGGGTTGTAATATATATATTGTCTATATCTATATCTACATCTATATCTATATCTATATAGGCTGACCTCACAGTAAGGACTGTGGCCATGTTAAGAAACAGAAAAAAATATCAAGAAGAAATCTCAAACATAAGTATAAGGAAAGAAAATTCTGAGCACCATTTTAAAACATAGACTAGATTAATAATTAAGGTAATTCTGATCAACATTCAGTCTACATTGATATATAATAGATACTATCCAGAATAAACAGGTAGTAAAAGAATTTAGTAAAGAAATACTAACTACGGGGAAAGACAAATGAATACTCTAGAATTGTAAATTAAAATATATGATATAGAATGTTTATTGTATTTATTTTATTTTATATTACTTTTTGCTGTTTTTTCTTTTATTGAAAATATTTTTTCATACAATATATTCTTATTATGTTCCCAACATTTCCCAGATTCTTCTTAGTCCCTTTCACCAAATTCACACCCTTTCTTTATTTCTGTTATAAAACAAACAAGTATGTAAAAAATAATAATAAAATAAGAGAAGATAAGTCAAATCAGAATAGGAGAAGAGAAAGAAACAGAATACAAATATCAAAAGAAAAAAGTAAAGAAACAAATAGACACAGAGATATACATGCTCACACACAGAGAAATCTCATAGAAACAAAAATTCAGGCACCATAATATCAATTCAAAAGACCTTTAATGATAAAAAAACAATGCTCTGACAAAGCACTATGAGAGAAAACTTGCAAAAATTTCACTGAGTTTGTGTTAGTCATCTACTCCTGGGAAAGGAGCCTGCCTTAAGAGTCATTTGTATCTTCAATGAAACTCTGTTGGAAAAATTGATATTTCTTTTACAAGTGGTTTTCAATTGGAGATAGCTTCTGGGTTATAGATGGGGCCTGTGTCCATACCCTCCTTAGCACTGGCACCCCATCAGGCCCAGACTCATGCATCCATTGTGTACTCTGTCACAGTCTCTGTGAGTCCATATGCTGCACATTGGCTTTGCTGTGTTCAGAAGGTTTTTTTTTTTTTTTCCTCTTGGTGTGCTCCATTTCCCTTGGCTCTTACAATCCTGTCTCCTTTCCTGAAGGGTATTCTTAATCCTGAAGGAGAGATTTTGGGGGACTCATCCCATTTTGGACTCAGTAATCTAAGGCTTTGAACTTTCTAAACATTGCCCAGCTATGTGTCTCTATGCTTGTTCCTACCAACTGCAGGAGTAAACTTCTCTGATGATTGAAAAAGACACTAATCTATGTATAGAATGTTAGGAGTCATTTTATTGCTATGCTCTTTAACATAACATTGGTATTTGATTTTCCCCTAAGTCCTTGGCCTATCTAATCTCAAGTTTTGGGCCATACAAGTAATGTCAGGAGTGGGCCTTAAATCTATTCAGATTTTAGTTGGCTATTCTCACCAGCTCTGTGCCACTACTGTGCTAGTATATTTTGCAAGGAGTATCAACATTTTATATAGAAGCATTTGTAGCTGCTTTTGTGTTTACCTTTCTCCTCTGGTAATGTGCAGAGTACCATCTAGCGCCATGAGTATCCAGCAGAATGGGTGAAGTCTAAGTAGACACCAGCTCAAATTCTCCATCTTCAATGAGTTATGCAGATGTGGTCCTCAGCAATAGGATATTACCATAAGTTAGAGGAGAAAAACCAAAAGCTAAAGGCCTGTGTTGTTTCTGGGTTCCTATAATGTCCCTTTGGCCAACAACTGATTAGATGTAACCCATGCTTAGAACTTGTGGCTTCCTTTTGTGACAAGGAATGTCTAGCTAGAGCTCCTTATCCCCATTATTTGGGAATTCCATTTAGATTTCCTTTCTATATGTATATATTTTAGGAAGTTCCTAATGGTTTAGGTTTCTGTATTTCACCTCAAATGACTCTTAGTTTTAGTGTACCTCTCAGTATTCCAATCCAATCTCCCTCTTGCTCCCACTGTTTTTTTTTTTTTTTTAAACATTCTGGCTGCAGTGTTCCCTTGCTCCTTTCCTCCCAGCCTCTTCCTTTTGCCATTCTCCACCTCCATCCTCTTCTTACTGAACTGCCTTGTTTAGCTTTATTAAGAAAAGAAATGTCTAGTCTTACTGCAACTTGATATGCTGTGGCTGGTTGATATCTATTGAAGCCTTCTCTTTTCTGAAGAGACATCCCTTCTCCAATTGTTAAGGGTCCTAAAGTAAGACCAAGGAACACAATAGTAATGTATGTGCACAGGGCCTAGCCCAATCCCACACAGGCTTGATAATTGGTGGTTCAGTCTCTGTGAGCCCCCATGAGGCCAAGGTAGGGCTCACACTCATGGTATGAATCTCAAGTTGGATTAGTTGAGGTACCTTTACCTCAACTAATCTTGCAGCCAGGATAAATTAATTGTAGGTTGAGGGTTTGTGGTTGGTTTGATATACCAAGTCCCTCTACTTGGAAATAGTAGATTCAGGCTCCATATTCCCCATTGCGGGGAGTCTTAGCTAGAATCATGCTCACACATTCCTGGGAGCTACCACTGCACCACTTTTAGCTTATTCCAGAGATGCCACTTACAATTCCAATTCTCTCTCCCAGTACTCTGCCCTCAGTTCTTCCCCCACTTGATTCATCCTGTTCTCATCTCACCCACCCTATAAAAAAACCTCACCCCATCAACCCTCAATGTCTATTTACTTCCTCTTCACAGTGAGATTCCTATGTCCCCTCTTGAGATGTCCTTCTCTGGGTCTTTGGATTATAGCATGGTTATCTTTTACATTAGAGTTAATACCCATTTAAAATGAGTAAGTACCATGTTTTTCTTTCTGGGTTTGGGTTACTTCACTCAGGATAATTTTTTTTTTTTTAATTTCATCAATTTTCTGGCAAATTTCATGATGTCATTGCTTTTAACAGTGGTTAAGCAATCTAGGTGATTTCCAGTTTCTGGCTATTAAGAATATTGTTGATATAAACAAAGTTGAACAATAGTCCACACCTTGGATATATGCCCAGCACTGGTATAGCTGGGCTTTTAGTTATATGGAAACCCATTTGTCTGAAAAATCACCATATTGATTTCCAAAGTGTCTATACAAATTTACATTAATACCAACAATAGAGGTGCGTTTTCTTGTTCCACATCCTTGCCATAATGAAGTATCACTTGCATTTTTGATCTTAGCCATTCTGAGAGGTAAAAGATGGAATCTAGGAGCTCTTTTGACTTACTTTTCAATGGTGGCTAAGAATGTTGACTGTTTCTTTTAGTGCTTCTTGGTCATTTGAAGTTCCTCTGTTGAGAATTCTCTATTTAAATCTGTACCCCAGTTTTTAACTGAATAATTTGGTTTGCTGATTTGGTTTCTCGATATCATTATATATTTTATATATTTTGAAATTCAACTTTCTGTCAGAAGTGGGCTTGATGAAGATCTTTTTCCATTCTCTAGCCTGCTGTTCTATTTTGTTTATTGTGTCCTTTGCTAACTTACAAAAGCTGATAAGTTTCATCAGGTCCCATTTATTAATTGTTGATCTTGCTGCCAATGCAATGGATGTTTTATTTAGGATGCTATTTCCTGTGCCAATATATTCAAGGGTATTCCCCACTTTCTTTTCTGGTCATTTCTTGGCCATTCCTTTCCTCTCTGCTCTGTTTTTGTCCCTGTACATTTTATAGGCAGGACATACTTTGGGTTGAAGTGTTTGTGGGTGTGTTGCTGTCCTTATCTCTCCACTGGGAGTTTTGCCTGGCTACAGGGTGTGGCAACTTCAGGATCCTTATTGTCCTATGCTAAGAATATCAGCTAGAGTCATACTCATAGGCACCGTGGAGCCTCCTCGATCTTAGGTCTCTGGCATGACCTAGAGATGTCCTACTAAATGATTTCCATTATCTATCCCTCTTCTCCCTACACATGAGCCCCCCCCCCATTCACATTCTCGCCCAATTATTCCCTGCATCCACCTCTGATATCATTTTAGTTTCTTCTTTTAAGAAAGATTAAACCATCCTCCCTTGTGCACTCCTTGTTATTTGACTTCTTTGGGTCTGTGGATTTTAGTGTGGCTATCCTGTACTTTATGGATAATATCTCCTTAACTGAGCACATAACATGCATGTTCTTTTGGGTCTGGTTCACCTCACTCAGGATTTTGTCTAGTTCCATCTGTTGGTCTGCAAAATTCATGGTGTATTTGTTTTTAATAGCTGATTAGTATTCCATTGTGTAGATGAAATACATTTTCTTTATCCATTCTTCAGATGAGGAACATCAAGGTTGTTTCCAGTTTCTGGTTATTAGGAATGAAGCTTCTATGAACATAGTTGAGGAAATGTCCTCGTAGGATGGTGGAATACTTTTGGGTATTTGACCAGGTGTGGTATAGCTGAGTCTTGAGATAAAACTCTTCCACATTTTCTGAAAAACTGCCAAATTGATTACCAGAATGTTTGTACAAGTTTGCACTCCTACCAGCAGTGGAAGAGGTTCCCTTTGCTCCATATTCTTGCCAGCTTGTGTTGTCCCTTCAATTTTTGAACTTAATTATTCTGACTGGTGTAAGGTAGAATCTTAGAGTCCCTTTGAATTATATTTCAATCATGGATAAGGATGCTTAACACTTTTTAAAGTGTTACTCAGGATTCTTCTGTTGAGAATTTTCTGTTTAGCTCTGTACACCATTTTTAATTTTTTTTTTTTAGAAGGGGGTGTGTGGGACTGTGAAAGGCAGCCTGGTTCCTGGTCTAGCACAAGCTTAAACCCTGGAGACCCAGTAGGGGGTAAAAATCCTACAAGGGATGGAAGGCATTTTGTCATGCTCCTAGAAACCAGGCTCCTGACACCAGGCAACAGCTCTCCATAGATCTCCATAGATCTGTGACTACTGGTCATGTAGCCTCAAGCCTCAAGTGGAGGCATGGTCACTTAGCTTCAACATCCCCATGTTAATGAGGCATATAGAGGCTTAGCCACTCCCCTTTATAGCTTCTATTTCAACTTTGCCCCTCCCTGAGGTCACGGGAGTATGGATTCACTCATACCACTCTCCACCATGACAATAAGCATCCTAAAACCCTCGACTGTCTCTCTTCATCGGATCCGCCATGGGGAACAATGGAACAGGCCCTCATCTAAAGAGCAGTGTCTAGTATCCCGCAGAAGGCCTCCCAGCGCTCCCAGCCACAATCTCAACCAAGCCATTCAGCTAGCTGGCGCCAAGCCACAGGACCCAGTCCTGATGGGACAATGCTGAGCTCCTCCCTGTTTTTCTCTTCTTGGCCCACACCACCTCCAGCCTGTGGGCCCTAACTCTGTTCTCAGCTCTTCTGTGGCATCCAGAACCAGATAGAGCCGGTTAGCTGTGATCCATGGGACTCTAGGCTGTGCTGCTCCACCCCTGGGTGGTGTTCTACTGCTGCTTCTCAGAGCCTGACACTGGCCAGTTGGTGCCATAGGGTGAGCGTGGTCAAACATCCCACGTACCATGTCTCTAAGAGGCCGTATAGACTGGGGTAGACACAGGACTTCACTCCATACCTTGCAGGATGGCGGAGGGGGGAGGGTGGTTGTGGTGTTTAACTTTTTTTTTTTATTTTTATTTTTTTCTACTTTATTTACATTTCAAATGTTTTCCCCTTTCCAGATCTCCCCTTTGGAACCTCCTTATTTCCTCCCCCCTCCCCTGCCTCTATTGGGGTATTCATCTGGGATTAGTAATCCTTCCTGAAGCTATTCTTGAAGCAAGTCTGTGGAACCAGCATCAGTTTGAGGCAGGGTTAAACAAAAAGCTGGAACAGCAAGTCTCATATCTGAGGGTAAATCTTGTTAGGGCTACATTCTTGGCCTTCCATTCTACCACATTCAAACCTTAATATATATATATATATATATATATATATATATATATATATATATAGTGCCTAGAACAAATAATGATGATTTTCTGCTCTTTCTTTTAGTAGCTGAAAGATAACAGTTTTTCCTTAGAAGTTAATTTGATCATATTACCAAATTCTATATAAATCATCATTCATACCATATGAAAGGATGGCATGCAATAATAAGTTATGAGAACTCTGAATCCAACAATATTTATTGACCATGCAAGTTGAAATTTTGGCTGGAGATATTTGTGTGTCACAACCAGTCTCAGTCCTGAGTACAGGAACAGACTATAAATCACTATTTTGTTTGGTCTTCTTGATTTTCTTTTCTTTTCTTTTTTTTTTTTTTAGTTTTTATTTTTAATTTTTTTTTTGCAGATTTCTTTTATTGTATATTTTCTTTATTTTCATTTCAAATGTTATCTACTTTCCTGGTTTCCCCCACCCTCAGAAACCTCCCATTCTATCCCCCCTCCCACTGCTTCTATGAGGGTGTTCCCCCACCCACCCACCCATTCCCACCTCCCACCCTCGCTTCCCCTACATTGTGGCATCTATTGAGCATTCATAGGACTGAGGACCCCTCATGCCATTGATGCCTGACAAGACCATCTTCTGTTATATATGCAGCTGCAGCCATGTGTACTTCTAGGTTGATGGCTTAGTTCCTGGGAGCTCTGGAGGATCTGATTGGTTGGTATTGTTCTTCATATGGGGGTTGAAAACCCCTTCAATCCTTTCTCCAACTCCTCCATTGGGGATCATGTGCTCAGACCAATGGTTGGCTGTGAGCATCCACCTCTGTATTTGCAGGTTTCTGACAGGGCTCTCAGGAGACAGATATATCAGACTCCTTTACTGCGAGCATTTCATAGAATACACAATAGTGTCTGGGTTTGGTGACTGTATATGGGATGAATCCCCAGTCTCTGGATGGGTTTTTCTTCAGTCTCTGCTCTATATTTTGTCTCGAAATTTGCTCCCATGAGTATTTTCTTAACATTTCTAAGAGGGACCGAAACAACCATGTTTTGGTTGTCCTTCTTGATCATCATGTGGTCTCTGAATTGTATCTTGTGTATTAGGGGCTTTTGGGTTAATATCCACTAATCAATGTGTGCATACCATGTGTATTCTTTTGCAATTGGGTTACCTCACTCAAGATGATATTTTCTAATTCCATCCATTTGGCTAAGAATTTCATGAATTCATTATATTTAATAGCTGAATAGTACTCCACTGTGTAAATGTACCACAATTTCTGTATCCATTCCTCTGTTGTAGGATATCTGGGTTCTTTCTAACTTCTGACTATTATAAATGAGACTGCTATGAACATAGTGGAGCATGTGTCTTTGTTATATGTTGGGTAATCGTTGGGGTATATGCCCAGGAGGAGTATAGCTGGGTCCTCAGGTAATACTATGTCCAATTTTCGGAGGAATGCCAGACTGATTTTCAGTGTGGTTGTACCACTCCACCAACAATGGAGGAATGTTCCTCATTTTCCTTATCCTCACCAACATCTGCTGTCACCTGAGTTTTTGATCTTAGCCATTCTGTTTGGTATGAGATGGAATCTCAGGGTTGTTTTGATTTGCATTTTCTTGATGACTAAGGATGTTGAACATTTCTTTAGGTGCTTCTTGGCCACTGGATATTCCTCAGTTGAAAATTCTTTGTTTAGCTCTGTGCAGCACTTTTTCCCCATAGGACTATTTGATTCTCTGAAGTCCATCTACTTGATTTCTTTGTATATATTGGATATTATTACCCCACTATCAGATGTACAATTGGTAAAGAACTTTCCTTAATCTTTTGCTTGCTGTTTTGTCCTATTGACAGTGTCCATTGCCTTACAGAAGCTTTGCAATTTCATGAGTTCCCATTTATAGATTCTTGATCTTAGAGCATAAGCCATTGGTGTTCCATTTTGGAAATTGTCCCTGGTACAAGTGTGTTTGAGGATTTTCCCCAGTTTCTCCTCTGTAAGTTTCAGTGTATCGGGTTTTATGTAGAGGTCCTTAATCCACTTGGACTTGAGCTTTGTACAAGGAGATAAGAATGGGTCAATTTGCATCTTTCTACTTGCTGACTACCAGTTGAACCAGCACCATTTGTTGAAAATGCTGTCATTTTTCCATTGGATAGTTTTAGCTCCATTGCCAAATATCAAGTGACCATAGATGTGTGGGTTCATTTATGGGTCTTCAATTCTATTCCATTGATCATCCTGCCTGTCTATGTACCAATACCATAGAGATTTTATTACTATTGCTCTATAATACAGCTTGTTGTCAGGGATGGTGATTCCCTCAGAAGTTCTTTTGTTGTTGAGACTAGTTTTTACTATTCTCATTTTTTGTTTTTGTGTTGTTGTTGTTGTTGTTGTTATTTCCAACGAATTTGCAAATTGCTCTTTCTAACTCTATGAAGAATTGATTTGGAATTTTGATGGGAATTGCATTGAATTTGTAGATTGCTTTTGGCAAGATGGCCATTTTTACTATATTAATCCTCTCAATCCATGAGCATTGGAGATCTTTTCACCTTCTGAGGTCTTCAACTTCTTTCTTCAGAGACTTGAAGTTCTTGTTATACAGATCTTTCACTTGCTTGGTTAGAGTCACACCAAGGTATGTAATATTATTTGTGATTATTGTGAAGAGTGTCATCTCCCTAAGTTCCTTTTCAGCCTGTTTATCCTTTGATTTCAGGAAGGCTAGTGATTTGTTTGAGTTAATTTTATATCCAGCCACTTTGCTGAAATTGTTTATCAACTTTAGGAGTTCTCTGGTGGAATTTTTGGGGTCATTCAATTATACGACCATATCTTCTGCAAATAGTGATATTTTGACTTCTTCCTTTCCAATTTATATTCCTTTGACCTCCTTCTGTTGTCTAATTTCTTTAACTAGAACTTCAAGTACTATATTGGATGGATAGGGAGAGAGTGGGCAGCTTTATCTGATTTTAGTTTAGTTTGGATTGGTTCATATTTCTCTCCAATTAGTTTAATGTTGGCTACTGGTTTGCTGTATATTGCTTTTACTATGTTTAGGTATGGGCCTTGAATTCCTGATCTTTCCATGACTTCTATCATGAAGGAATGTTGAATTTTGTCAAATGCTTTTTCAGCATCTAATGAAATAACAATGTGTTTTTTTTCTTTGAGTTTGTTTATGCAGTGGATTACTTTGATGGATTTCTATATATTGAACAATACCTGCATCCCTGAGCTGAAGCCTACTTTATCATGGTGAATGATCTTTTTGATATACTCTTGGATTCAGTTGGCAAGAATTTTATTGAGTATTTTTGCATCAATGTTTGTAAGGGATATTGGTCTGAAGTTCTCTTTCTTCTTTGGATCTTTGTGTGGCTTAGATATCAGCATAACTTTGGATTCATAGAATAAATTAAATAGTGTTCCTCCTGTTTTTATTTTGTAGAATAGTTTGAAGAGTATTAGTATTAGGTCCTCTTTGAAGGCATCATAGAATTATACACTAAAACCATCTGATCCTGGGCCTTTTTGGTTGGGAGGCTTTTAATAACTGCTGCTACTTCTTTAGGGGTTATGGGTCTCTTTTGATGGTTTATCTTATACTGATTTAAATTTGGTACCTGGAATCTGTCTAGAGATATTTCCATTTCATCAAGATTTCTAAGTTTTGTTGAATATAGGCTTTTGTAGTAGGATCAGATGATTTTTTTGAATTTCCTCAGTTTCTGTTGTTATGTCTTCCTTTTCATTTCTGACTTTATTAATTTAGATACTGTCTCTGTGCCCTCTGGTTAGTCTGGATAAGGGTTTATCTATCATGTTGCTTTTCTCAAAGAAACAGCTCCTGGTTGTGTTGATTCTTTGTATACTTCTTTTTGTTTCTATTTAGTTAATTTCAGCCCTGAGTTTGATTATTTCCTCCTGTCTACTCCACTTGGGTGTATTTGATTCTTTTTGTTCTAGAGCTTTTAGGTGTGCTGTTAAGCTGTTAGTGTAGGCTCTCTCCACTTTCTTTTTGGAGGTACTCAGAGCTGTGAGTTTTCCTCTTAATACTGCTTTCATTGTGTTCCATAGGTTTGGATATGCTGTGTCTTCATTTTCATTATACTCCAAAATCTCTTTAATTTCTTTATTTCTTCCTTGACCAAGTTATCTTTGAGTAGAGCATTTTTCAATTTCCATGTGTATGTGTGCTTTTCCTGTTTTGTTGGTATTTAAGACCAGCCTTAGTCCATGGTGATCTGATAGGGTGCATGGAATTATCTTCTTGTTTTTGTTGACTGTTTTGTGACTAATTATATGGTCAGTTTTGTAGAGCACCATAAGGTGCTAAGAAGAAGATATATTCTTTTGCTTTAGGATGAAATGTTATATATATATTCCATTTGGTTAAAACTCCTGTTAGTTTCACTATGTCTCTGTTTTTGTTTTTGTTTTTTTTTTTTATTTTCATATGTTATTTACATTTCAAATGTTTCCTCCTTTCCAGATCTCCCCTTTGGAACCTCCCCATTCCCTCTGTCCTCCCCCTGCCTCTATGGGGATATTCTCCAACCCACCTCCCCACTCCACCCCCCACCCACTCTCGTCTTCCCTCCTTGACATTCTCCTATACTGGGGGATATAACACCCTCAGGCCCAAGGGCCTCTCCTCCCCCTGATGGGTAACAAGACCCTCCACTGCAGTCTTTGTGGCCAGCACTATGGGTCCCTCCATGTGTATTTTTTAGTTAGTGGATCAGTCTCCAGAAGTATGGGGGGTCAGGCCAGTTGCCAGTGTTGCTAACTCCCTGAGGCTGAACACTCCCTTAGCTCTTTCAGTCCTTTCTCCAAGCCCTCCATCTGGGACCTCGTACTCAGTACTACTGTTCCTGTGAAGTGACTCTTGGGTATTTCAAACTTTTAGGCTAATAACCACTTAACAGTGAGTACATACCATGTTCATTCTTTTGTGACTGTGTTACCTGGCTCAGAATGATGTTTTCAAGATCCATCCATTTGTCTACGAATTTTATGAAGTCATTGTTTTTAATAGCTGAGTAGTATTCCATTGTGTAAATGTACCACATTTTCTGTATCCATTCCTCTGTGGAGGGACATCTGGTTTGTTTCCAGTTTCTGGCTATTATAAATGTGGCTGCTATGAACATAGTGGAACATGTGTTTCGATTACATGTTGGAGCATCTTCTGGGTATATGCCCAGGAGTGGAATAGTTGGGTCCTCAGGTAGTATTATGTCCAATTTTCTGAGGGTCCGCCAAACTGATTTCCAGAGAGGTTGTATCAATTTGCATTCCCACCAGCAATGGAGGAGTGTTCCTCTTTCTCCACATCCTCTCCAACATCTGCTGTCACCTGAGTTTTTGATCTTAGCCATTCTGACTGGTGTGAGGTGGAAACTCAGGGTTGTTTTGATTTGCATTTCTCTGATGACTAAGGATGATGAACATTTCTTTAGGTGCTTCTCGGCCATTCGAGTTTCCTCAGTTGAGAATTCTCTGTTTAGCTTACTTCCCCACTTTTTGATAGGGTTATTTGGATCTCTGGCATCTAGCTTCTTGAGTTCTTTGTATACTTTGGATATTAGCCCTCTATCAGATGTAGGATTGGTAAAGATCTTTTCCCAATATGTAGGTTGGCGTTTTGCCCTAATTACAATGTCCTTTGCCTTACAGAAGCTTTGTAATTTTATGAGGTCCCATCTGTCAATTCTTGACCTTAGAGCACAAACCATTGGTGTTCTGTTCAAGAACATTTCCCCTGTGCCCAAGTGTTTGAGACTCTTCCCTACTTTCTCTTCTATTAAATTCAGTGTATCTGGTTTTATATGAAGGTCCATGATCCACTTGGACTTGAGCTTTGTGCAGGGAGATAGGAATGGATGAATTTGCAATCTTCTTCATGTAGACTGCCAGTTGATCCAGCACCATTTGTTGAAGATGCTGTCTTTTTTCCACGGTATGGTTTTAGCTCCTTTGTCAAAGATCAAGTGACCATATGTGTGTGGATTCATTTCTCGGTCTTTGCTTCTATTCCATTGATCTACCTGCCTGTCACTGTACCACTACCATGCAGTTTTTATCACTACTGCTCTGTAGTACAGCTTGAGCTCAGGGGAGGCTGATTACCCCAGAAGACCTTTTATTGGTGAGGATAGTTTTTGCTATCCTGGGTTTTTTGTTATTCCATATGAATTTGAGAATTGCTCTTTCTAGGTCTACAAAGAATTGAGTTGGGATTTTGATGGGGATAGCATTGAATCTGTAGATTGCTTTCGGCAGGATGGCCATTTTAACTATGTTAATCCTGCAGATCCATGAGCATGGGAGATCTTTCCATCTTCTGAGGTCTTCTTTGATTTCTCTCTTCAGAGATTTGAAGTTCTTGTCATACAGATCTTTCACTTGTTTGGTTAGAGTCACACCAAGATATTTTATATTGTTTGTGACTATTGTGAAGGGTATCACTTCTCCAATTTCTTTCTCAGCCTGTTTATCCTTCGAGTATAGGAAAGCTACTGATTTGCTTGAGTTAATTTTGTATCCAGCCACTTTGCTGAAGTTGTTTATCAGCTGTAGCAAATCTGTGGTGGAGTTTTTCAGGTCACTTAAGTATACCATCATATCATTTGCAAATAGTGATATTTTAATTTCTTACTTCCCAATTTGTATCCCTTTGATTTCCTTTTGTTGCCTGATTGCTCTAGCTAGAACTTCAAGTACTATGTTGAATAGATAGGGAGAGAGAGTGCAGCCTTGTCTAGTCCCTGATTTTAGTGGGATTGCTTCAAGTTTCTCTCCATTTAGTTTGATGTTGGCCACTGGTTTGCTGTATATTGCTTTTACTAAGTTTAGGTATGCTCCTTGAATTCCTGATCTTTCCAAGACTTTTATCATAAAGGGATGTTGAATTTTGTCAAATGCTTTTTCAGCATCTAACGAGATGATCATGTGGTTTTTTTCTTTGAGTTTGTTTATGTAGTGGATTACATTAATGGATTTCCGTATATTGAACCATCCCTGCATCCCTGAGATTGATCATGGTGAATGATTGTCTTGATGTGTTCTTGGATTCGGTTTGCAAGAATTTTATTGAGTATTTTTGCATCGATATTCATAAGGGAAATTGGTCTGAAGTTTTCTTTTATTGTTGGGTCTTTGTGGGGCTTTGGTATCAGTATAACAATGGCCTCATAGAATGAATTGGGTAGTGTTCCTTCTGTTTCTATTTTATGGAATAGCTTGAAGAGTATTGGTATTAGGTCTTCGTTGAAGGTCTGATAGAATTTTGCACTGAACCCATCTGGTCCTGGGCTTTTTTTTGGTTGGGAGACTTTTAATGACTGCTTTTATTTCTTTAGGAGTTTTGGGACTGTTTAGATGGTTTATCGGATCCTGATTTATCTTTGATAATTGGTATCTGTCTAGAAAATTGTCCATTTCCTCCAGATTTTCCAATTTTGTTGAATATAGGCTTTTGTAGTAGGATCTGATGATTTTTTTAATTTCCTCAGAGTCTGTTTTTATATCTCCATTTTCATTTCTAATTTTGTTAATTTGGGTACTGTCTCTGTGCCCTCTGGTTAGTCTGGCTAAGGGTTTATCTATCTTGTTGATTTTCTCAAAGAACCAGCTCTTGGTTTTGTTGATTCTTTGTATAGTTCTTTTAGTTTCCACTTGGTTGATTTCAGCCCTTAATTGATTATTTCTTGCCTTCTACTCCTCTTGGGTGTATTAGCTTCTTTTTGTTCTATAACTTTCTGATGTGCTGTTAAGCTGTTAGTGTATGCTCTCTCCAGTTTCTTTTTGGAGGCATTCAGAGCTTTGAGTTTTCCTCTTAACACTGCTTTCATTGTGTCCCATAGGTTTGGGTAAGTTGTACTTTCATTTTCATTGAATTCTAGGAAGTCTTTAATTTCCTTCTTTATTGCTTCCTTGACCAACTTATCATTAAGCAGTGCATTGTTCAGCTTCCATGTGTATGTGGGCTTTCTGTTGTTGTTGTTGCCATTGAAGACCAACCTTAATCCGCAGTGATCTGATAGGAGGCATGGGATTATTTCAATCTTCTTATATCTGTTGAGGTTTGTTTTGTGACCAATTATATGATCAATTTTGGAGAAGGTACCATGAGGTGTTGAGAAGAAGGTATATTCTTTTTATGCAGGATGAAATATTCTATAGATATCTGTTAAACCCATTTGGTTCATAGCATCTGTTAGTTTCACTCTGTCTCTGTTTAGTTTATGTTTCCAAGATCTGTCCACTGTTGATAGTGGGGTGTTGTAGTCTCCCACTATTATTGTGTGAGGTGCAATGTGTGCTTTGAGCTTTAGTAGATTTTTTTTATGAAAGTGGGAGCTCTTTCATTTGGGGCATAGATGTTCAGAATTGAGAGTTCTTCTTGGTAGATTTTTCCTTTTATGAGTAAGAAGTGTCCTTCCTCATCCTTTTTGATGAATTTTGGTTGAATGTCAATTTTATCCAATATTAGAATGGCTACTCCAGCCTGTTTCTTGGGGTCATTTGCTTGGAAAATTGTTTTCCAGCCTTTTACTCTGAGGTAGTGTTTGTCCTGGATGCAGCAAATTGCTGGATCCTGTTTATGGATCGAGTCTGTCAGTCTATGTCTTTTTATTGGGGAGTTGAGACAATTGACATTAAGAGATATTAAAGAATAGTGATTGTTATTTCCTGTTATTTTTGATGTTGTTAATATTGTTTGTATGGCTATCTTCTTTTGAGTTTGTTGAAAGATTACTTACTGTCTTTTTCTTGAGTGTAGTTTCCCTCTTTGCGTTGGCATTTCCCATGTATTATTCTTTGTTGTCCCGCGCTACCGTCTCGCCAGCAAGAACGACACGGCACACAAAAGATCCTTCTGCAGTAAAGCTTTAATGCATCTTGAGAGGGAGAGCATAAGCTTGCCACGAGTGGAGACCCCGAACAACAGAACACCTGTCCCTTACATAGGCCACAGCGCTCGCCTGGGACGTGGAGCTTCCCCATTGGCTCCCCGCATCAGGCCAGATGACGCCACGAGAGGGGCTGAGACTCTGAGGTGGAAAATTACCAGGTACATGCGCACTAGCCTGTTTACAACTTGTCCTCAGCCGGATGTGGGCGCCATCTTGTAATGGCGAATGTGGGTGCGACTCGGGCGGCTTCCCACATCTCCCCCTTTTTATTTCTGTAAGCAAAGTAGGACACTCTTAAGAGGGCGGAGACAGAGGTCAAATCCCCTGACCAAAAGGGTGGGCCTTGTACAGGAGACGACCCCTAAGCTCATGCGCGCCCGAGGTCTTCCTGACCCGCCCAGTGCCGTTTTTTAGAGGGAGGGAAACTAGGGCACTCAACCCTCATGTAGATGACATATCTCCCAGGGCGGCCCACAATGATGACCGCCTTGTGCGATGCTTTGCTCGACATCCCTCAAGAGCTGCTCAGACCAAACACTCCACCCAGTGCAATGAGACTAGACTCGCGGGTGTGCAAGAACTGTCTGGCTGGCGACCTACTGCTATTGTTTAAGCATGGACAGCCAAACACCGGCCGAGGCTCCTTGTTCTAAGGCAATAAGCGCCTGCGCAATGACCACCTTGTCTCTATTAGTCTGGGCCCTGAGTTTGCAGATGAGCCATAGGAGCAACACCAACCCACAGCAGAGCGCTGCTCCAAACAATCCCACCCCCACCCATTCCTTGAAATAAGAAATTGCCGAGGAAATCCATGAAGAGAGGCCTTCTGTCAAGGACAGGTCAAGACGGGTGGATTTGATCTGAATAATTGCTGTCCGCAGTTCTTGCAAGGTTTCATCAAATTTAAGGGTCCAATTCTGTAACATATACTGTGAAAGACTTTTAGACAGGTTAGCTGCTTTTGTAAATCTGTCATATTGTATGGAAGTAACACAGAGTCCTGGCAACTTTTGTTCACAGCCCAATTGGGCTAGCTGTCAAAGGACATCCAGTTGTTCTTGAATAAGATCAATGTGCTGGTTAACCAGCATTAGGTCCCCCTGGACTTGAGTATTGGCGGATACCTGTCTGTCTAGAGCTAAGGTGGCAGCTGCAGACAACTCATTAATGGTATTGGCGGTCTGCATCGTTCCAGAGAGCGCAAGGGCCGACGCAGTGACGGCCCCTGTAACCGTAGCTGCTGCCACCACACCTATGATAATGGCAGAGATACCAAAGTCTCTTTTCTGCCTGAATATGGTCTGATCTGCCGCAAAAGGACCTTGGCCAGTTAACATATCAAAGGTCTAATCTCTCTGTCCAGGGGTCGGTGCCGTAGCATTGGCTCTGGCTTGAGCTTGTGCAGCTTCATGCCATAAAGCCTTCCACTCCATATATTGGCCCATTGTAGGGAGCGCAGCCTTGGCCAGCATCTGCCAATCGGCGGGAGTCATGGATGCCCTGGCAAATCTCTCTAACATTACTATAGTAAAATTAGCATTTACCCCATACTTTCGGACCGCTTCAGCCAGGTCTTTAATTTGGCTGTACTCTACAGGGGCATGAACTTGCCCTCCACCATCTACCTCGAAAACTGGAAAAGCGGCTTGTACCTTTCTCCTAACCTTGTCAGAGAGAAAAGAAAAGGAGTTGGGGCACGTCTCATAAGGGGGAGGAGCGGAAGGCACGGTCCGCGTAGGGGCCAAAGAAAGCTGCCGCTTCATCTGCCCATTGCGGGGCGGCCAATCTTCCTCATACCATGCCGCTTCCTCTTCTAGCTTTGACTCCTCACTAGAGCTAACGGGGTCAGTGTCTGAAGTTTCCAATTGAAGAGCCTCAAGGTCTTGAACTGGGTAGAGGCTCTCCCCCTTTCTTTTTACTTTTTTCTTGGGTATGAGAATCATTTTTCTGCCCACAGCCTTGTCGGGGGGACAGTATTTTCCCATTTTGTCTTTAATCTCTCCCTCATCCTTAGACTTACCAGGAGGTCCTTTTTCCTTGCTGAGATTTTGGGTACCCATCCTCTCACTCCGTTCGGATTCTGACATGGTGTCCTGGACCCTTTCAGGGGTGATTTGCCCCTCCCTTACAGCATCTACACAGGCCTCATCTTGTTCGCAACAATACAAAGACAGTAAAACCAAAATGAGGGCACTTAACACAATTAGCAAGGCTTCAATAGCGTCAGACCTAAAAGGGGGCAATCCCAAGTCAAGACCCAGGGTCAACATGCCTTTCTGAACCTACCTCCCTGCAGTTCTGAATCCTCCCTGTTTCCAGGGGGTCTCCAAAGGTGCTTGACGATGACAAAGTTCCCGGGTTTCGGCACCAGATGTCGGCACGAGAGGGGCTGAGACTCTGAGGTGGAAAATTACCAGGTACATGCGCACTAGCCTGTTTACAACTTGTCCTCGGCCGGATGTAGGCGCCATCTTGTAATGGCAAATGTGGGTGCTTCTCGGGCGGCTTCCCACACTTTGTAGGGCTGGGTTTGTGGAAACATACTGTGAAAATTTAGATTTGTCGTAGAATATTTTGGTTTCACCCTCTATGATTATTGAGAGTTTTGCTGGGTATAGCAGCCGGGGCTGGCATTTGTGTTCTTTTAGAGTCTGTATGAGCTCTGCCCAGGATCTTCTAGCTTTCATAGTCTCTGGTGAGAAGTCTGGTGTAATTATGATAGGTCTGCCTTTATATGTTACTTGCCCCTTTTCCCTTACTGCTTTTAATATTCTTTCCTTGTTTTGTGTATTTGGTGTTTTGACTATAATGTGACAGGAAGAATTTCTTTTCTGGTCCAGTCTATTTGGAGCTCTGTAGACTTCTTGTATATTTATGTTCATCTCTTTCTTTAGGTTAGGGACGTTTTCTTCTATACTTTTGTTGTAGATATTTACTGGTCCTTTAAGTTGGGAGTCTTCACTCTCTTCTATACCTATTATCCTCAGGTTCTGTCTTCTCATTGCATCCCGGATATCTTGGATGTTTTGGTTTAAGAGCTTTTTGCATTTTGTGTCCATGTTTTCTATGGTATCTTCCGCACCTGAGATTCTCTCTTCCATCTCTTGTATTCTGTTGATGATGCTTGCATGTATGACTCCTGATTTCTTTCCTATGATCTCTAATTCCAGGGTTGTCTCCCTTTGTGATTTCTTTATTGTTTCTATTTCTGTTTTTAATTCCCGAATGGTTTTGTTCATTTGATTGATTGTGTTTTCCTGTATTTCTGCCCATTTGATTGTGTTTTCCTGTAATTCTTGAAGGGATTTTTGTGTGTCCTCTTAAGGGCTTCCAGTTGTTTACCTGTGTTCTCTTGTATTTCTTTAAGGGAGTTATTTATTTCCTTCTTAAAATCTTCTATCATCCTCTTGATAAGTGATTTTAAGTCTGAGTCTTCCTTTTCTGGTGTGTTGGGGTATCCAGGGCTGGCTGTGGTGGGAGAGCTGGGTTCAGCTGAAGCCAAGTAGTCTTGGTTTCTGTTCCTTGTGTCCTTGCCCTTGCCTTTCGCCATCTGGTTATCCCTGGAGTTAGCTGGTCTTTCTCTCTCTGACTGTGGCTTGTCTTTCCTTCAAGCTCAGATGTCAATATTCCTGGGAGACCAGTTCTCTCTTCCAGCTGTTCTTCAGACCCTGCGTCTGCAGTCCTCCTGTTGCTGGCTCCTCAGCGGGTACCTGGGCGGGTAGCTTTCTCTCTGAGCTACTTGTATATGGAGAGGCCTGTTGGCCCAGGCGGGGTTTCTGGCCACATGTGGAAGCAGGCAGGCTCTTACTTCCCGGCTTTTCCTCAGTCCCTGTGTCTGGAGCTGGCCTTCCACTGCCTTCTCATTACCCACTATGTCTCTGTTTAGTTTCTGTTTCCTTGGTCTGCTCATTGCTGAGTGTGGATTTTGAAGTCTCTATTACTGTGTGAGGTGAGATATGTGCTTTGAGCTTTAGTAAACTATCTTTTATGAATTTGGGTGTCCTTGTATTTTGAACGAGAGTTCATCTTGGTAGATTTTTCTTTTGACTAGTATGAAGTGTTCTTCCTTATCTTTTTTGGTAACTTTTGGTTGACAGTTGATTTTATTCGATATCAGAATGGCTACTCCAGCTTGTTTCTTGGGACCATTTCCTTGCAAAATTGTTTTACAACCTTTTACTCTGAGGTAATGCTTGTTTGTATACAGCAAATTGCTTGGTCCTGTTTATGTACCCAGTCTTTTAATCTATGTCTTTTTAATGGGGAATTGAGTCCATTGATGTTAAGAGATATTAAGGAGAAGTTATTGTTACTTCCTCAAAATTTTGTTGTTAGAGGTAGAATTATGTTTGTTTGGCTATCTTCTTTTGGGTTTGTTGAAAGAAGATTACTTTCTTGCTTTATCCAGGGTATAGTTTCCCTCCTTGTGTTGGTGTTTTCCATCTATTACCCTTTGTAGGGGTGGATTTGTAAAAAATATGCTGTGTAAATTTGGTTTTGTCATGGAATATCTTGGAATCTTCATCTATGATAATTGAGTGTTTAGCTGAGTATAGTAGTCTGTGCTGGCATTTGTGTTCTCTTAGGGTCTGTATGACATATTCCCAGGATCTTCTAGCTTTCATACTCTCTGGTTGGAATTCTGGTGTAATTCTGATAGGTCTGCCTTTATATGTAACTTGACCTTTTCCCCTCACTGCTTTTGATATTCTTTCTTTATTTAGTGCATTTGGTATTTTGATTATTATGTGATGGGAAGAGTTCTTTTCTGGTCCAGCCTATTTGGAGTTCTGTAGGCTTCTTTTATGTTCATGGACATCTCTTTCTTAAGGTTAGGGATGTTTTCTTCTATAATTTTTGTTGAAGATATTTACTGGCCCTTTGAGGTTGGAATCTTGGCTCTCTTCTACACCTATTATCCTTAGGTTTGGTCTTCTCATTGTGTCCTGGATTTCCAGGATGCTTTGAGTTAGGAGCTTTTTGCTTTTTGCATTTTCTTTGACTCTTGTGTCAGTGTTTTCCATGGTATCTTCTGCACTTGAGATTCTCTATTCTATCTCTTGTATTCTATTGGTGATGCTCCTGATCTCTTTCTTAGGTTTTCTAACTCCAGGGTTGTTTCCCTTTGTGATTTCTTTATTGTTTCTATTTCCATTTTTAGACCCTAAATGGCTTTGTTCATTTTCTTCACCTATTTGATTTTGTTTTCCTGTAATTCTTTAAGAGATTTTTATGTTTCTTCTTTCAGGGCTTCAACCTGTTTACCTGTGTTCTCCTGTGTTTCATTAAGGGAGTTATTTTTGTCCTTCTTAAAGTCCTCTATCATCATCATGAGAAGTGATTGTAGATTCAAATCTTGCTTTTCCAATGTGATGGTGTATCCATGACTTGCCAAGGTAGGAGAATTGGGATCTGATGATGTCAAGTCACCTTGGTTTCTCTTGCTTATGTTCTTTTGCTTGCTTCCTGTCATCTGGTTGCTCCTCACAGTCCAACTGTCTCTGGGATCCTGTGATCTTGGGTGTGTCAGAGCTCCTGGGAGACAAGCTGGCTCTGGAACCCTGAGATCCTGGTGCAACCAAGCTCCTGGGCTCCTGTGTTCCTCTGTTGCTCTGATTCTGGGTGTGTTAGAGCACCTGGGAATGGAGCTTCCCATGGGTGCTGTGGGATTGGCCACTGCTCTGAGGGCAGTGGGTCCTCAGCTGCTCTAAGTGTAGCAGATCATCTAGGATAAGTCAGGATATGGTGTTCTTCATGGGAGCAGACCAGCTAAGAGTCTGTCTCAGCAAATGGCACCAGGCAGAAGGGGAAGAAGGGGAGTGGTATTTGGGAGGTGGGGTTTTGGTGGTTGATGGGTCCTGAGTCCAGTGGTATCCTAGTGGCAGCTCTGAGACTTGGGAGGGGGAATCTTACCAACTGCTCTGAGTGCAGAGTATCCTCTAGGATAGATCAGGATATGGTGTCTTCATGGGACCAGACCAGCTAGGAGTCTCTCCTCTTGATTTTCTTTTCTGCAGCTGAGATCTTCAAGGGGTCTCTTCTTTTCAAATTTAGTCCTTATTGTTTTGGACAGAATCCAAATCCTTTTCTTCTTTGTTCTTAACACAAGCATAGAGCCTCTCTTTCAACATAACGTATTTCTTTGTCCAGCAGTCTGAAGTCACTAAAAAGATAGACTGGTTTAATCCATCAGCCTCTTGTCTATCTAGGTTTGCTTCAGTTTGACCTTTCTCAAAGAGGATACACCAGGTCATAACCACTGAACTTATAACCACCTTCATTTTAGTAATTTAAAACAATTAAATTCATTATTTATTGAGACAAGGTTTCTCTGTAAAACTGGGCTGACTCTGTAGATTAGGCTGATCTCGAACTCATAAGGAACCTATTTGTTCCAGCCTTGTTTTCCCAAGTATTGAGATGAAATGCATGGATTTATTTAGTATCCATGTACCCTTGAAAACATTTATATAAATTCCCAGTTTTCTACCTTATTTGGAGATTAACATATATGTGAATTTACTTATCTTATCCTTTTTTCTTAATTAAATATCATTCTCTGTATTCAACTTTCTTTAAATTTTCATTCATTTAGTCTATAAGAATATTGCCAATCCACATTCTATCTGTTCAGAGGTTTTGGCTTGGTCCATGTTCCATGCTTTAGAGAGAGCAGTCACCAGTTTCCTCATAGTAGCCTATGTCTGAGGAGACCTGCTGCTCAGAGTAGCATGACATCTTAATTTATGGTATTTTTTTATGAGTTATCATAGTCTTCTTGCGGGAACTCAACATTTTATGGAGACTTTGTTTGTTGTTCAAAGTATTATGATATTTTATTTATATTACCTCTTTATACTTCTTGGCTGAGGGAAGAATGCTTCCCTCTCAGACAGGCAGGACTTCAACAGCTTCATTGCACAGCAGGGGAATTGAACACTTGCATACCTATGCTGCCTTCTTTCTCCAGCTTCAAAAGCTGCTCTTCTGCAGCAGAGCAGAGCAGCTCTTAGGAAAAGCCCAGGGTGGTGTTTAAGCTTGCTATTTGTAGCCCTCGGGGCTCTTCCACTTGATGAGCTATTGGCTTAGGGGTACTAGTGTATTTTACTTCACACTTTAACCTCCTGGAATCATCTGGGCAAACTAGCATGCTTTCTAATCCTTGCCAGAATCTTCCAAGGCTTGGGGAAAAGTGTTGCTAAGGAACTGTTTCTCCTTACTTTCATAGTCCGAAAGGGATAGGCTGCCTTTTATCCAGCTGGAATCTCAAAAGTGAGTTTTTGCCCCATGTTGGGTAGCAAAATGTAGTGGTTAATAGGAAAATTAATTGGAGATTTCTACCTCACCTATCTCTCTTATTTCCAGCCATAGACTGTAGGTATCAATATTCAAACAGTAGTTTGAATTAAGGAGCAAAGTTCCATAGCATCACTTGGTGTACATGAGGATTCCCTCATCACTGAGGCAAATAGATCTTGGAGACCTGTATTTAGCATTATAATACATAGCAACAGAGCAAACCTCAACATTATATGTTACTTTGTCTTTTTCCTTGAATCTTTTAATGTTCTTTCTTGTTTGGTACATTTAGTGTTTTGATTATTATGTGGCAGAAGGAATTTCTTCTGGACCAATCTACTTGGTGTTCTGTAAGCTTCCTGTGTTTATAGGTATATCTTTATTTAGTTCGAGGAAATTTTATTCTATGGCTTTGTTGAAACTGTTTTCTAGCTTTTGAGCTGGGATTCTTCTCCATTTATTTCGATTATTTAAGATTTGCTCTTTTCATAGATGCCTAAATTTTCTGGGCATTTTTTAGGTAAGAAATTTTCGGTTAGAAAGGTTTTAGATTTAACATTCTCCTTGATTGGTGGATTTGTTTCTTGTATCAGATCTTCAATTGCTGAGATTCTTTCTTCCCCCTTTTGCATTTTGTTCGTGATGCATCTGTAGTTCCTTTTTGCTTATCTAATTTTCCATCTCCAGGATTCTGTCAGTTTATGTTTTCTTAATTCCTTCTATTTACACCTTCATATCTTAGACAATTTTATTCATTTCCTACACCTGTTTGTTTGCATTTTCCTGAATTTCTTTAAGGTATTTATTAATTTTGTCTTTAAAGTTCTTTATCATCTTCAAAAGATTGGATTTAAGGTCATTTTTGCTCTTCATCTGTGTTGGAATATTCAGCACATGCTGTAATAGAACTGGTTTCTGGCAGTCCCATATTTCCCTGGTTATTTTTGATTTTCTTCTTCAGCTCACCTCTAGGCATGTGAGCTTTAGTTATATAGGTCGACATGATGATTTCTGTATTTATCTTTCTTACATGGATTTTGTTGTTGTTTTCTCCCCATTGGTTGTTTTTTTTCTCCCTAGTCTTACAGCTTGAGTAACCTGGAGTTCTGATGACAAGTGATTCTTAAGGTCCAGTAGGCTCTTTTCACTGGAGCTTTTATAGCTGGCTTGGTCTCTTGGGGTCTTAGTATAGAGCAGCAGTACTAGTAGTAAAGCAGAAGTCTTCTGCCAGAATTGTGAGCCAGATTATGGAGCCCAGAGGATAGGATACAGTTTGCAGGTATTAGGGAGACTTTAATGAGAGTTAACAAATATTTTGTGGTTTCTTAACTAGTGTCCCTAGGGTTATTATGGCCCCTGAGTAAGAACCCTGAGTTGTGGGCTGGTATTTGAGACCTACGGGAGGGGTGCAATTCAGGGCTGTTGGGAAGGATTTAAGGAAAGTCAGGGCTATGGATGGTTTCTTACCTGCGGTCCATAGTACTGGTATGGCTTCTAGAAATGAAGCTGATATTTTGGGACTTCTTCCCATTTTGAACCTCTTTTTCCAGCCCCCCAGCCACTGGTCAGCCATAACTATCTATTCTAGTTCTCCTTCCTAATGTTATCCAGCCCTTCCCCTATTGAACTTGGCCATTCTGACATGAATAGCATAGAATGTCAAATAAGCTTTGATTTCTCTGATAACTAAGTATGTTGAACATTTAAGTGTTTCTTGACCATTTGAGTTTCCTCTTTTAATTATTTTCTCTGCATACCTGTACCTCATTTTTAACTAGAGTATTTATTTTATTGATGTATTTTCTTTTGGGTTCTTTAAATATTTTAGATGTTAGTCCTCCATCAGATATGTAGTTGCTAAAAAACTCTTCCAATTCAGTAGTCCACTGTTTTGACCTAATTATCATGACCCCTGGCATATAGAAACTTTCAGTTTCATGTGGTTTCATTGATTAATTTATTTCTTAAATCCTGTGTTGTTGGCATTGTGTTCAGGATGTCCTTTCTTGTACCAATGAGTTCAAGACTATTCCATACTCTCCCTTCTATCTGATTCAGTGTCTTATGTTGAGGTCTTTGATCATCTGAGCTGAGATATAGATTGGAAAAGCTACTTAGGCAAATTATAAACAATACAGTGACTAGTATTTGTAAAATAATTATCCAGAGGTAAATCTAACTGAAAAATGACTGACAACATTATCAACTAACATTTCTAAAATATAATGAAATCATCCATTTGTCACCAGACCCTTTATAAATATTTGACAGATAAATGTGAAAGAAAACATACGAAGCATTTTATAGTCAACCTTCTGAAAATCATAAAAAGTAAAGTTTCAAAACAGTGAGAATAAACCACACTGCAGGGAACAGACCTCTCTCATCAGAGCCACAGCCCACAGAACAATAGGAAGTCTCTAAGATCCTGAAAACACTTAGCAAACCAAGAATTCTACATCAACACACACATCTCCAATCAATGAATGTGAAACAAAAAGATTTTCACATAAAAACTGAAGAGATTTGTTGCTGTCTAATCTTGGAGACAAAGGTTGTCAATCAAATTCCCGCAGGCATAAGAAGAAGCAGTGACAATGTAGGAAAAGCAGGCACCCAAAAAGCAATGGAGATATCAGGCATTCCACTTGTGAAGCTCACTGCAAAGAGGATTGCATGCTTGTGTTTGAAATTCCTTAGAGATTAACTAACTGTTTAAAGAAAAAATATCAATATCACATCTAATGTAAATTTTGTAGAAATAAAACATGTAAGAAGAATAACACTGGCATTGGTCTAATAATAAGTGTGGTTTTATTGTTGCTTTCACAGTTACAAATAAGCTTGGGATGTACCTGTTTCTTTGTTCTTTCAAGAGAGGCCATTAAAAATCCCAAAATATTTAAGTGCATATTACTTAGTATATGTATACATAATTTTACATCATCTATTACCCCGAAAGATGACAAAGCTTTGCATGGTAGCACACTCCACAATTCCCTGTACTCTGAAAATACAGGCAAGAGGATTGTTACAAGTGAGAGGTCAGTCTTGCATGCATGGTGAATTCTAGGTCTGGGGAGACTATATTGAGATACCACTTTAAAAAAATAAGCAATAAGAAAAGTTCAATAAACAAACAACAACAAAAATGAAGGAATGTATCAAATTGTTGGTCAATCAAAATGAGATCTACAAGTACATAAAATATTAATAAGATATATCCTCTTCTTGTAGGAAAGAAATTACGCAAGAGTATCTAACTTCAAACCCCTATGTTCATGTAAAAGTTATGCATTGTTGTACATGACTGAAACACCAGAATTTAGAGGTAGAGACAGGTGGATCCTTGGTACATCCTTGCCAGGCACCCAACAACAACTTTTAGTTTCTAAATCAGATAGATGCCGTGTTTAAAAAACTGAAGTGGACAGTGAGAACAGATGATATTACCTATCTTCTTCTGATAACTTTCCACGATCACATGCCTATACACATGTATGCAGTGTATGCCATACAATGATGCTTTTCCTCTTTCTTTGTACTTTTCTTTCTGTCTCTGTCTCTGTCTTTGTCTCTATCTCTCTCTCATAGACACACACAGAAAGACACACAGAGACACACAGAAACACACACACCCACCAGAAAACCCCAAACCAAAACCTGCAAAGGCACTGATACAATCCAAGCAGAGTTTTAAATCAGTGGCACCATGAAGGATGTAGAAGCTATAGTAGTTATCATTGATTCCTATGACATTCTATTCAATTCACATGGTAGACTTGAGCAGCAGATAGATGGATATTGAAGAATGGCAGAGAATTACTTTAAACATACCAATGTGCAAGCTGTTCTACCAGATGTACTCTCAGTGCTTGTGCAAATTAACATATCCTTTGGTATCTAGTGTTTAACTACTAAAGTGGCAATATTCTTTTTCTATATCTATGCCAATAAAGCCAAAAAGAAGTCATATTAATTATGATGGTTTGATTTATATAATTATTTTATACATATACATATATGGAGTCATGGAAAAAGCTGTGTCACTACATGCATTTGCATATGTATCCCTGTATTTGGTTAGGTGTTTGTGTGTGTATCATTGTGTATATTAGATTAATAAATATTCTAATGTATAGTTTTAAAATGTATTAGTTGTTATGAGGATAAACAACAAAAAATAAAATAAGCAAATAAGCAATCCTCAGCTACATAGAACATGCTCTATACACGAACCATCTGATACAACAGATAAAGTGGCATTTAAAGTGTCAGTGGTAGATAAAAATGCTTCCTAGAGTTGTTGGTAGCCTCTATCAATAAATACCAGTTTGAGTCCTAAGAATATTTTAGGAAAATACTGACCATCATCTTCAAATATTCATCCTTGAGATCTTTGGAGCCTTACTGCATATTAAAAGCTTGACCAATTTGTTCTTGACTTCTGAGTATTATCTGACCCAACAGCCCATAAATTGGGACACAAATACCAGTATATCATCAAGAAATAGAAGTGGGGTAGAACGTGCAAGCTCCAGGGAGGCACTGGAGTCACAATAATGTTCTTAAACAGATAACCCAACTGTGTGTGGCTCCAGGCTTGGCGCCCTGCTTTCTCTCCCTATTTTGTACCTATGACATCATTGTGATATTCTTAAGGTGATTTATAAAGAAAGTTGACTTTGCAGGACCTGCTTTACTTATTGCTTGTACATGGAATGTACTATTGTACCAATTTCGTTCATTCCTTAAAGAGTGCTGAAAGACAAGACAGAAGAAGAATTCTTAGTGGACAGAACTTTGAACCATATGCTTCATTGAGAAATGTTCTTAGAAGGAGAAACAAGCAGATTAATTATAAAATACCAACACAAAGTTTTATATAGCTGGGTATACGATGGAATTAAAATATCATTGAAAATTTTATCAAAGAAAATATGGGATAAAGATAGTGGATGAATATCTCTGAATGTATTTAAGAGAGCAAGACTGTGCTTTTTGATCACTTACCATAGGCCACTTAAGTAAAGAATATGGTTGAGAATTCGTCAGACAGAAAGCGCTTCCTTGGAAGACCAGCCAGCTGCTTATCTTGAATATTCCTCTTGTCAAGACAATGATGTTATGGAGACAATAAGGGAAGCAAGATATTCATAGGCACTAACCAATGTGAGTCTTCTGATGTTCCCAATTAAAAGCCAAAACTTGTAGCTACAGAAAGGGCCCCTGTGCCCTAGATATGGTCTACTGCCTGGGGACAGCTGTTAGCTAGCTGGTGGTAGACTGACTACACAGGGTTGATTTCTCATAAGAGGACCAGAAATTTGATTGTAAGATATATATTTGCCTCTTTTACATGAAATGCTTGAAATGCTTCAGTCAATACTATTCAGGGAGCCTCATCTATTGAAATAATATTGTTTGAAATGATATTGCTCATGGTATTTTGTGTGACCAAAACCTTCTCTTTATAACAAAATCAATAAAGGGTAAAAAAAAGAGTCTTGACACTTTGTAAAAAACTTTGCAACTAGTTGAGAAGACATGTTTGGTTATTCTTTCTCTTTCTCTCTGTCTCTGTCTCTCTGTCTCTCTGTCTCTCTGTCTCTCTGTCTCTATCTCTCTCTTTCTCAGCATATACCAAGTAGTCTCAATTAGTATCAAAGAGTCTTTATTTTCACAATAACAAATTGCTATCTATATTTTACTGACAATATCTTCAAATAGGTTATATATAGCACAGTATTTGTTTCAATATAACTTCAGCTCCATACTGTCATTAATTTACTTAAAGTAACAATTTATGCTTTTAAGATGATACTTTCTCTTTCATATGAAGCAGAAGGTAATTCTGACAATTCAATTCAAGTCTCTTCAAAACTTGGGATCTTCTTATATAGAAAATTATAATTTACTCCATCAGTGAAAAATCCTTCAGTCTCCCAAACAAACACTTCCTGTCTTCATCTGAGAGTCAAAGAAACCAGTGGAAAATGCCTTTCATATGCCTGGAAGCCCTTTCGCCACCTTAAAGGACAAAGGTAACAAAAATCTTTAAACTTCTACAGCCATAACAGAGAATTCAAAGTTCTGTTTAGGTGTGCTTAGATTTGAGCTTTCCCTTTAAGAAAACCTTGAAATAGTTCAGAAACTATTTTCTATATAGTTTAAAAGTAAGATTTAAATTATAAAGTTTAAAGCTTAAAACATTTTATCAAAATGACAGAAAAAACAATTCATCACCACATTTCACCATTTAGAAATGAAAAGGCCACGAAATGAGAAGTGGTGATATTCATTCCTAACTCAGGAAGATTTCTACTGTCTCTAAACACCTCTTCTCCATCTGCTATGAAAGAAATGGGCCTTACAGATACGCAGCCCACATTGACAGGTACTTCACTGCATAAGGCTCTTTGGTTAAGTGGTGCTTGCCCCTAATCTCCATCATTATCTATCCAGGAAAGTCAGATAAACGTCAGTACAAGAAGACATGACCACAATTTTGTAGAAGAGATAAAATTTATTTACTTTTAAAGCCCTTACCATGTCTCTCAATTTGGCCTAAGAAGTCATTACTGTAACCCAGACTGGTTTTGAACTTCTCCTACAATTTCATTGTGAATGATCATTACATGAAAATTGAAAAAGTAAAAGCCATGAAAATTGCAGAGTTGTGGTACCCATTGCCAGCAGATACATCAACAAAATACTCAAACATACATCTCAGGAAACAGTGTGAAAGAGGGTATAGAAAGATTGTAGGAGCCAGAACATCAGGGATTTTGGGGTGACATTGTGTCTCCTAGTTATGTTAGAACCTATAGCTGTAAAGTATTCCCAATATAGCTCAATCATAAGCTGTACAAGAATAACACCAGTGGGCATGTAACATGAGCATGAGATAACTTAGGAAGCTTCAATCCAACTCAAAGAACTGCAGACATATTGAAGCATTGTAATATCCTTTTCTGACAAATGTTATTTTTGCCCTCAGAAACAAAAGGTTGTGTATATTTGTTTGTTGCACATTGATTTCTACAAAAAAAAAAAATGGCTTTAAATGTTCCTATGAGACTTTCTAGCAGACACCTTTCAAAGAGTGCCCTAAGTTTCACAAAGCTTAGGAGTTCTTATGAGTACATGTCATCACCCTATTATCAGAGCACTGAGCTGTAATTATTGGGGTGCTAATTGCTTGCTTCTGCACTTTTGCTATTTTCAGAAAGATCTAGCATCAGCTCCTTTCGTCACAGGGCAAGTTATTTGGAATATAACTTATAATGACATTAAATTCACAATCATATCACTTTTCTGCTAATATTATATCTTTTATATGAATTCTTTCAATTTAAATTTCCGTTTTCATTTTCTCCAGAATAGGTATTCTGGTAACATATTGCGTTTTAGTACAACCTTTGTCATATTCTTGATCTTTTCTCCAGTTGTTCCTTGTTTATCTCTTCCTAATTCCAAGGCTTGCAATGAATTCTGTTGGCCTCAGGTGCTTAAGATGCCCCTTGGAATCCTGAGACTCATTTTTCTTAGATATGATATGTACTTGAATATCTTTCTGTGGTCATACCTCATCAAGAATGTATCTTTTTTTTTTTACTAAAATGAAACAAACAAACTGTAAGTGGTAATCTTTAAATATTAATATTTGTGCTTTTACATTTCAGCAAACAAATGATAATTGTATTATGCTTATAGAAAATAATGTGATGTTTTCATAAATGTATACATTGTTGGGCTGATTAGACTGGCTCATGGCATAAATGTATTTGCCTTCACAATCCTGATGACTTGAGTTCTGTCCACAGGTACCCCTATACAATGTGAACTCAGTGGACTCTGTAATCTAAGTAGTCTTACCATAACATAGAAAGTGAAGGAAAAGAATAGCCTTAATTTTATGGAACCATCCATTTTTCAGTGTGAAGCTCAGTAGCAAACAATGAAACCCTACCTTAAGTGTTAAGCAAGGACCAACATCTAAAGTTCTCTTATTATTCCAACATACATCCAGTGACAAGCACATGGACACACACACACACACACACACACGAGAGAGAGAGAGAGAGAGAGAGAGAGAGAGAGAGAGAGAGAGAAAGAATATATTATCAAAATTTGTTTACATTGTTTTATGATTAAAGAAAACATATTAACATATGCAACATCTTGCTCACTTGACATACAAGATTCTATATGGTATTACTGTATATTCTGATATGCAGTACATCTCAAACCTTTGTTTTTTGACTCTATAAAGGATTGTACTCTTTGTCCAGTAACTACATGGAACATGTAATATATATATCACATAAATTATCGTGATATAAAATGGTGATGGAGCATAGTCTATGGAAAATTAAGTTGTACAAAGTCTATGAATTAGGAAGTAAGCATATCCTCATTGTCTCATGCTAATCATCTGTTGGGTTATGGTTGCAAGACAAACAAAGCCATGGAGAAGGTTCTGGTCTTCAGCCTTGCTTGCTACTCCTCCTTTCTCAATAGATAAGAACTACAAATTGTGACAAAAACCTTAAAACCCAGGACCATTTACCCTGTGTTATCTACTATCATACACACTGCAAGGTTTTAAAACAAAAAGGTAAAACAAAAAACAAAAAACAAAAAAACAAAAGCAGTGTAAAACAAGTCAACATCATAGCTGTCACTCAGCTTCTATTAAGACATAATTCTATTGATTAAGCTAACACTTTTTTTCAAATGTTTGAACCACTGCCTTCAGTGTATCTAAACACTAAGACAGAACAAAAGCAAGAATAAACTAAATAACCACTCTTAATGTTTTGGCACCACAATAATACCATGTGGATTTATCAAACAGTCAGATAACAAAAATGATGCCAGAGCATTTATCAAGTTCTTTGTATATGCCTGCTTGTGAAGTCTGTCACAGAAAGCAGCAATAACTGCAAGGGTGGGCACATGTCATTCTTTTCTGTTTTCTAATGTTAGAATTTATGGCTCATGCCTTAGGAAGACATGAAGTTCTCATATGAAATCATAAATTCTTACAGTATAACATAATGGACACCAAGTCAGTTTTCTTTGTTTGGTTTGTTTGTTTTATTGACATATGCCTAACAAAATATGACAGAGTTGAAATGGGGATGGGTTTCCTTCTGATGAGTGCAGGCTCAAGAGCTACAACGACAAAACGCACTTTAGAACCTGTCAAGGAGAATGGTAATTACAGCCAGGCAAAATCCTAGCCAAGAAATGGGCAGGGTTTCTCTTGGTAAGGAGGAAAAATCACCATAGTCACAGTTTATTTATATTTTTTATTCATCTAGTTTGAAATTGCTCATCAGAAAGTCTAACTTGAAAATATAGGTTGTGTCATTGCAGTACATGCACATTTCTTACACATTTTATAATGATGCCAGATGAAAACTAAGAACATAGAATTTCTCCTGTGGACTTCATTCTAAATAGGACATACGTATAAACCCTAGTACAATACTAAAGTGAAGAGTTTAGCCTTGCAGTGATTTACACTGGTTTCACTTTATTGCCCATTTATCTGGCATAATTATCAGACAAGGACCTATCATAATAAAAAACCATAAAATTACTATTTTTCTTTTTAACTATTTTTGGTTATTTTTGAACTTCATATCATGTACCCCAATCCTACTCATCTTGCCGTCCCTTTGTACCCATCCTCCAATTTGGCAACCTCTCCCCGAAAGGAGAAAGAAAAAAACATCTCATCATGGCAGCAGTAGTTTGTCACAGTGTATCCCACAAAAAAACATTTGGTCTACTTTCTTTTTTCTTTTTTGCTTGAAAATATTCATTGCAATGACTCATTGTTCTAGCCCGAGGATTCTGGCTTCTGCTGCCTTATCAATACTGGAACCTCAGTGGGACTCCTCTCTGATACACTGTTGTTGCCCTGTGTCATGGCAATACTATAGTTTTGGATCTGCAGGATGAGGATTTTCATGAACTCTTGCAGTTTGTTGATGGGTAGATGGGAGATGCTGGATCAGGGCTTGGGATTTATTTGAATTGGTCAGAACACTAGCTCTTCTACTTCTATGTCGGGGGAGTTGGGGAAGGGCTTTCCTCTCTTGTCCTGGCTGTCCCATCCAAAGCCAAAAGAAGCAGGGTGCTGGGCTAACTCTCTGCCTCTCACAACCTGGAAACCAGACGTAGCTTTACCCTGCTGTCCAGGTGAGATGAAGGGCCCAAGTGCCACAGCCAGTCAGGGAGAAGGCCACTCTCAGGTAACTTTCCTACCTGCCATAGGTGGTAAGGAACAAGAGTGGGGGAAAGAGCATACCTCTTTTCTCTCTTGTAACATCTACAGACAGAACAGACATGAGGGAGGGCCCGATCTCCCACACTCACAGCTTTGAGACAAGCCAGTTCTACTGTGCTGACCACATGCAGTTCAGGGCCCTCTCTTCAGAGGGTTACAGCAGATAAGGCTGTCGTGACCCTGGGGAAAGTTTTCCTTCCTGCCATAGGTGCTAATGCATGAGCGTGGAAGGGTATCTCTTCCTCATCCATTTCCCTATGTGAACGATGAGTGGCAGAGTCGTCTCTCCCACGCTCATACACTCGAGGCTTGTTCACCTACTATTCCAACAAATAGGGTCAGCTCTCCTGTACTTCCTGGGCAATGTGCCAAGTCTCTTTCCCACATGCTGTAGCTGACTAGGGCTGGGGTCAGTACTCTTACTCTCATGTCCCCAGAGCCATCTCTCCCATAATGCCCAGGCAAGTAGTGGGGCCAACTCTGCAGACCCCTCAGACATAAACATGTCCCTGAACCATAGCCCAAACCAGAAATGTCTGCCTTGCCTTTGGTGACAACAGACCCCTGGTGCCACAGGTCATGGATAGAGAGTTGGCCCCCAAGGGAAGCACAGGCCAGGAACTCACCATAGTCCCAGGTAGCATCACCAGCTGTTCACATTGTTCTTTTCCTCACAGTCCTGGAGTCTCCAGTTCTGCCTCTCTTCACTGTGCCCACACCTTCTTGTTTCTCCTTCTCTTCCATTTTCCACCACTTCCTTCCCCCTCTTCGTGGTACCCAGGATCTCTTGGTGTCCGGGAGCATCTCAGGAGTAGTCTCAGGAGTGCTATGTACCTTCTGCACAGTATGGCACTGGTCACCTCTGACATAGTCTACTCACCCACACCTGCTCATCAACAGATTGGTGGTCATCTCAGCTTATCTCCCTGCCCAGGACACATGGCACTAGGATGGCTATCTCTTCTGGCTCACCAAGCTCAGGAGCAGCCCACACCACTTTGTCCCAGGCAGGGTTTAACTTGCCTCTGGCTTGCTCCTTTCCCTGGCAGCCCAACAGGATCTGTTAGCAACAGACTCAAATTACTAGTTTTTTTTTTTACACTCCAGATTTTATTCCCCTCCTGGTCCACCCTCTGACTGTTCCATATCCCATACCTTCTTCCTGCCCCACATGAGGACACCCCCACCCCAATACCCCACCCCACCAGATCTCTAAACTTCCTTGGGCCTCCAGTCTCTTGAGGGTTAGGCACATCTTCTCCGACTGAACCCAGACCCAACAGTCATCTGCTGTATATGTGTTGCGGGCCTCATATCAGCTGGTGTATGCTGCCTGGTTGGTGACCCAGTGTTTGAGAGATCTCATGGTCTTGGGGTACAGGTTAATTGAGACTGCTGGTCTTCCTACAAGGTTACCCTCCTCCTCAGCTTCTTCCAGCTTTTCCCTAATTCAACCACAGGGGGCAGCAGGTTCTTTCTATTGATTAGGTGCAAATATCTGCATCTGACTCTTTCAGTTGCTTGTTGGATCTTTCAAAGGGCAGTCATGATAGGTCCCTTTTTATGAGCACTCCATAGCCTCAGTAATAGTGTCTGTCTGGCCTTGGGACATTCCCTTGAGCTGGATCCCACTTTGGGCCTGTCGCTGGACCTTATAAGACAGTTCTCTAAAAAAGTCGAAGCATAATGAAACAAATGTAATACTTAATGGTCCAAAGTGATTTCAGCACTACAGATTTTGTATATCTCTTAGAATATTATAAGAACCAAGTTCAGATTTGAGTGATACCCATTCCTTTGGCATGCTGCATGCATTTGACATAAGAGAAAGCTCAAGGATGTTGTTGGTGCTGTTGTGTTGTATTTTGTTTTTGCCTCTGCAGATAAATGTGCCTTGTTCATGTGTTGCCTTTGTTTTTGCTTCTGCTCTTTTCTACTCATATGTCTGTGCCTAAAGCCAGTTCCTGAGAGCAGGAATGCTGTTTGAAGCTGCTTTGTTTCCAAATCAGAGCAGCTGCTTGTCTCAAAATGGTAGATAATTTTCTTTCCAGCACATTTTTTTTCATTCATTAAAATAAGATGATGCCCACAGAAAAGACAAGGGTTTGAAGAATATCTCCTGCAGGTATTGAAACCAAGGAAACTAAATTTCTGTCAGTGGTCAGCAATATGCTTTCTCTATTGCTAATGTTTGCACTAAGGCAGGATTCTCAAGTCATACATTTCTCTGTAATTTAAAAGGAAAGAGTACATAGTAGATCACTTTCCTCATAGAAACATTTACAGTTGGCAAAAAGCCATCTCAATTGCCAGGATGTTCTGGCCGTCCTTCACAGACATGAGGTTGGTAACCATCTGATGAAGAACCAGAAAAGTAAGCTCTCACCCAGCACAGAAACTGTTTCTCTAAGGAGTCCACATTCATGGTCAAATATTGTAACTTAAAACACTCAGCTTCATAAATGTGTGATCAAAAATACTTTTTTAGCAAGTTGTGTGAGTTTAGTTGAAATTAGAAAGATGAGATAACTAAAATGTCAAAAGAATATTACGATGATTGGAGTGGACATTTTAGTCAGGCTTGGCAATAGGAAACAGAACAAATCTGCTCGCTCATTATGATTTCTTGTAATTACTTAGGTGAAAAACCTAAAAATACCCTATTCTTTGCAGTGGTAATCTACAGCTCTGGGAATACATACACACATAGGCACACAGAAACACAGAAAACAGACAAACACACACACGCACACACACACATGCTCACACATTCAGACACTATTGTCTTAGGCTAACCCATGTCTCCATACATGCACACACACACATACACACGGTTGTCCATGTCTGTACACTCAAACATATATACGACCACTCACACACATCAGCACACACTTGCATGCACACACGCACATATACTCCTATACACACATGTACTCATATGCACAAAAACAAACATACAAAGACATACACATATGTATATACAAATATATATGCACATATACACATATGTATACACAATGTATACACACAACACAATGTAATACATATACACACACATGCACATACATATATACACACAAAGTGACACACATAACTTCTCATACATATACACATAGAAAAACGCATGTGCATGTATGCACAGAAATCCTTGTTGAATTATTTTTACAATCCAAAGTTCTTATTTATGACTTTTATGTTTGCTAAATATTCTGTTTGTATCCTTTGGCATTTTGTACAGCTTCATCATTATAGGGTTATCGGATAATTCTGAAAGATGAAAACCAGCTAAAATCTCTAATTTCCTTAACTGGTTTGGAGTCAGAGTTATGCAGGAGGCAGAGATGCTCTCAATATCCACCTTTCCCACATAGACACATTCCATGTCAGTATCCCTAGTTAGAGAGTCACACCTGCTAGAGTTATATATGTTACAGATCTTCATTGCTTAAGTCCACATTTTATTTTGAAGGTTATTAGTTAGATTGAATATTCTATGTACTGATGTACACATCATGAGATACATTCACCTGGTAGTACCTGTCAGAATAGTAACAATATAAAGAGATACCAAACATTCTTATTCTTATTCTTATACAAGAATTCTTATTCTTTGGAATAAGAGCATGTCTTTTACAAATGTGTTCTCTATGCTCCTATTTTACTTTTGTTGGTGTTGAGGTTGTTTGTTTTAATTTTCACTTTTTTGGCCTTGATTTTTACTGAACAGAGTTTATAAATTTCAAAGCAACTCTGACCATAGACAATTTCTTTTATGGGCCACATCTTTGGTATTGTACCAAAGTGTCCTCACAATGAAAGTCGTCGAGCTACTTACCCAACAAATAGTCAACAAATTGTATTGTCTTGTTTGTTACAAAAGCTTAGTATTCATTTTGGCTTTCATTGGTAACACTGTATCTGTAACATATAGGTAGTCCAGGTTAAACTTGGTGAGTCACAAAACAAATGAAAAAGAAATGGGAATGGAAAGGGGAGCTGTAGGGAAAGAGGGTAGGTTGACAGAGGTAGGAAGGAGCTAAGTAACAGATGAGGAGATAAGAAGAAGTGAGAGCCATCAAAATGCCTTGCATGCACCTATGAAGTTTTCAAAGGAAAATTTATTAATAAAAATTAATAAAAGCAGAATGTCACAGCAAAAGCAAAATTTTCAGCATTAGTCAGTTATTTTGATCTAATTTTATGACTATTTATTTATTGCTATTAAAAGGTAATTATTGTTTATATATACCCAAGATTAGCTCCTAGAGGACTCTACTATGAGCATAAAAACTACAGGTTACATGTGAGAGTCTGCATGGTCTCAATGTAATCAAATCAACCTGCATTATATTTCTAAGTGTAGCTTATGTGGTCTAGAAGTAGACCATTCCTTTTGGTCGTCAGTAAATTTCAGAGCCTACTACATAATTACACTAGACATCCTTCATCAGAGCAACCTCTACATAGATGGAGAGATATAGTACCTTTGCTTTCTTGTCTTTCAGTGTGGAGATCATCCATTGGCTTGGAATTGATGGTAAAATGCATCCTTTACTGTCTTATTTTTCCCTTCTTTCAGTTTATAATGGAAGAGAGCAGAGAAAAGTTCTATAGACTTAACCTCTTAATTACATGCTCTCTTGACATATATCTAACTTCAGATGACTACCCAAATAAAATGTAAAAACTGATACAAATAAATACTGGTTTTAGACCAAATATTTACCAATACTCTTTATAACAATAACACAAAATAACAGAAAATTGTTCAAATCAAAAATCACCATTAAAATTAAAGCATTGCCAATTAAATAATTGTATGGATTATATTTGTGTGGATATTTTATTTTTCTCTGAATCTTTGACAATTTTTCACATAATAAAATGTTTAGCCATAACTGAAGGTATTATTATATTCCATCTATGTGAGTCACCTCAATTTAGAAGCAGAATGAAAAATAACAGAAGTCTTCGAGTCATAGTCAAAAGCCTCCACACAGGCTCACTACAAAACTCCTAATTACTTTCTAGAACTTGTGCCTTCTTACTCTGGTTCTGAAGCTCTTTTGATCACACTTCTCTGATTATAGTTTTAGAGAATAATGAGAAATTAAAAGTGCCAAACACAGGGTGGTGTTTAAATGGAAAATGAGAAACTGCATCAAACACAGAAGGAAACACAAATCTGTCACTAACACATCAAAACATCTGATTAGTTGGAGGAGGTAGGTACCATATGGTAGAGTCTTAATAAATGTTTAATCACAGTAAGGATTGAAAGAATAGTAGCAACAAATAACAATAATTAAACTAATCTGCTACTGTCTGAACCATCTACCCTAAAATTAGTGGAAACCAATTTACATAAAATAGCTGTAGATGGGTGTGTGGAAATATTAGACTTCTTGAGAGACAGCTGCTTAGTAAGTAGTTATTAAAATATTTTGTTCTAATATGTCAATTTTGTGTCCTAAATTATATGTTTGGTTTGAAAACAACCCTTTATAGAATGACAAATAGCTGTAGTAAAATTTTTGAATTTGTATTTCCCTTGGCCCATTGGAATTCTATATAATGTTTGCCTGCAGCACTAGTGATCCAATTACACTATGCTTTCATGTTGAAGTCAGTTTTCCAGAAAGGACAGAGTTTAATGTAGTGCAGCTACAGGAAAAAAAAATCAATATCAACAGGTAAAATAAGCAGCTCTCAGCACTGGAGAGGCAGTGTTCAAAACCAGCAGGATCCACATATCAAACAGAAAGGCTGCTGAGAGCAGCAAGGATATTGTGAAAGGAACACATAGTCACTGGCAAGGGTTGGAGAGAGGGAAGCTTACACCCTGAGATGCCTACACTCTGGGTGCCTACACCCTCAGATGCCTACACCCTGGGGTGCCTACACCCTGGGATGCCTACATCCTGGGGTGCCTACTCCCTGGGATGCCTACACCCTGGGATGCCTACACCCTGGGGTGCCTACACCCTGGGATGCCTACACCCTGAGATGTCTACACCCTGAGATGCCTACACTCTGGGTGCCTACACACTGGGGTGCCTACACCCTGGGGTGCCTACACCTGGTTATTGCCAAATGTCGGGAGACCTAGTTACTGAAGGTCGTGGGGAAGCACCAGAGACACATTTTAGCAGACAGCTTTTCTGATATTAAATGTTCTCAAAGTGTACTTAAAGAATTTTAAGGTGGATATTAATTAACCCCTCTAGAGATCCTGCTCTTAAAATTTTAGTTTAATTTCTTTCTTCAGACAGCTAGGTGTCTCCTGTCTTCATCTATCAGTCATTCTTGTTCTGATGAGTCTCAAAGGAAAGTGAGTAAATCAGCATATATTTTTTCTTAACTGTTGTAGGTCAGATTTTATTTCCTATGGTGACATCTTTACACCCTTAAATGTTTATTATTTGAGATGTAAAAGCTATCACAAATACATAATAAGATCAGTTATTGCAAGATAAAACAGTCTTTTAGAATTTTTTGAAAAAATGAAAAATTAAAATTTGGTTAAAATGAATTCTCTGCACCCTAAAAATCAGATATATTTGTAATGCTTTTTTTAATAAGCTCTACATTATTTACATCAAAGTTAGCTCACAATTTGTATGAACACACTTTCAACAACTTATTGCATCTTTAAATAACTTATATGAATCAATTTATTAAAATTTGTATGTGTCAGAATAAAAAAAATACTTAATAAATTTGATTTTCTTGGCTTAATATCTATATAGTTCTTATATTTAGATATTTATTTTTAATTTTTAGATTTTTGTACATGAGTAATGTATTTTTTCATAGTTATTACTTCACCTCTATACCTCTTCAAATCCTCCTCTTAAATTCAGATTCTTTCTGTCTCTCTCTCTCTCTCTCTCCACACACACACACACACACACACACAGAGACACACACATACCACCACCACCACCACCATCATCATCATCATCATCATCATGCATTGTGCATTGTGCATGAAGAATGACCTTTTAAAATTTAAAACCAAAAAGAAGGGTTTTGGAAACAAGTATGATATTTTCCATTTTTTTCTCTCCTTGTATGTGTTGTGAGGAAAGGAGAGAGAGAGAGAGAGGTGCACTTTGTCTACTCATTGAATGCCATTTTGCTTTGAGTGAACAACACTGTTGACAGGTGTTATTGCCCTGCATACCACACCACACACTGAGTACAATTTGTGTTGATCCTAATCACTCCTAACAAGCATGCTGTTCAGAATACACACCCACAAAATTAAAGCTTGTGTTTTCAGAGAAGACATTAGTTTTGAACACGTTTGTTTATGTCCATATTCACATGATAAGAACACAACCTGCTTTTAAGATGTCAGAAACCTGTAATGCCCAACCTCCCTGCATGCATTAAAACACTTAGTTCAAGGCTTAAACTATATATTGCTATAGGGTTGTTTGTGAGAATGTCACTAGATACCTTTTCCAAGTATATGGCCACATGAATATATTTTAAGAGGGATTTAATCATGCAGCAAATTCTTATTTAGTTTAAATATAAGAATGTATTTGTAGCAAACACTTTTAAATGGATATATCATATTTTTAGTATGATTATCAATGTAAATTTAGTTTCAGAGGTGATGTGCTTTTGCATCTTAGGGTGCTTCATACTTACAAATTCTTTATTAATGTAGTCTCATTTAAATGAACATGTGGTTCTTTGGTTTTTTTTTTTTTTTGTGCTGTTGACTCTCAGTGTGCACATATTTGTAACTACCTAATATATGTGGTTAAGTTTAAATAAACACAAATTTGGGTTGAATTTGAAAAATATTTTCGATGGAGACAATCATATCCCTTTTGCCAACAGCTTTTGGCATTTAGTGTTCATCCTAGGAATATTTTGATATTCAGTTGGTGTACTGACTGGTTTTTTGTGTCAACTTGACATAAGCTGGAGTTATCACAGAGAAAGGAGCTTAAGGTGAAGAAATGCCTCCATGAGATCCAGCTGTAAAGCATTTTCTCAATTAGTGACCAAGGGGAGCGGGCTCATTCAGGTGGTGGCATCCCTGGGCTGGTAGTCTTGGGTTCTATAAGAAAGCAAGCTGAGTGAGCCAAGGGAAGCAAGCTAGTAAGTAACATCCCTCCATGGCTTCTGCATCAGCTCCTGCTTCCTGATCTGCTTGAGTTCCAGTCCTGACTTCCTTTGGTGATGAACAGCAACTTGGAAGTGTAAGCTGAATAAACCCTTTCCTCCCCAACTTGCTTCTTGTTCATGATGTTTGTGCAGGAACAGAAACCCTGACTAATACAGTTGACTTTAGAACAATTTCCTTTGTAACATGGGCACCTAAAACATTTAATTGTCTGCTGACATCAGCTTTACTAGGAAGGAAAAAAAACAGTAAAACTAGCCAAGAATTTCAAAAGAGCAAGAAATGGAGATAACTAATCAGGGGATTTTTTCCTCAAGACACCAATAGTGACGTGATGGCCTCTCCATGAAAGTTGAAGTCTGTCTTGAAGCATGTCAGTACACTAAGCTAATGTACCGTGTCCTTGTTCAGCAAGGTAAAGAAGAGAAATGTCTAACAAAAAATGCAATGGGAATGTATGAGTGTGGCATGAAAACATTCGATTTTATTCTCAAGTATACTCTATAGTTTGGTGTTATTTATAATATATATTAAAATTTATTATTATAATATATTATATATAACATGTGTTGCAAGCAGTCTTAAATGAATATACGGAGTGCATCTTGGTTACCCAGGATATCCTTATAATGGAGATATATAGGAAATATATGTATATTTCATATATAAATATAAGTATATACATTTATTTCACATATATATTTCTTATATATGCATAAATATATAAAATTTCTGAAATGTTTGATCTTGTCTACAGGGAATTTAGACTTTTAATAATCATGAATGTTTGAGTTTCCAATATTAAAATGGTTAAAGATATCTATTCAATAATTGATAGACCAAAACTTCATTATAGTGTGTGGCTATTCATGTGGTTGTACATGAAAACAGTAAGTTGCATCATGTTTATAAGTGAAAGCAAGAACATTTATAATCAGTGCAAGGTTGGCTCACAGAAGAAAGGCAAACAGTATTATGCCCAATTTGCCCATCATCATTATAAATCAACTTCTACATAGCAATGGCAATTGGTTAAATGATGTCTTCATTGCTTTCTGTTCAGCTTAATGCCTTCATTTACTCTAGTAAAAGCTATTTTCTTCATAGCTAATACCATGTCACTTGATCTGGCCTTTGTCTACTTCCTTCACTATTTCCACAGTCGTACTACTTATCAGAAAATACTTATTTAGTCCCACAAATATCTCCATTACATGCTTTTATCCTGATATGACACCCTGCTCTATTAGCCTTTTCAAAACTTCCTAAGGATGTCTATTCCCAGCCTCTGAATGTCAGTCCTGGGAGTTTCCAGAGTGCCCTCATTCTATCCCACGAAGTACGTACTACTTTGTTATTTATCAATAACAAGCTATTTACTTATTTTCTAGATAAATATTTCATATTCTATAGCAAATTCTTTTAGGCTGTTTCCATACCCTTTCTAATAGGCTTTAAGTTAAGAACATATCATCTGTTTTAGAATATCATTATGTCATCAGATATAAATTTACTTATACACCAGTATTTATGTAAGTGCTAAAAATAGTAACTATAAAACAGGGAAAATAAACGCCTTCATTTTCTGAAGGGAGAGATTAAAATAGTTACATAATTGGGTATACAAGCACCAGTGAAGACAGGATCAGACTGATTTTAATCTGGCAATCCCCAGTTACTTGCAACTCCTTTTCAATGCATTATAACTAGCTTAGCCTTAACCAGGTTTCTGTATCTTAGCATCAAATAGCCACACTCCACAAACAGACTTGGGAGGTAATTCAAATAGTATCTAGCAGATTTTACCTTCATCCGGTAGCACTTAAGAACACAAACACAAGCTTTCCACAAACAGCTGAAAACCTACTATGGTGGCTGGAGAGATGCCTCAGCTGCAAAAAGGATTTGGTCTCAGAAGAAAAACCAGTTTCAGTTCCCAGTACTCAGATGGTTTTCCCTGATTGTCACATACTTCAGTTCCAATGAACACAGTTCCCTCTTCTGGCCTCCATGTCAACCACCAACACATGTGGCACATTTACATACATGCAAGCAAAATAGTTATATGCATACATTAAAAATATTATTTTCAGATGCTTAATGACATATTAGAAACTATTACCTAAATTAATAATAAATAAAGATATATTAATCTATACATATTCTGTTTTAATTTATATTACACCTTTTCTAATATTTTCTGCATTTCTCTTCCTCTTTGTTTCTCTCTGTACTGATTTTTTCTTATAAATACATACATCTCATTGAATATTAGCCAATCTGCACATTTTCATAATTAGTTTATCTATTTACAGATCATATGTCAAACAATAGTAACATTCTGTCATACAAGGGCTTAGGGATTCCAAATAGAATTTTTAAATATTTATGTTTATGATTGTAGTTATTTTTTAAACATGTTTATCGCTATAGAAAGAGAAATAAATATTTACTTCCAGAAAATAAGCAAGAATAAAATATCTATATCATGTGTCAGAATAATGAGAGTTAGGGAGAAACAAATTTATACTTGCTTACTAAACTGAAACACTTAGGCATGCATAACTGAGAAAACCTCTACGTATAATGTGTACCTTAGGCAATAAGAGATTTGTGAGTTGTTATTCTGTGACTTTTTTTTCTTGGCAAAAGGAGCTATATATTCGGCACAGTTGGGGCATTAATACAGAGACAGACCAACAACCAAAGGAAAGATTCTATTTAAGTCTAGATTAGTGAACAATAGTGTATGTAATATTACTTACAGGAGCATGGTCAAGTTATCAGCAGCTGCTCTGCCATAGATACATTGGTCTCCCAACAACAGTTCACTGTCTTTATATTTTCATGGAAGCCTCCTGAACGCCTCTCCCCGTTCAACTGGGACCATCACTGCATGTCATCTTATACAGACTCCTTTGAGTAGTCATATTTGCTGAGAGTCCAAGAGTACAATGTCTGTGTCCTGCTTGTCATACAACACTCCATAACAGTTACACAATTAAAAAGAAAAAAGAGCTCATATTTCAGATATGTTTTGGTTTCATGAATCACCTTGTCCTTTAGGACATCTTTAACACAAACCTAAACAATGCTATATATCCTAGGAATGACACATGAAGAAGACATTGTGAATAATAGCATTTAAATTAAAGAATAAAAACAGAAAAACTTAGTTCCTGGGACTAAACCATCAACCAAAGTGTGTACATGGAGAAAGCCATGGCTCCAGATACATAATTAACAGAGGATCTGGCATCAATGGGAGGGGAGGCCCTTGATCCTGTGGAGGTTTGATTCCCCAGTGTAGGGGGATGCTAGAGCAGTGAAGCAGGAGTGGGTGAGTGGGTGGAGAAACATCCTCATAGAGGTAAAGGGGAGGTGGTAGAGGGGGATGGAATGAGGGGTTTGTGGAAGGGAAACTGGGAAGGGGATATCATTTGAAATGTAAATGAATAAAATGATTACTACTACTACTACTACTACTACTACTACTACTACTACTAATAACAGAAAAATTATGAACTCTTTTTAGTTTGTATGGTAGGATGAAATGCAACATTGTTTGCAAACATAAACTTAACATTATATGGAAAACAGTAAAATCTTGCAATATTATCCACTGCTTTTAAATTTTTACTAGAAAGTATGTTTTGCTCAGAATGTTTACAGATGTAAAAGTTGTCACTAAATGAGCACTATTTCTGTTTCTAATTTTTTAATGTTTCTGTTTTAATGATTCCTTAAGAGAGTGAATTTGTCATTGTTTATAGAGTTAAATGTGGGACCATGAAGGGCAGTCTGGTTTCTGGATGAGCTAAGGTTGAAAACCCAGAGACTCAGTAGGGGGTCCTCAGCAGGGGATAACTTCACAAGGGGCAGTAGGCATGTTGCCATGCTCCTGGGCACCAGGCTCCTGACATGATGCTGCAGCTCTCCATAGGTATGTGACCATCAGTCACATAGCCCCAAACTCCTCCACGGGTAAAGGTGTGGTCATGTACCCTCAAGACATTCCCAATTTAATGAGGCACCTAGAGGCTTAGCCAATAAGCCACTCACCCCTGCAAAAGATATTTTAACCTCAGGCCCATTCTGAGGTTGGGGGGTATATGGTTTCACTCACAGCCACTCTCTGCCTTAACAATAAAAGCCCTAAAACCATGGTCTGTCTCTCTTCAATGGGATCTGCCATGGGGAACAATGGAACAGGCCTTTGTCTAAAGAGCTGTGTCTAGTCTCCTGCAGAAGGCCTATCAGTGCTCCCAGCCATGGCCTCTACCTAATCAACCCAGCTAACCTCAAACAAACCAAGGTCTGCAGGACCCAGCCGGGCTCCTCCCTGCCTTGGCTCCAGGCTAGCTCCAGCCTGCAGGCCTCCACTCTGTTCTCAGCTCTTCTATGGCATCCAGCAGTGCCTGGGATGCCCAAGAGCCTGAGAAGAAGAAAAAACCAGCTCTGGGTAGTCCTGAGGACCCAGGTGGAGCTCCCCCACCCCCAGGCAGTATCTAGCAGCTTCACACAGCCTGACCCCCTTCCAGCAGTGGCGTGGAGTCAACCCAGTCAAACTTCCAGAATTCTGCCTCCCTGAGCAGCCCAAGGCCTGTGGCAGATGCAGGGAATCCAACCACCATTCCAACACAACAGTTAAAATTTCCAAAGAATCTTTTAGTTGCCTTTGGGGCTGTTGGGTTTGGATCTGTTCTCTTCACAGGGTAAATAATACCCTTTGATATTACCAGACAAACAGGAAAATGAGGATGGCCAGGCAACATGTGCTTGATTTTCCCTTCATGATGCTTTCTGCTTTTTTTTTTTTACATCCATGTAGGAAAGGTGCCTTTGAAGACAACTAGTGTTCTTCATGATGCAGAGATAAAGGGAGTAGAGAACAATAAGTAAGCATAGAGTGGAAGCTTGGAGCCTCTTGCCTTGTGATAGCTAAGCTTTCCAAGATGTCATCCTGATCATGACAGACTTATGAAGAAAGTATAGAATAGTAAAGGAAGGCCATGGATGTACTTCATTAAATACTATGTTCACCATAGTAAGGAAGAAAATGTGTTGTCCATTTAAGCAGCAGAAATATCAAAGGTTTGCCTGCCAGAGCAGTAAGAATGGCTAGCACATAGAGTTAAATAAGCTCACTCGCAGTTCCACTTTAAAATTAATAATGTAGATCTTGATATCAAAAGACATTATGAAAATGAAGTTCTGTTCTTTAGGGACCAAGTGAATACATAAACATCACACAGAATTACCTGGCTGAGTCATGTAAAGGACCACTTATCCATTATTAACTGTCTCTCTCTGGGTACACGTTGGCACCTGGGATGTCAATACTACTGCAAATTTTATATTTAATTTGTTTTTTTTACCAGTGTCTGTGATTTTTGAGAAGCTATCAGGCAAGAAGCAGAGATGCAGAGCTCACAGGAGACACTAGATGATGTTAAAGCATAGTGGGCTCAGGTCTCTAAGGAAAACAATAGGCCAAAATGCCTAAAACTAGAAGTAGAATTGAGAGTATGTTTGTATACACTGAGTCTGTAAGTAGTCTGTCAGTCTGTATATTTCTGTGAGAGGCAGGAAGGAGCTAGAATGAAACAGGAAATGATATCTCTATAAAAGTCTTAGTAGGTAAGAATTAAGCTTGCATGCTAAAGAGCCAGTACTGCTCCTGATAATGACAGCTATTATTTTTTGTTTACTACCTCATCTGTATTTCTACCAATTCTCAGAAGAAGAAACAGCTAGAAAAAAAATAATTGCCTATCTACATGACTTAAGACTTCATTATCTGGCATCTGAAGTTTTTTTTTTTAAGATTTATTTACTTTTAAAAATTATATTTTTATGTATATGGGTTTTTGTGCATGTGCACCAGAACAAGGAATCTGAATCTGATTCCATGGGATTACCATTGTAGGCAGTTGTAAGCCACCATGCGGGTTCTGGTAATTGGACCTAGGACCTCTGAAAAAGCAGCCAGAACATTAAAGCTGAACTATCTTTTCAGCCAAGGAATCCAAATACTTAATTGTCTTATCTTTCCTACTGTATATCTGCTGAGATTTTTACCCATGTATTTCAGTAGAGCTGAAACAGTTAATTCCACATAGAATCTCACAAGTCTAGACATTCATATGCTGTGTGCTCACAGTTCTAACATTTTGGGATAATCCTCATTTATATTTTCTGCCAATGAAGTGGTCTTTCTTTGCCTTGAGCACTGATCTAAAGAACATGCAAACAAGCATAAGTGACTGTTTTGGCTTCAGACTATAGGGCTTATATATGCCCATCTCAAGAAGTAAGATGCAGGATTTGTACAATAGCAGCCCAGTGTGCTGGTGTGTTTGTAGCTGGATTTGTACAATAGCAGCCCAGTGTGCTGGTGTGTTTGTAGCTGGATTTGTACAATAGCATCCCAGTGTGCTAGAGGTGTGCTGGTGTGTTTGTAGCTGAAAGGACAGAAGAGCTAACTTTTAAGAGGTCTTACTTCTTGCTGGAAAGGTCTGCAATCCACTTGGGTTAATGCAGCCATGTAAATGTTTGGCAAATTGGGATAACATGGAGACAATTGCAGCTTTATCAACCTCTATGAAATATATAGTCCTTGTCTCCACTTCCCTTTGCTACAGAGTGCTCCGATCCCTTCAAATGGAGATATCAGTCTTATGAGTAGTCATTAATACACCTTCCTGCATACTAGCCTTCTAGGCTGTGTTTTTTCTTGACAGTATAGTGTGTAGTAGAGATTCAAAGTGTAGCCTAGGAAAGCACAGCGGCATTGGGAATTTGCGTCTGGATTATATATTTTGACACCTGGCAATATGGACACAAATTTCTAGAAAGGGACTCAATGTGGACTACTATGTCAGAATTCCTGAATAATAATTGCTTGTTACATTATGTTAGAACACCCCTTCAGAGTGGGAGAAGCACTACTTATAAAGAAGGGGGTTAGATGTATGATGCTGTGGTGATTTTATGTTTCTATGGGAGATATTAAAATGCTTAAAATGATTGTGTTTAAAGGTGAAAGACTTTAAACTTATTGACAGTAGAGAAGGCTTGAAAGACAGAAAAGGCTGAAGTTGAGGTACAAACTAGAGGATTAGGGCAGCAGATTTCCAGGGTCCTGTTCAACACTTGCTCATCAGGCCTGACACTGACTGTAAAGAGTAAAATGCTTAGATGCTGCATAAAGATCCTGGTCCATGCAATTACAAGCCATATGTCTGTGGATTTGGGAACTGAAGATGTTGTTGCAGTCTTCATTTTCACAAGATGACATTCACAAGCTGCTGTATCTTTCCAGCTTTTGTGATACACAAAAGCTTATAGGACACCAAACCAAACATAACCAAACCAAATAAAACAAAATACATGCACACATACATGTGAGACAGCATCTTCTCTGTCATCTCCTAGGACTATTTGTGTGACATATTAACTAGGAGTGAATGCCAACACAAAGATAGAGTGCCCCAGTTGCTAAGGAGGCTTGGGTATGTCCTCTGAAATGCTGTACTACGTAATAAACCTACTGGTTAGGAATGAGAGTAAGAACACATAAAGCTAATAAAAGACTCCAAAGTTAGAAAGCCACATAAAATAACATAGATCTGATGCCATCTTTACCAGCATTTCTGATATACCTTCATCAGCCTTCACAAAAGAAGGTCATACAGTATTCATCTTCCTTTATTTGACTCATTTTATTGAACACAAATCCCTCCAACACTATCCATTTTTCTTGAAAACATTCTATTACTTGAATTGCTACATGTATGCTCCCTATCTTCTTTATCTAATCTCTTCTTCACAGCATCATTTTTGAACCCATGTATCAAGCATAGGCACAGTTCAGCTTTTGCTATATAGATTTCAATCTCTGCCTACACACCAAACTATCAGATGGATCACATCCTATTCTGTTACGAATGAGGGAAAGAACCTTGTTAGACTTACCCAAATGTCTGTTTTAATTATATCCCTGCTGAGACATTGTAGAACTTCTATTTTTCAGTATGTCTTTATTAGAATAATGTTTTTTTGATGGCAGAGATAATTGGTGTTACTTAGTCAGAATTGGTCATGTCTGTGTTCATGAACAGTCTGTTTCAGGAGTCAGGCGTTCAGTGCCTACACTAATTTAAAAATTGTTTTTCAAACGACAGTCATTTCAGAAATGTCTGTTCTCATGTACCACAAGAAACATTTTTTCTACATTTTCTGTATATTTCCTGCCTATCACACATGCACTAAATGACTACCTGAAGAATTTTCCGACTCCCGTATACCATGTTTCAATTTTCACTCCATCACTGCAGTAAATCAGTGTTCTACACACAGCACAAAACTGATCAATACATTTGTGGTCCCCATGCAAAAAACAGCATGCTTGTCTCTATACTTACTACCAAATAGGGAACTTCTTTAATCTTGTTCTATTGAACAGAATTGAAAAAGAAAAAAAAGAAAAAAAAAAAAAAGGAATTGACCAGGTCAATAACCACATATTAAAAATCAAAAGCTATATTGATATCTTCCTTAAAGACACTATAGAAAGGTAAATATATTATCTAAAAATTGAAGGATTCTTTGTGTTTTAAAAAACTAATATGTTCTGGATATTCATAGAGTGTGACAATTCCCATCCTTTTTTATTCTGTATTCTGTTTGAATACTGTTAGGGTCTCATTGGTATTCAGTACTGTTTAACATGTACTGCCCAGGCAAGGTAGAAAGAGAGACACCTATTTCAAAGATCTGCAATGACTCTGTCAACAGTGTCTTTAGAGATTAGGGAAAAAGACTTGCTCTTGTATGTTCTTGTTCTTGATGTTGTGATTATTCACAGAATGAATGAATAAATTACCAAGTATAGCCTGGGACTATAAGTGCCACTTGGGAGTCTTAGAATTTGCAATTAGATTGAAGGAATGAATGTAGATGTAGTTGACAGTGTTTGAATATCTTGGATCCTTCCTTTCCTGGTGTGCTGGCTAGTTTTGTGTGTCAACTTGACACAAACTGGAGTTATTACAGAGAAAGGATCTTCAGTTGAGAAAGTGCCTCTATGAGATCCAGGTGTAAAGCATTTTCTCTATTAGTGACAAAGGGTGGAGGTTCCCGTGTGTGTGGTACCATCTATGGGCTGGTAGTCTTGGGTTCTATAAGAAAGCCAGCTGAGCAAGCCAGGAGAAGCAAGTAAGCCAGCAAGAAACATCCCTCCATGGCCTTTGCATCAGCTCCTGCTTCCTGATATGCTTAAGTTCCAGTCCTGACTTCCTTTAGTGATGAACAGCAGCATGGAAGTGTTAGCTGAATAAACCCTTTCCTCCCCAACTTGCATCTTGGTCATGATGTTTGTGCAGGAATAGAAACCCTGACTAAGACACCTGGTGTAAGATACTATTGATTAGCAGGTATCACTACGTTAGAATACAGCATTGATGGGTATGGATGAATAATATGGATCTAGCTATTCAGAACATTCTACACAGATTATAAATATTCTATTCACAATAGCAAGGAAATAGAAATAACCTCAATGTCCATCAACTGATGGATGAATGACAAAGTGTACATTTATACAAAGAAATATTATTCAGCTGTTAAGAAAAAAAAAAAAAAAAACAACCAAAATCAGATATTGGAAATAAGGCTTAAGTGGTGACAGAGGCCACTATTTTAGTTCCCAACACACAAATAAGGCTCCTCAAAATTACCTGGAATTCCAGCTTCAGGAAATAAGACACCCTAGACTCCATAGATACTGTCACAGATGTGCACATTCCCATATAGATAAACACACAAGTACCAATTAGAAATAAAAAACTTACCTAAATTATGAAGTTCACAGGCAAATTGATATAACTAGAAACAGTCATTATGAGTGAAATAATCTAGACTCAACAAATCAAATGTTGCATTTTTTCATTTCTGAATATTAACTGCAAGTACACACACACACACACACACACACACAGACATATATGGAATGCTCAGAGATGGCAAGATATTAGCAGGATATCATGTGGGGAAAAAAGGAGGCTTTAAAGAGAAGGAAGACAGAATGCAGTGATACAAACACCTAAAAAGGTAATAAATTAACAGGAATGGCTAAGTTTGGTTACAGAATGGGAGTATAATATAGAGGAGGTAATACTGAGTTGGGAGCAACTAACACTAAAAATATTTTTGAAAAAGTCATATGGAAACTGACTAAGGTACTATCTTTTTAAAATAAATACACACTTCCTAACACACTAACACACACACATATAAAACACACACACACACACACACACACACACACACACAATGCTAGGATTGGGTCATATGTTTTGGGAGTTGTTTGTCAATAAGTTTCCACAGAACCCAGAATATTACAGGCTAATTTTAGATCTTTTTTATTAGTTATTTTATTTATTTACATTCCAAATGTTGCCTCCCTGCCTGGTCTCCCCTCCAGGAATTCTTTACCATGTGTCCATCCCCTTTGCTTCTGAAAAAATGCTCTCCTACCTATCCACCCCACCCACTCCCACTTCACCACACTAGCATCCCCCTTCCCTGAGGCATCAGCTTTCTACAGGATTTAGTGAATGTTTTTCTACTGAGGCCAGACAAGGCAGTCCTCTGTTACATATGTAGTGGGGTGGCATGGATCATCCCATGTATGCTCTTTGGTTGGTGGATTAACCTCTGGGAGCTCTGAGGGATCCAGGTTACATGATACTGTTATTCTTCATATGGGATTACAATCCCCTTCAGCTCTTTTTTTTTCCTTGATACTTTATTTATATTTCAAATGTTTTCCCCTTTCCAAGTCTCCCCTTTGGAAACACCCTATCTCATTCCCCATCCCCCTGCCTCTATGAGGGTATTCCCCCACCCACCCATCCACTCCCATCTTCCCTCCCTAGCATTCCCCTATATTGGTGCATCTAACACCCTCAGGCCAAAGGACCTCTCCTCCCACTGATGGCCAACAAGGCCCTCCTCTGCCACAAATGTGACCAGCACCATGGGTCCCTCCACGTGTATTCTTTGGTTGGTGGTCCAGTCTCGAGAGCATCAAGGGTTCAGACCAGTTGCCACTGTTGCTCCCTCCATGGGGTTGCAAACTCCCTCAGCTCCTTCAGTCCCTTCTCCAACTCCTCCATCTGGGACCCCACACTCAGTCAGTCCAATGGTTGCTGTGAATTGAATCTTAAGTATTCCAAACTTGATGCTGGTGAGGCTGTGGAAAAAAAGAGAAACACTCTTCTACTGCTGGTGGGATTGCAAGCTGGTACAATCACTCTGGAAATCAGTTTGGCAGACCCTCAGAAAAAAGGACATATTACTACCAGACAACTCAGCTATACCACTCCTAAGCATATACCCAGAAGATGCTCCAACATGTAATAAGGACACATGCTCCACTATGTTCATAGCAACCATATTTATAATAGCCAGGAGCTGGAAACAACCCAGATGTCCCTCAACAGAGGATGGATACAGAAAATGTGGTACATTTACACAATCGAATACTACTCAACTATTAAAAACAATGACTTCTTGAAATTTGCAGGCAAATGGATGGAACTTGAAAATATCACAATGAGTGAGGTAACAGTCAAAAAGGAACAAACATGTACGTACTCACTAATAAGTGGATAGTGCCCCTTCAGTTCTTAAAGTCCTTCCCCTAACTCCTCCATAGGGAACTCCAACTTCAATCCAGTGCTTGGCTGTAACTATCTGCATTTGTCTTAGTCAGCTGCTGTTAGATCCCCTCAGAGGATAGCCATCCTAGGTTCCTGTCTGCAAGTACAAGATGGCATCAGTAATAGTGTCAGGGGTTGGTGCCTGTGCTAGGGATGGATCCTAAGTTCAGCTGGTCTATGGATGGCCTTTTCCTTCAGTGTCTGCTCCACTCTTGTCCCTTCATTTTCTTTACACAGGAACAATACCTGGTCAAGAATTTTGAAGATGGGTAGGTAGCAACATGTCTCACATGGGGGCCATGTCTATCTACTAGAGGTACTGTCTTTAGGTTCCATCTCCCCACTGTGGGGCATTTTGGCTAACATCATTTTCACTGGGTCCTGAAAACCTTTCATATCCTTAGTGTCTGGAAGTTTCTAGAGGTCCCCCCACCCCAGAATCCCACACTGCTGCATATTTCTAAACATTCTCCTGGCCCTCTGGGCTTTAACTCCTGTCTCCCCTTTATTTCTGAGCCTGCCCACCTTTTTCCCTTTTCTTCTCTGACACAGGTCCCTCCTATTAAAATTCTGTCTAAACTCCACCCCACAGATACCTGGCAATAGCCAGGTATGCTCCTCCCTACAGTTGCCTGGCAATAGCCAGGTGGGCTTGGCCCACTATAAAAGGGGCTGCTTGCCCCTCCTCTCTCTCTTGCTCTTGCTTCTCTCTCTTGTATCTCTTATCTCTTACCTCTCCCCATTCCCTCCCCCCCCCAACGTGGTCATGGCCGGCCTCCACTCCTCTACTTCTCTACTCTCTCCCTCTCTCTGCCTTTCTCTGCTTCTATAACCCTCTTGGTTCCCATCCCCATGCCCTAAATACACTCTGTTCTTTCCTATACCTTCGTGTGTGGCTGGTCCCTCAGGGGGAAAGGATGCCTCTGCATGAGCCTGTCGAGGCACACCCTTCCCCCACACTTCCCATACACCCATTATATATATATCATTGATGCTGACAGGGATTGGATGTCCTGACAGCTAAAGAAGATGGTCTTTGCCTGTTCCTCCAAGAAGAATGCTGTTTCTATGTAAACCAATCCAGGATAGTGAGAAATAAATTCCAAGATCTACAGTCAGACATATGGAATTTCAAGGAACATGAGACCTCCAGTTCTGGGATTTTTGAAAACCCTACATGAACGGGATATTCCCTTTTGAACTCCTTTCCTAGTCATCTTCTTGGTTGTTATTATTTGCTCCCCCCCATCTCATTAATCCTATTTCTACATTCCTTCAATGACAAATACAAAAAAATTCTAAACAAACTATTAATCAGTTCCTGTTACAGGATTACCAGCCGATGCCCACAGAAGAGCTGCTGTCCACAGAGGAGCTTGATGCAAATGTTTACCAGGTGGACGCTGATAGTGAAAGTCAGCTACACCCCAAAATTGACAATGTCCCTAAACAGTAGAAAGCAGTTTAAGAGACAGGACACCTTGATTCCCTTTTTGCCATCTGCTTCCCCTCTCCCTTTTTTCTCCTTCTTTTTTATAATAATAAGAGGGGAGGTATGTTAGCATCAGGACCTCCAAACCAGTGACATCACACCCAGGTGACAGAATGACCCATCCACCTGTTGCCAAGGCAACAGCCACCATATTCCCAGAATCCACTTGGCCCACCGCCCACCTTTACCTATGGCTACATCATTCTACTTATATAAATGGAAGAACCCTCTGATCTCTCTTTTCTCTCCCCTTCTCTTCTTGCCACTATCTTATCCTTCCCTTTTCCTATAAACTCCCCACATGGAACTCTTTGGTCTGGTGTGGTTTCTGGAGCTGCACAACCATCCCGCAGACCATAACGCTGCCCATATCATATCACATCACCTGCCTCCCACTGCCTTCCATGATTATTTTGTTCCCTCTTTTAAGTGGGATTGAAGTACCCACACTTGGGTCATCCTTCTTGTTAAGCTTCATATGATCTGTGAGTTGCATTATGAGTATTCTGAACATTTTGGCTAATATCCACTTAGTGAGTATATATCATGTATGTCCTTATGGGTTTGAGTAACCACACTCAGGATGATATTTTCTAGTTCCATCCATTTGCCTGCAAAATTCATGACATCCTCATTTTCAATAGTATTTCGTTGTGAAAATGAACCACATTTTCTTTATCCATTCTTCAGTTGAGGGATATCTGGGTTGTTTCCAAATTCTGGCTATCACATTTTAAGGCTACTATGAACATAGTGGAATACATGTGTTCTTGTGATAAGGTGGAGCATGTTTTGGGTACATGCACAGGAGTGGTATAGTTGGGTGATCAGGTAGAACTATTTTGAGTTTTCTGAGGAACAACCAGATTGATTTCCAGAGTAATTGTACCAATTTTCAGTCCAACCAGCAATGGGAGATGAAATGGATGATTTTCTAGACAAAGACCATGTACCAAAGCTAAATCAGGATCACTTAAACTACTTAAACTGTCCCCTAGCCCCTAAAGAAATAGAAATAGGCAATTATAGTCTTCCAAGAAAAATAAAAGCCCAGGGCTACATATTTTTAGTACAGAATTCTAACAGACTTCAAAGAAGACCGAATACCAATACTCCTCAAACTATTCCACAGAATAGAAACAGAAGGAATGCTTCCTAATTTATTCTATGAAGTCACTGTTACTCTGATACTTAAACCACACAAAGACCCAAGAAAGAGAACTTCAGAACAATTTTGCTTATGAATATCAATTCAAAAATACTCAATAAAATTCTTGAAAACCTAATCCAAGAACATACCAAAATGATCATTCTTCATGATCAAGTAGACTTCATTCCAGGAATGCAGGGATGGTTCAATATATGGAAACCTATCAACATAATCCTCTATGTAAACAAATTCAATGAAAAAATCACATGGTCATCTCATTAGATGCTGAAAAAGCATCCAACAAAATAGAACACTCCTCATGTTAAAAGTCTTGAAGAGATCAGGAATTCAATGTACAAACCTAATCATAATAAAAGTAATATACAACAAAACAGTAGCCAACATCAAATTAAATGGAGATAAACTTTATGTAATTCCACTAAAATTAGAGACAAGACAAGGCTGGCCACTCTCTCCCTATTTATTCAATATAGTACTTGAAATTCTAGCTAGAACAATTAGTCAACTAAAGAAGGTCAATGAGATACAAATTGGAAAAAAAAGCCGGGCATTGGTGGCACACACCTTTAATCCCAGCCCTCAGGAGGCAGAGATAGGCGGATTTCTGAGTTCAAGGCCAGCCTGGTCTACAGAGTGAGTTCCAGGATGGCCAGGGCTATACAGAGAAACCCTGTCTCGAAAAAAAAAAAAAAATCAAAATGGAAAAAAAAGAAGTCAGAGTATCACTATTTGAGGATGATATGATAGTATACGTAAGTCACCCTACGAATTCTACCTGAGAACTTTTACAGCAGATAAACAACTTCAGTAAAGTGCCTGAATATAAAATTAATTCAAACAAATCAGTAGACTTCCCCTATATAAATGATAAGCAGGCTGAGAAATAAATTGGGAGAAACAGCTTTATAATATTAATATTATAAAATTAATATTATAATATTAATGTGACTTTACAATAGTCACAAATAGTGTAAAATATCTTCGTGTAACTCTAACCAAGCAAGTAAAAGATCTCTATGACAAGAATTTTGATTCCTCGAAAAAAGAAATGGAAGAAGACCTCAGAAGTTGAAAAGATCACCAGTGTTTATGGACCAGTAAGATTAACATAATAAAAATTCACCATCTTACAAAAAGCATTCAACAGATTCAATGCAATCCTCATCAAAATTCCAACTCAGTTCTTCACAGACATGGAAAGAACAATTCTCAACTTCATATTGAATAACAAAAAAAAAAAAAATGCATAGCAAAACCACTTTTCAACAATAAAAGAAGTTCTAGGGGAATCACTATCCCTGACTTCAAACTGTACTACAGAACATTAATGATAAAAACCTCATGGTATTTGTACAGTGATAGAAAGATTGATGAAACAATGGAATAGAAGTAAAGAGCCAGAAATAAAGCAACACACCCACGGACACTAGATCTTTTAGAAAGAAGCCAAGACCATACAGTGGATAAAAGAAAACATCTTTACCAAACAGTGCTGGTCTAACCTGGTGGTCTGCATGTTGAAGAATGCAAATTGATCCATATTTACCACCTTACAGAAAGCTGAAGTCTAAGTGCCTATAGGACATCCACATAAAAACAGATACTCAGAATCTAATAGAATAGAATGTGGAAAATAGCCTTGACCACCTTTGCACGGGGAAAATATTCTGAATGCATCACCAATTACTCAGACTCTAAGATCAACAATTGACAAATGGGACCTCATGAAACTGAAAAGCTTCTCTAAGGTAAAATACACTGTCAATAAGACAAAATGGCAACCTACAGATTGGGAAAAGATCTTCATTAACCCTACTTCGAATAGAGGTAAAATATTGAAAATACACCAAGAACTCAAGAAACTGATTCCAGAAAACCAAATAACCCTATCAAAATGGGGTACAGAGCTAAACAAAGAATTCTCCACTGAGGAATCTTGAATGGCTGAGAAGCACCTAAAGAAATATTCAACATCCTTATTCAGAAGGAACATGCAAGTAGAAATGACCCTCGTTTTCCATTTGACACCAATCAGAGTGTCTAATATTGAAACTCAAGTGATAGCACATGTTGGAGAGGATTTGGAGGAAAAGTAATTTCCATGTTGCTGCTTCTTCTTCTTCTTCTTCTTCTTCTTCTTCTTCTTCTTCTTCTTCTTCTTCTTCTTCTTCTTCTTCTTCTTCTTCTTCTT